>OW386293.2:70830297-71430297 GCA_936432065.2 Rutpela maculata | reverse complement strand
AAGACAGGTGCCAGGAAGTGTACCCACTGCTTCTGTTGATTTGTGGCTGGGATTTTATATCTGAAATCCCTCCTTGCCGGAGATTTAGTGCCGCGTGCAAAACTGGTGTCGTTCGCAAATACGTGCCTCTAGACGGAAACTTAGTAATGGAACATGCATTTTAATACTATAAAAATGACCAATTTAAAAGTTTACCCATTGAAAAAGTGTGCAAATAATTTGTTTTGAAAAAAATACAAAAAATCTATATTTTATCACAAAATATTTTACTCAAACAATTACGAAAAAACTCATACAAGGGTTTTCGAGATCACTGATGTTATGATGTTGACATTATAATAACAAAACTAAAAATGATGGAATAAAAATGGCCGACTTAAACTTGAGAATCACACAAATATTGCAAAAAAGTACATAAATATGTTGCACCTCTTACAATACACACATTAAAATGAGAACGCTGGCAAAATTATAAGAGATACGAAAAGAAATATAAAAGTAAAGTCGTAGAGAATTAAATTCTCTACAAAAAAATCAGTGAGAGCATATGCCTATCTTTTATAGAATGTGCAAAGGAATAGTGTCAAATATGGCATCGTGCAGATTCATCGAATTTAAACACATTTCCAAAATAATAAGATAAGATACATATATGCCGCCACTCACTTTTTTATGTCAAAGGACTCCCCATAACCTTAAGGAAATTGGCTCTTAGTCGAATATTCTGAAATTTGGATATGTTGTAACTTTTGCATTTCTGAGCAAAAATTCTCATGGGGTCAAGTCTCATCTATGACTGCTTTTCAAGTTATAAGGGCTTGAACGTCGCAAAAAAATTTGGTGGAGTGAAGATAGCAATCTTTTTAACAGTCCTCCATATTTTTCTTTCTTTTACTTCGTATAAATTATTTTCAGTGGAAAAATAGCTTTATAATATATTTCAAGAAAACAGAACAAAATCCGACATAGATAGCGGCTGACGGGGTAGCAATCCACAAAAAGTAAAATATTCTCTTTGTAACTGTTTTAATATCATTTGTGCATTAACCATTTTTAGTATATATATTTCAAGAAAACACAAAATCCGATATAGGTAGTGACTGACGGGGCAGCAATTCACAAAAACTAAAATATATTTTTGTAAATTTTTAAAATCGTTTGTACATTTTTGGTAGAATAATAGCTATATAGATATACTTCAAGAAAACAGTACAAAATCCGATATAGGTAGGGGTTGATTGGGTAGCAATCCACAAAAAGTCAAATACAATTTTGTAACTTTTCTAATATCGTTAGTGCGTTAACCATTTTTGGTGGAAAATTACTGCACTTCAAGAAAACACAACAAAATTCGATATAGGTAGTGGATGACGGGATAGAAATTCACAAAAGCTAAAATGTTCTTTTTGTAACTTTTTTAATGTCGTTTGTGCATTAACCATTTTTGGTAAAAAAAAAGTTGCAAGAAGAATATTTTACTTTTTGTGGATTGCTAGTCCCAACTAGATCGAATTTTGTTCTGTTTTCTTGAAATATATCTAAATTATTCCGCCGAGAATGGTTAATACACAAACGATATTAAAAAAGAGACAAAAAGAATATTTTAGATTTTGTGGATTGCTAACGTGTCAGCCCTTACCTATATCGGATTTTGTTGTGTCATCTTGAAATATAACTATTATTGCACCGAAAATGTTTAATTCACAAACGTTATTAAAAAAGTTACGAAAAGAATATTTTACTTTTTGTGGTTTGCTACTCCGTCAGCCCTTATCTATATAGGATTTTGTTCTGTTTTCTTAAAATATATGTAAAAAAGCTATTTTACTTCCACATCCAGTGGAAGTATAGTAACGACAAAAATTTTTTAAAAACTTTTATTGTTCAAATAGGCTTAGAATGTCATGAAATGTCGAGATTTTAAGTTTGAGCGAAAAAAAAAATGTCTATCTGGCTGGCTGGCTGACTGCGTTTGAGATATTGACTTGAAATTTGGTACACATAGGTACTTTAACTAGATCTAGAACTAGATTATATTTTTATCTTGTTCCGTCGAAGGGTTGGGGGTAAATTGGGGTAAATTTGAGGTAAATGGGTAAATCAAGCAGATAAGAGCCCATAAGATTGGTATTTATTATATACAAGAGAAGCTAAGGTCTCAAAACAAATTTTGGCGTTAGCCACCTCCATTACCACCCCCACCCCATTATTAAAGGGGATGAAAAAAATTGTGATTTAGTGTGTGTACAAGAACCAGAAACCTCAAAATATTTTTTTACTTCATCCACTCCCACTACCACCCCCTATCACCACCCATACCCCACTACCGAAGTGGAATATCGTTTTATGCGTTTTTGGGGTAGAGGATTTCAAATAATAGATTATTAAAGTTCCATAAATAATTATTTCTACATACAATATTTTTTCGTTGTATGACGATAGAAAATCTGGATATGGAAGTAGGGGTTCCCTACGCGGTTTTTCCACTGCAAATAATTTATACTACGTAAATGAAAGAAAAATATGGAGGACTGCTAAAAAGATTGCTATCTTCACTCCGCCAAATTTTTATGCTTATTGTGACGTTCAAGCCCTCATAACTTGAAAAGCAGATATGGCCGAGACTTGTGCCCATGAGAACTTTTGCTCAGAAAATCAAAAACTACAACATACCTAAATTTCAGAAAATTCAGCTGAGAGCCAATTTCTATAAGGTTTGTGGGAGGTCCATTAATTCTCTACAACTTTGTCCCTACAGGTTTTTTTCACAGCGCTTACCATATTGGCAGCGTTTTCATTTTAATGTAGGTATTGTTTTCTAAGTATATGTAGATATATATATTGTTAGCAATATTGGAGCCGCATTTTGAATACTGCAATTTTTGGAATTTTCTGGAGGTCGAAAAGGTAAGCACTACCTTCATGCCAAATTTCAAGTTCCTAACTCATAGGGCAGTATACTCATACAATTCACCGGATAGATAAATAGAGGTAAAAAGTTTCTTACTCTGTGTTTTATATAAAAGTATACTGTATACATACTTATTGTCTATGAATTGTTTGGGTATTTCCCGACGACCTAAGATCTTGAAATTTGGTATGAAGGTAGGAAATATCTTCACGAATCCCAAAAACTTGAAAATTTCAAAATGGCGGCTCCAATATGGCATCCAGAATTTGAATCAACTTATAATTTATAACGATCTCCGTAGCGGAGCACCAGTGTAGCGTATTCACTTACATATTATCGCCATGGATATAAATAACAAAAAAATTATAATTTCAATTAATTCAATTAAATCTTATATTTTACCTAAAGAGATAATAAAACTTTCAATTACATTTTATATCTTAATATTTTAATTAAATTGGTTAAAATGCTAAAAGATTTATTTAAATGTTAATATTTTGTATGACAAATAATTAATTTTAAATTGTTTTTGTTATTTTAATATCCATGTCGATAATATATAAGTGGCGATAATATGTGGCATCTTGTTAGTCTCATTTAAAGAATAAAACATAACAACAAATATAAACGTCCAAAGAAGAGATCTTCAGCAATAAGATCTTAGTATTGAGAAAATTTTATTATTTTTTTTGTAAAAGTTACAGCTGTGAAAAAATTGGTAAATTTAGCACATACAACTTTCGACCTTTTTCTCGAATTTCGTGAAAACAATAAGTAAATTGTTATTTTTATAAAAAAAATCCGACATGACATCTGAAAGTACAGCATCCAAGCTTTAATATCCGCTCAGCAAAATGTTGATATCTTATTTATTAACTACGTTACCGCCATTTGAAGTTTAATGCATGAGAGGCGGAAATAATTTTTTTTAAATGTATGTCTTTCGAAATAAATTTTTGTATTTTTTTTTTCACTTCATGCAGATTATAATTTAGTGTTTCGAAAGGAGGATCCTATAATATAAAATTATATAAGAATGACAGCTCTTTGACTAAAATAAGTGACAAATTTCATATCTCGTAACTTTATCTATAAATAATTAATAATTTAAAAGGCTTTTTAGAAAACAAATATATACATCAATTGTATTATAATACCGACTTTAATTTTTTTTTTAAATTTTCTCCTCTTAATCCATAATTGTGTACCTAATCTGTAACATACAAAAATTGCACAAGGATTAACTAAAATGAAAATCTAAATATGCTGTACTACGCCTTTACATTACGTTTTTTAAACGATCAATAACTTGGGAACGAATTGTTCTTAGAAGAAAAGCTATTTCGCATTTTCTCTTTAAATTCACTTTTTCTACTACCTGATATCAGCGATACTTTCAAATTTCGTAGACCAAGAATTATCATTGAAAAATTACAAAAAATTTAAACCATCAGCCCTGTAAATTATTCGGTCGTTAAGGATTATTGAATTTGAAAGTATAGATGATATGGGGTGGTAAAAAACATCTGAGAATATGTATTGCTATTTTGATAACATTTTTGGTAACATTTTTCTAAAAAATCATAATAAAATAATGCCCATATAAATCACGACAGTTCACACACACCTAGTGACCACCGTATATGACGGATATAACCCAAGTTTCAATAGCGAGTATTCTGCTACGCCAATAGCATGGTATGACTGTTGACTAGTTAATATAGACTTAAAATGCCATATCTTGACGTATTTCAAGATTTTTTCATACGTTCGGTTTAGCCGGAAGTGGTATCAATTCTTGATTTTTAAATAGAGTACTTTGTATATTATTGTATTTTCAGAATACTGGAAAAATTCTGAATAGGTTTGAATTATTTTGGTGAGCTTTTACGACGACTTTATCCTTTTAGAGCCAAGTTTTGCTTTGAATCTAGAGTGCTGCGAGAAGCAATTATTACACTACGCATTAACAGAACTGGATTGTTTGTTAATCAAGTTTTCTATAACTGTCAAACAATTTTTGTTTTTCATGCCTTATTCTAAAAATTATTTATATTTTTCTATCATATTGAAAAACAAATAATAATTTTTTTGAGTTTAATACTCAATGGATTATGGGTTTGACAGTATCGTTGTATTGGTCTTGAAAAGTTGTATTTAACTGAGGGGGTGCTGCAAGGTGGTGCCATTTGAAAAAAAGGGACTATGTTGCAAGAAACTAATTTCGAAAAATTAGAATGCACCTAGTTATTAAATTTGTTGGTTAGAAGTCAAATTTGTATTTCTCCATTATTTTACTTCCACATCCAGTGGAAGTATAGTAACGCATAACAAAAATTTGAAAATTTGTATTGTTAAAATAGGCTTGGAATGCCATGAAACGTCGAAATTTTAGATTGGACAAAAAAATCTGTCAGTCGGCCTGTCTGTAATATCTTTTGTGCCCACGATTACTCAGGAATCGATTAAGCAATTGACTTGAAAGGTACACTTAGGTATTTTAACGAGATCTGGAACTAGATTATATTTTGATCTTATTCCGCTGAAGGGTTGGGGGTAAACTGGGGTGAATGGAGGCAAATAGGTAAATCAAGCAAGTAAGAGTTCATAAAATTGGTATTTAGTATATACAAGAGAAGCTGAGGTCTCAAAAAATTTTTGGCATTATAGTCTAAGAGCTAGTGAACATTTTTCTTTCGTTACTCGAAGTAGGCTAAAAATTTGCCAAAAAGTTGCCATAGGGATAATGAGTTACCATCTCGAACGTTTCGACTTGGCGATGGGCAGCACACACACACCTTAAAGTCGTAAAATAGTAGTCGAAATTTTCATTATTGCAAGTTGGTTGAAACTTCGTATTTTGCTTGAATTAAGGTGTATGAATAACCATACAAATTGTCAGACGAAAATTTCAGGCAGCAGGGGATGTAAGAACACCCCAACGTCGTAAAATAGTCGAAATTTTCAATATTGCAAGTTGGTTGAAACTTCGTATTTTGCTTGAATTAAGGTATATGAATAATCATACAAATTGTCAGACAAAACTTTCAGGCAGCAGGGGGTGTAAGAACACCTCAAACCTGTATTTTTTTACGTGAAATTTTTATTATTTGCTCCTGTCTGACAATTGAATATGTTATTCTAGTGACCTTTTTGACCATGTAATTTAATTGTCAGACAAAAATTCGGGGCAGCACACCCTGTAAATACGTTGCAAACTTTTCTCTCGGCCGGCCGCCAGTGACCTCATGCGCGCCATATATTGCAAAAAGAGATTTCGATTTCTATGGCGCAATGATTTTGTGTGTTTTTTATATTTTGGATGTGATTTTAAACAAACAGAAAAAAAAAAGAATAAAAAGTATTGATATCACGTTTAATTTTGAAGATACACTCCATTCTCCGATTAAACAATTAATCCACGATATCTTTTTAACTATTTCCTTTATTAAAAAAATGCATGTGAGCATTTACGTTGGCAATTTAATTTTTTAGAAGATATTCAATGATTTTTTTGTTATCTCACTTGATTCTCGAGATGTAAGTTGAAGTAAAAAAAATAAACGATTTAATTTTTTCGGAAACTTATAATTAAAATACAGTGTGTCCCACTTTTCACGATAACACCTTTGTAGCTCAGTTATTAGTCACCCAATTTTAACCAAGTTTGGATGGGTATCAAAGACCTTTATTATACCTTTTTTAAGTAAAACAAAACTTATTTCAGTCATTGGTGTGCATTTTTACTAAGAAAAAGATTTTTCGAGAAATTATATTAGACATTTTTTTGTTGAAAAACTAATGCAATATTATTGATCAGCATGTTATAGAACCACTATATCCAGAATTTAACAGCATTTTGATTTTTGGTTTTTGAATTCCGGCCCACTTAAAATTACCTATTTTAAACTTTAAATAATCAATAAATTGGTAACTAAATATTTTTCGAAAAAAAGTCTTTCTTCATTTTCTCTTTAAATTCACTTTTTTTTTCTATCCCATATCATCGAAACATTCAAATTTCGAAGGCCAAGAATTTTCATTGAAAAATTTTGGGTCATCAGACCTGTAAATTATTCGGGCATTAAGAATTACCGAATTTGAAAGTATCGATGATATGGGGTGGTAGAAAAAACGGATTTTAAATAGAAAATAAAGAATGACTTTTTTTCGAAAAAAATTTCGTTACCAATTTATTGATTAATGTTTAAAATAGGTAATTTTAAGTGGGCCGTAATTCAAAAACCAAAAATCAAAATATTGTTAAATTCTGTATATAGCGGTTCTACAGCATGCTGATTAATAATATTCCATTAGTTTTTCAACAAAAAAATGCCTAATATAATTTTTCGAAAAATCGACCCTTTTTTTCATAATAAAAATGCACGCCAATTACTGAAATAAGTTTTGTTTTATTTAAAAAAAGTATAATACAGATCTTTGATACCCATCCAAACTTGGTTAAAATTGGGTGACTAATAACTGAGCTACAAAGGTGTTAACGTGAAAAGTGGAAAAGTATATTAAAAAATATTAATATATATTAACTAAGCGAAATACAATAAACAGTCATTGGAAATTTTTTGTTTAAAAATAAATAAATTTGTATGTAAAAGATTGTAAGCATTTTTTCAATAAAATATATAATTTAGAAGATTTTGCGCATTGATTGATCCATTGTAAAATTTCAGTCCGAAAAAATTAAATACACGGTCAAAAAAGTCTCTAGAATAACATATTCAATTGTCAGACAGGAGCAAATAATAAAAATTTCACGTAAAAACATACATGTTTGAGGTGTTCTTACACCCCCTGCTGCCTGAAATTTTTGTTTGGCAATTTGTATGGTTATTCATATACCTTAATTCAAGCAAAATACGAAGTTTCAACCAATTTGCAATAATGAAAATTTCGACTATTTTACGACTTACACCCCTGCTGCCTGAAATTTTTGTCTGACAATTTGTCTGGTTATTCATACACCGTAATTCAAGCAAAATACGAAGTTTCAACCAACTTGCAATAATGAAAATTTCGACTGCTATTTTACGACTTTGGGGTGTTCTTACACCCCCTGCTGCCCATCGCCAAGTCGAAACGTTCGAAATGGCAACTCATTACCCCCATAGCGACCTTTTTGGCAAATTTTTAGCCTACTTCGAGTAATGACGCGAAATGTTCACAAGCTCTTAGTCTATTACCACCTCCACCGCACTATTGAAGGGAGTGGGGAGGGGGTGAATAAAATTGTGATTTAGTGTGTGTACAAGAACCAAAGGTCTCAATTTTCTGTTTTATTTCATCCACCTTCCTTCCACCAACTCCACACCTATTACCGATGTGGCATACCGTTTTATGTGTTTTTGGGGTAGGTGATTTCAAATATTATATTATTAAAGTTCCATTATTATTTCCACATACAAAATTTTTTTCGTTGTGAAAAACTTGGACAGAAAATCTGGATGTGGAAGTGGCGATTCCTTGGGCAGGGTTTTTTATGTTATTTATGATGATTTAAGTTAATCGTGGCACTCTAGATTCAAAACAAAACTTGGCTATAAAAAAATCAAGTCGGCGCAAAAACTCACCAAAGTAGTTCAAACCCAGTCAAAATATTCTCAGGATTTTGAAAATTCAATAATATACAGGGCGTTCTATTTAAAAATCAAGAATTGTATCACTTCCGACTAAACCGGAAGCCCGAAAAACTCTACAAATAAGTCAAACGTGGCATTTCTTGTCTGTATTAACTATGCCAAGTTTTTTTTTTTATTTCTTGTAAAACAAGAGTTGATATCGTTGTCACCTGGCATACTTGGGTCGAAATAGAAAAACGAGGTCGGCAATAAAACGTTAGAGAGAAGGATATATCGCTTGCACCCACAGACAGAATAGTAAAACGTAGTCAAGTTATCGTAGTGAACCTGGATATACCAGAACAATAGAGTGATTTTATTGCCTAATTCGTCTTCGCATTTTGGCCCAACTTTATCACCTAACTTACCTAATGTGTGTTCGAATCTGACAGATACGTTATATATCGCAATTTCGATATCCTGTATGTACACAATCAAGTAATCCAGTTTTTACTAATATTAAGTGATGTGAATCAGTCTTTTTGGAATTTTGATTTTTTATTATCATCTAGGTAATAAAAAAGTGACATTGATTGTGAAATGTCAAGTAAGATATTTGGGAAAATGTTAATGATTTAATGATTTCGATTTATAACAAATGTAAAAATTGACGTTGAAAAATTGTGTCCGAGATAAGGCCAGATTCTGAAAGCTCAAAACATTAAAAAACGGTTTTCTGCATGGCTGCTCTGCACGTGTCTGCCTGTGATAATTTTACTTCCACATCCAGTGGAAATATATTAACGTCAAAAAAAATTGAAAATTTTTATTGTTCAAATAGCTTTGGAATGTCATGAAACGTCGAGGTTTTAAGTTTGAGAAAAAAATCTGTTTGCCGTTCTGTAACTTTTTTTTATAAAATTAAACATATTTTGTTTAGGAGTGTTGGGAAAGGTGAAAAGATGTTTGCGTTTCGTTCCGTGACTACCCTATGAACTCGTCAGTAAGGCTGGGGTAGCCACTGCCTTAGACGCTTCCGAAGAGCTTAAGGTGATGGTCCATTTATGTAGGAATAGGTACAGGTGAGGAGTATGTCGACGATCACGTCGGGGTCACCAATTTAGGAAAAGGTAAAAGGATGTTTGCATTTCGTTCCGTGGCTACCCTATGAACTCAGTCAGTAAAACTGGGGCAGCCACTACCTTAGACGCCCCCGAATAGCTTAAGTTGATGGAAAATTTAATAAATTTAATAATTTAATAATAAATTTAATATATAATTAATAATATCGAATAAAATACTAAAAGAGGTTAGAGCTGGCGAGGTTTAACTGTCAATAAAATTTTGTACCGTCTGCGCATGTTGGACAGTGCACGTATTTTTTTTTGCTGCGCCGACTAGACAGTACAGTAGTCACTCTCTTGTGTTTATTTTCTAAATAATACAACCTAATATTTTGTCATGGCTCGGTTTCCTTCCAAGACGTAATTAAATCTTGTTAGCATAGAAGCAATTAGTCTACGACAATAGTTTTCTTCTTCTCTTAGCTCCTCCCAACAATTTTCAATGGCCGACCAAAATTCTTCTTCATTTCTTGGTCTGAAGTTTCGTTCATAATTTTTTTTTACTAGCATGCCTTTAGCGATCATTCTGTATTCCCGACGTTCTCAATTGGGTTTATATAGGAGCTGTGCGAAGGCCACGGTAATAATTCAATATTGTTGTTCCCAAACCATTTAGTAATTACCCTGACAGTATGAGTAGGGAAGTTGTCTTGTTGATAAATTAATGTGTTTTTTGGATATAATTGCTCCACCGAAGGAAGCATAACGTTTTCCAAACTATCCCTATAAACCTGTCCATTAAATCTACCATTACCCATGATACGCCACGCTACACCAGGGCTTTACATGCTTATCCATGTCCAAACATTAACAGAAAATTGCCCGGACGTGTTCCGCGGGGACACGTAGCGTTCGTGAAACCTGGTATTTGCAGGACGGTACACCCAAATATGTCCGTCATTACAAGACTGAAAAACTTTTTCATCGGTAAACAACATTGTTCCAGAACTCCAACGGGCGATAGACATAATTTAAACAAAACAGAATGCGGGCTTGCTTATGTTGTTCTGTTAATATGGTCTTCTTGGCAGTTTCTTAATTCCGATTTTCCTATCCTTCGGCTAGCTGTTGACCTCGATGCTGGAAAATTTGTCATGGACACCGCGTCTACTGCTGTTTGAAACAGATTTTCCCTCAAATAGCCAAGGAGCGCTTCATCTTGAGCGAGATTTGAACTTCTCGGTCTGGCTGAACCGTCTTTTCTCTTACCTTCCTCCTCCCACCTTTTCTTCACATTCATAACGGTACCTTTATTCAATTGATAATGGTTAGCAACTGCTCTGATAGACCATCCCTCTTCAATTTTAGAGAGAATTAGAATTTTCTCATGTTCAGTTAATTTCGGCATTTTGAAAATATTACACTGACAAATAAATAAAGAATGATTTAATATGGCGAAAAATAGGTGTACGGGATTTTATTGCATAGAAGTGTACATCTTTGTATTTTTGTGGGATTAATAAAAAGCAATAAACTTGTAATAAAAATCAGTTCATACAAAACGTGACAGTTTTACATGCCTTTAGCGATCATTCTGTATAACGGTAATGGTTCAATCTTAGTAGGAAGTGAACTCCATGGCATTTTACATGTGTAGCCCTTCAAGGAAGCTATTTGTTTTTATTTACGAATATTTTGTGTGCCCAACACTCGACAACTACTTATAATTACTGGTTCATTTTTTATAAAAATAATTTCCGAGGATCCGTAACAAAAGCGAAAAACGTTTGAAGGGTTAAATGATTTGTAAGAGATAGAATGACAGATTAACCTCAAGGTGAGCATTCTGCTTATACTTAGATACCATTAAATTCGAAAAGCGCCATTTCTGCGCAGAAATATTCGCTTCTGAAATGTTTGGATAATGCTACAGTTTTATTCTGAAATAAATAAAAATTTAGTCTAATACTTTAGCGTGTTCCTGTGTAGAATAAAATTTATAGTAGGTACGTTATTTGAGAGGGTTCGTAATAAAGATATTAAAAAATGATCGAATCAGTCCACAAAAATTTCCCTCGAGTATACTGGAAATATAACGTAAACAATAGTGCTTGACAATTTGATAAACGACATTTTATTCAATACTTCGCAGAAAGTCCGATATAGAAAAAATGTATCAGTTACAGTGTAATCTAATACAATGATACAAATAAAGTTTCTTATAATAAATACAATTTTAACAATCCATCGAATAGACAACAACTCGGCTGTCCCAAGTCAAAACACTGTATAAGCCAGTTTCATCAAAAATCATTTTTACATTTTTTGATATACAGTTCAACATCTACCAATCCGTGATTGAGGAAAACTAAAATTCCATGTCCAAACTCCATGAGTAAACAATAATATCCACTGTATATCCACTAACCGAATCAAGGTACTAATTTAAAACACTGTAGATCCACAATTTTTTAAATGGTTTATACAGTGTTTTGGTTTAGGACAGCCGAACTGTCTGGGTATTTGGTTTATGACCAGTGCCATTTAACAAAACACACACACACACACACACACACACACACACACAGGTCCGTGGTGAAATGTGTTTAGGATTGAAAAATGTAAAGTTACTTTTTTATATGACTCAAAAGGTTTAATTGAATCCGAGATAATAAGACGGCAAACTAATTCATCATACATGAATAATAATAATAATAATGCCTTTATTGAGTCAAAAATTACTGTAAAATAATACAATGCCCTACATATAAAGTTATAAGTTAACTAAAAAAATCTGCAAAAACTTCCCTCGCTATTTAGCAATCTTCATTTATTCATTATTTTTCTGTATATTTTTTTAACTATTATATATATACTTATATTAAATTTTCTTCCTGGTAATAACGACATTCCAAATATTATTTTGATCTGCCGTTTCATTTAATTACAGAGTCCCACAAAAGAAGTGGCCTGTCCGGCGAATTAGACCAGTCTGTTCTTAGGTATTTTGACCCGCTGAATCCGAACCGAAGTCAGAATTGTCAGATTTCCCAAAAAACACAGCTAAAACAAAAAAGTGGTCTATCCGGTGAATCAGACTAGTGTACTCTTACGTATTTTGACCCGCTGAATACGAATTCGAAGTCAGAATTGTCAGATTGATTCGATTTTTATGTTCAACCTCAAAAACACCCCAATAAAGCCGGCTTTTCGCCTTTCACACTCAAATGAGTAGTTAGATGTTTATTTCATAACCTCATATCACTGTAAGCCCATAACCCTACAACTCCATAACACTGTAAAATACAGAGGAGAGATTTTTGCAAATAATTTTACAGATTCTTTATATCCGTCGCTTACAGAAGAGAAGTATTGTAATCGACTTTGTCAGACTTGGCAAAAGTTAAAAATTTAAGACATAAGTTGGCAAGGCAAGGAATATTTTTTTTGATTTTCTCCTCACAGCTCATCAATTTTTATTTCGGTGGAAATTTTTCTTTTCAGATTTCTCCCCCCGCTCATTAATTTTAATTTCGGTGGAAAAAAAAAATTTCTTCAGATTTTGTCCTTCTGGCTCATCAAATTTTTGAAGGAATTATTATTTATTTATTTACAGAGTTGGGTTTTTAAGTGTATGAAGTTGGTAAATTTGAAAAATAACTCCCCAAAAAAGTTGGCTCGCTACGACTCTAGATTTTCACTTGTTATCTAGATTACGAAAAATTAGGTATTTCAATTCAGTCATTCAGTTCGCCTGTCAAAATACTTCATTTATTGGACATGCATGCGGTGAGCGAATTTTATAACTATTTTCTTTGTGTTTTTTAGTATTTTTTTTTGACTTTGAAATGTAATAAACGTTTGATTGTGATGTAGTATTCTCTGGGTAGGGCTAGAGATACTTAATATTATATATATATTAGCATGATCAGACTTGAATCATCAATATAAAGAAAGAGTGGTTGTTTTATTGCTTTTCATGCTGAATCTTAGATATGGTAGGTGTATGAAAGAAGTCGACAAGTCACCGTAGGGGGGGAGTCTTGTTGATCTTCCTTTTTGGTAAGACTTGCACCAATGGTATATGAAAGAAACGAATGTTTTCTTTGAAAGATATCTGCTGAATACCCAAAATAATATTTTTTAACAATGATGTAAGCAGAAATGATAGGTATTTATTTATTAAACTAGATGAGTTTTGGGGCTCTAAAGGAATGTTTGTTTTTTGTTATTTTTAATATATTTGTCAAGTAAATAGATGTCTTCCTGTCAGTTTTTTTGACATGAAAATATTTCATTTTTATTTTCTAATAGTAACTTTTATTTCGAATTGGATTTATATCTTTCTGACGAGTTCTAAAGAGAACGAAAAAGATTGTACAATGTTTAAAGGCATTAATCTATCGAAAATATATGAAATACTTCATTTATTGGACATGCATGCGGTGAGCGAAATTTTATAACTATTTTCTTTGTGCTTTTTAGTATTTTTTTGACTTTGAAATGTAATAAACGTTTGATTGTGATGTAGTATCCTCTAGGTAGGGCTAGAGATACTTAATATTATATATATTAGCATGATCAGACTTGAATCATCAGTATATAGAAAGAGTGGTTGTTTTATTGCTTTTCATGCTGTATCTTAGATATGGTAGGTGTATGAAAGAAGTCGACAAGTCACCGTAGGGGGGAGCCTTGTTGATATTCCTTTTTGGTCAGACTTGCACCAATGGTATGTGAAAGAAACGAATGTTTTCTTTGAAAGTTATCTACTGAATACCCAAAATAATATTTTTTAACAATGATGTAAGCAGAAATAATAGGTATTTATTTATTAGAGAAGAGTAATATCTAGCAAGTAATCGAGACTTTTTGCCGTGAATAAAATCTTATTATATTATATTTTGATCGAAAAATAAAGAGGCTGAATACCCCAAAAAAATGACATATGACATATGATGATGACATATTTCAAATTGGCGACACCGAAAACGTAAAAAACTATCTGCTGAACTATCAGAATTATTAAAGACTATTTTACCAAACATATTTTTTTTTCAAACCAATACCCCCGAAATTTGTTAGAGATACGAGACTTATGTGTCCTGACCTATAGTAGGAATATGTCAAGCGAAAACGTGTTTGGAGAATTTATCCCTTGGATAGAGAACAGTTTGTTCCATTCCACAGGTAGGTTTAAGGTAGAACGGCTTCTGCTGATGGGTGAAAAATATTATGACACTAATAAGGTGAATACTAGTGGCTATAAAAGTAAGGTCGACGAAACTTTCAATAAGTTACTATAAAGTCGGAGATATTATCGAAGGGTTAAAAACGAGACTTGCATACATTTTCAAGAATATTCCTAAAATAAAAGATTTGCACGTGTAAAGAATTAATTTGCACTAATTAAGCTTTTAAAGTACTTAAAACTTAAGAAGCTCATTTATTTCACTTAATAGAAGGTATTGAAAAATTTGTTTTTAAACGTCTGCAGACATACTGAGGGGTTGTTGCAAAACAAGTGCCCAGCATATAAGCATTCTGCGTTTTAAATTGATAATCAGGGATTTCGTTTTTCTTAATTCATGACTATCAATAATATAGTGTTGTTACTATACACCATTACAATGTATATACAGGGTCGTTTTATAAACAAATGTTAAAAGTTTGCACGAGTAAAGGAAAAAAATATATATATTCACGAAATGTGTTAAAACTGAAATACGGGAGACAGAAATACGTCACAAAATTAATTGTTTATTTTTGACGAGTAATCACTGTATTTGGCATTTGCAACAAATTGGTAATATATTTCTAAACATTCTAAGATAATATATAATTCTAAAGGAACTTCTATCACAGTGAAGTTTAAGAAAATAGAAGTCAAATGGAAATGTAGATAAATTAGTTTCTAGATTTACCATCATGAAAATAAATTTACATTCTTAACAGAACAAAAAACAAAAGTGATCTGTATCAAAATAATTTATAAAAACATCTAATATTGACACAAAATCCTAATGATATGGATAATGATTTAAATTCGCATGAAAAATCTAACTACTAAAACTCACGTTTAGACACTGCCGATTGCGAATTATTACAAGAATAGCTTTCAACTCCTTAATCCGTTACGCTTTTCCGTTGCTTTTTACCTACTAATTAACTGAAAAAATACTTATCATTATTTGCAATGAATATTGTTTATTTGTGAATATATTTCTAAAGGTGTCGTTGAAAATCAATGTGGTGCTAATATAAATACATGTTAGTTAACTATATTATCAAAGCACTAATTATATAGATAGTGTATATTTCGTAGCAAATTAAAGATATTTAGCGGCATTGGCTTTTTGTGTCGTCACTCTTTATCTCGTATGTGCACTGACTGTAAAATTTGTTCATTACAAATCCATATGTTGTATACAATCAGGTAATTCTCCGATTAAAGTCGTACGAAAAACAAATAAACACCTCTTCACAGCTTGTAATAGATGATATTCAGTTTCGAGACATCTAATTAGATAAATAATAACACGTCATAAAAACGATTTCAAACGAGGTGACTTCTGAGAAAAGAAAACATGAATGGCACGATAAAATTTTGAAGAAGTAATGTTTTTTATATTGTAAACTTATTCACGTTAAGTGACTGATTCTTCATTTTCATAAATTAACGAAATATAGTTTTTATATGCGCAATAAACATATGAACACAGATCTAGAGAATAGACTGAATTGCTTGTGAACCAATTTCAATACAAAGATTCTACTGTGCATACTAAACCTTATTAGCAAGATTTTTGTTAAAATGTTGAAAAATAACAAAAATTTCTTTATCTAACTTGTATGATTATTTTTTTTTGTAGATTGGGACAACAATATACATTAAGAAGTAATAGTTTAGTTTCATGTTATACAGTGAATTTCGGAATTAAGTAGGTACCATTCTCCCAAGGAGTCAAAAATCTAGAAATAATAGGTCGAGTTTTGCCAACTTTACATTTGTCAGAGTCTTGTCAACTTTCATCAAGAGGCTTCTTTATAATTCATGCTGTTGACGAATAATATAATTTATTGTCAAAAAACCGTATTTTGACAATAAAAACCGGAATTTACTCGAAATCTATGTGGTAGAAAATTTTTTAAATTGAAAATTCGAATTCAGCACACAAAAATACTTAAGCCATGATAGGTTTAGTCCTTGGAGCAGATTTCTTTTTGTTGACCTGTGAATTGTTTCCATGGGATGTATCTATAGAATAGCTTTAACTGGAGATGAAAGTACCGGGCCTAAGTAATAGAGATACTTAAATAAAATGATTTTGGTGTGCTATTCTCTCATCATGCAATGAAGAGTATAGTTGCACACAAAAATTTTCTGTAAATATACCTTATTGCACTTCTAGAACTTTCTTGTCCTCGTGAAATAATACAAATGAACAAAGAAAACCCCAACTGCCACTTACTTTTTACATTCTTGCATCAATCTTACAAATTCTTTTACACTCAGCAATTTTCTTCACAACTTTATAATATTAGAATATCTACATGGTTCGAACCGCATTTTAATACGCTGCATACTTTATTATTTACAATTGCACTAATTGCACTCTTGATTTGAGGCTATAAGGTTTGCCTAATATTAGTAATTAATAGTCTATATAATGAAGGCAGAATTAGTGTAAATATATCTGCAAAGACGAGATTACCTCCTCCCTCCGTTTTCGAGGGTGCTGAACAAGATGCAAGTGTTGATGAAGTTTTTGATCGCCGCAACCCCCTGAAACGGCAAAGAACCACCCCTTTTATAACCCCTTTATGTTTTCATATATAAACGGGTCTGGAGAGTGATTTATCGACGGGTTATACTTGAAATAACATGGAAGGGGGTTATGTAGTAAGTGAAGTTCAGACAGCAGGCCTAGGGGGAGTTGATTAAACCTAAGAATTAAGGAGAGTCGGAGATGAAGGTGAAGATTTTTATCGTGATCATCGCCTGCGAAAACGGGGGAGGGCGGTAAAAGAAAAAAATCTCTTCCAGAAAATATAAGCGATTAAAATCTGTCGAATTTTACCCACTACTGAAAGGTGACGTCAGATGGAGAAAGTGGGATGACGGCGTCAAGCGACACCGATTCTGCTTTGGCTTTGATAATTCCGCATGCTCATGAGCATTTGCCAGGAACAACTAGTAGTGAACACAACCTAACCTAAAATTTAAACGTATTGTTGGAAAAACACCTTGAATATTCTGAAATGTCACAAGATGCTACTTTTGATTCGTTCGTGCCGAGCCGAATTTTCGAATTTCGCCGTGCAGCTTACGATCAGGTTTATCTGAAAGACTTCCTCTTTACGTCGTGACATTGTACCGCCGTCCCAATGGTGTTTTTCGAAAAATATGAACGTGTCAAGATTGTATGTTTTTGCATTTTTTTCGGCTCCGAAATGTAAGTTGTTTTTTGCCATTTTCGCAGATATATCCGAAACGGTGGGAGTTAGCTCGAAATAAAAAATAAGTTCAAGAGTATTTTCCACTACGAATCTTTTGCTACAATCAGAATTTTGAATTTTTTTTTTCGTTTCGGAGATAACTACTGAAATGTCGGCCATGTACGGCAAAAAATCGCAGATTTTATGCTTCTACAGTTGGCAACTTTTTAATCTTGGCTCCTACGCCAAAAGACTGCTCTAGCTAATTTAGAATTAAATTTGCTAAAACTCTTTTTTTATTTTTTGAACTCCGACAAGAATGAAGGAATTAGAGGGGGCGGGATTTGGGACCTTTTTTTTTCTGTAAAATGTATCCATTTTGTCACCGTAATTAATCGGTAATTAACTGAAATCGATCTCATATTCGATGTTCACTTAATATCATGTACTACTTTGACGCTCCGGCCCTTCGAAACAAAGGATTCTGAGAAAAATTATTTTTTTAAGATTTACATACACTCTATAGGAAAACGTGTAATTTCCTACATTTCCTCGAATATCTCGATAATTATCGTTTTTTTCGAAAAATTTATAGATAGCTTATGTAAAGAGAATTGAGCTTTCCGACATTTTTTTTATTTTTTTCCTAACATAAAAAACAAAAGACATGACCGAATATACGGACGTCTCAAAGCCAACCGCCGCCCAGTCTATTAATTAGGGTAAAGTACGCCATCTGTGGGACACCATGCGAGACTAGTTTTCTCGATGTGACGTCACATCGCGAGGATCTCAACATTCTCAACTTTAATTATTTATTGCAAAGTACACTCAAAGAAAATGATAGGTAAATTCAACCAAAAAGAGCATATGAAATCGCGCCTATCTAGTTTCATAGTTAAATCAATCAGAAAAGAATAGTCATACAACTTTATTTGTTTTCGTAAACAAATAGTAGTTTAATAATCATATCTTCTTGTAACAAATTAAATAGTACAATGACATTTTTTTTATGTTCACTAACCATTTTCAATTTGGTCTACAATTAAATAGTACAACGACTTTGTTTTTTTGTTCACCAACTAATTTTTAGGTTGATCCTCACTTCATTGTATGATGAAGTTTTTTTTGGTTAGCCAAAATCTCAGTATTGAGACATCAGACCACCCAAACCAAAGATTAGAGATCGTTTATAAGATCCATCCAAATATATCGATGATCCCTGAGAGAATTTGAACATTGCAATCATGTTATTAATTTTCTATAAATTCATAAGAGTATAAGATAATGCATGATTGATTATTGTCAGTGATTTGTATGTGGCGTCATCTGGGAATAATTTCTGGTTTGTCTACCAAGTACAATAATACAGTGAACTAATACTGGGTTAGAATTACAATTCGATAATAGTTAAAAATAAAATATACTATTATCTAGTTTAATTTGACAGAATTCAAAAAATAATAGTCAGACGACAAAAATAATAGTCTTATTCATCTATTTTTTAAGTTAATGTTTGTTTTGTTGAACGACAACTTTTTATTAATTAAAATAACAATCACCTCTTGTTTAAAAATACCAGCAATATAGTTTAGTTTAACAAAATTAACGATATTGTTAGTTAACCATTTTTTTTTGTTGAATTTACCCATACTATTTCTTTGAGTGTAAGTACTGCGATTTAAGAGCTGATATTCGGTGTGGCGTGTTTTTATACATAAACACACACTTTAATGAAGTTAAAAAAATGGCAAGTTCCCCATTGTGAGAGTAATTTAGGCTCTATGGTTACTAATTGGTAGTAATTGTACCCAATATTTTCTAAAGTGTACCTGCGACTTCACTTGAGTTTTATTAGGATAGAATTAGGTAATTCACAACCAGCCAAATTATTTATTTAGTTCATGACCAAGTGGTCGCTTTTATGATCAATTACCTCTAAAGCCCAATAAAAAGCCCAATAAGCCCATAGTCTCTCAAGGCATTTTTTTAAGTAAGACTTACGTTAATTTGGACTTGTGAAACAACTTAATTTGTTTATGATATATTAAGACATTTTTTGAGGAAATTTTAGATAATTCTTAATACAGTACAATAACGCACAAGGCCATTGTACTCTGTCGAAGTCTTCTATGTAAAAAATAAGTACTTTATAACTTAAGCATATAATTTCAAGCAGTTATGACTATTAAGACAAAATTAAGTAATTCTCGATTTCATGAAACTATTTTTGTCTTAGTGGTTGACCTATATTGCTTGTGTGCAGTTGGGTTACGGTAATATACTAAACAAAGACAGATATTTACGTTATATTGTCTTGCCTTCTCAATAAGTTGTCGCGAATTCAGTATTTGTTCTCTAGTGCAGCATCCTTTGACAAAGCTTGCTTGCTCAGAAGATATTTGCCATGACAGACAATGCTGAAGTCTGAATTGAAGAATATACTATATATTTTAATGGCGCAAAATATTAATGCCACCAATCTGTAATTATCTCGGACCAGATTCCCATCTGTCATAGATTTTGGCATAATCTGCGCAAGATTCTCACTCCATCCTCACCAACTAACTTAAGCACCTCGACCGTGATATTATCAAGATCAGCTGCTTTGCTCGTTGTTAGTTTTTGTAGGGCTGCCTCCACTTTTGTTTTCTGTATTGAGAGTTCGCGCTCATAATCCTGCTGCCAGTAATCTTCTATCTTAATATTAGTAAATTTCAACGACTTGATATTAGTTCTTATTAAAGTTTGGTTGATTAATTAATTGACTAAGTTTTGGATTTAAATTTACGTGTAATGACCCTTACTGGTTGGAAATGGTCCTTGCTATTATTTTTATCAGCACGTGACTCCAATTCCTTACAGACCACTTGCTGATAAGAATTCTTATCTTTTCAAAAACAATGTTTGACACCTTGAGCTTCAAGTTTTTGCTGCACACAGGGAAATCTTTCGGAAAAGGTCTTGTTGCATTTTTCAAACAGTTTTGTACTTTTTCATCAAAATTGTTTAAAAATATACTGCACAAGATTATTATTCTAAAAATATGTAATTTATTTGCACAATTATTCATGTCACTTTTTAGGGCCAATTTGGAGTATAATTTCTAATAATTGGGATAAAATGATACGCATATGTCTCTGTGTGTGGCATGTACTGCAGTTACAGTTTTAGCAGTTATTCAAGAATATTTCACACTTCTACGTATTTCGCTTTGTGTTGCCCTGCTATTTGTGGATGTTTTTTTTTTAGAGAACCCCACAGGTTATTTGAATCTTTATCATGTAATAGGTCGATCTCACTTATTGTATATTTGAATTTATTTAGGAAGGTTGACGATTAGTTATAATGGGCCAATGTTTTTGTATTTGCCTCAACGAGAAGGGGCAGCTAGTAATTTAAACCTCAGTCAGGGCCAGGTAGTTTTACAGAGCTTTATTGAAGATCTGCATCGAGTGCTTATAATAATATAATCAATCTGAATCCAAAATCTAGCACCGGATGATACCTAATTGTAAAGACGTCGTACAGTAGGCCAGAATAGGATCGTAGCTCGCCAAAAATAAATTTTTGTTGAAAGGAAATTTTTATTTACTAAAACATGATCTAAGTGCACTTCCATTTTATTATCAATACTTTTACGCCATATAATAGAATTTGCGTACAAAATCAGAAAGTACATTTATTGTTTATTGAAATTAAATCTGAAAACTAGTAACTACCACATTTAATATCCAAATTATATAGTACAAATAATACTTCAAATAACTTTTAAATACATACAGCGGGTAATTACTCGCTATTACTGCAAAATATAGTCCCACTAATATTTATCTCTGGTAAATTAATTAGTTCAGGAACTTTCAGAGGAATTTCAGATGAACTGATTTTTTTCCTACGTGCACTTAATGCAGTCCTGCTAGAAATTACATGATCTGACGTTACTAACAATATATTTAATAAATCTTCATTAGATATTTTTCTAGTATGATGTTCCCTCAAATTCCGAAAATGTTTATTTCTTGCTTTGCTCACTCTAGATGTACTGGACACATCCACTGGAATCTCTTCCACTTCACAGTCAATAAGCCAGAGTTTAACCATAATGTATACCTATTTTTTAAAAAATATTTTACGATTTAATGATGATCGCTTCCAAAACATTTGTAATGGTTTGCTAAATAACTCGACTTACTTGGTAATGTCTTGAAACATTTCATCAGTGAATTGTTCTAAGTTTACTTACTTCGGATATATTTTGCTAATTCCGATTGACATTGCGCATTTCATTCAAAAATACAAAAAAGAACATTTTCACTATTTGCCATAAGTTGAGAGAAATGTTCGTCAAAGTAATGTTGTTGTTTGTTTCTGATCTAATTTACATTTTATTATACTCTAAGGAACAAGCTTTCTTAAAAATTGTTATTTGTATGATGGAACTGGGTGCAATTCTTTAACACTCTATGTAAACATCACTATGAGAAAATTAATCTATATCGCATTAATATTTTTAATATTAATAAAGTAATAGCAAACACTATTTCATCCCAGCAAACATTTAGGTATTATTTGACGTCAAAACTACCTAAATTATGTATAATAAATTTAGTCGCAAAATTAGAATTAACCATGTTTTGATAAAATTTACGTTGACGCTACGTGAAATCGACATAACTGGAGAATAGAAAGACGTCGAAATTAAGTAATATCGACTAAGACAGGTAAAATCACACATAAATCGTACTTGTAGTCGCACAATATATTTGGTTGCTAATTAATACCTGTTTAGGAGAATTTTAATTAAAATCGACGTCAATTCGACATTGACTAGCTTTTATTTTAAAATATTATTGAGCTCTTTTCATTAAGACTTTTACGAGACGAATGAAAACTGGAATCGGGAGCTACCGAATGCAAATACATATTGAACACACGGTAACTTCTGTTAAACTAAAAATTTCTATTTTGAATTTAGAAAATATCAAGGTAGAATATTAGAATAGAATAGAATAGAATAGAATAGAATAGAATAGAATAGAATAGAATAGAATAGAATAGAATAGAATAGAATAGAATAGAATAGAATAGAATAGAATAGAATAGAATAGAATAGAATAGAATAGAATAGAATAGAATAGAATAGAATAGAATAGAATAGAATAGAATAGAATAGAATAGAATAGAATAGAATAGAATAGAATAGAATAGAATAGAATAGAATAGAATAGAATAGAATAGAATAGAATAGAATAGAATAGAATAGAATAGAATAGAATAGAATAGAATAGAATAGAATAGAATAGAATAGAATAGAATAGAATAGAATAGAATAGAATAGAATAGAATAGAATAGAATAGAATAGAATAGAATAGAATAGAATAGAATAGAATAGAATAGAATAGAATAGAATAGAATAGAATAGAATAGAATAGAATAGAATAGAATAGAATAGAATAGAATAGAATAGAATAGAATAGAATAGAATAGAATAGAATAGAATAGAATACACTTTATTGCTGTAGATCTACAAAAAGAAGACATTAGCATTGTCAAAGTAATTAAATATTTAAAACTTACAATAAAAATAAAATGTAAGAAACATTAAAAGTATATAAAACATTAAAAGTATCCAAAAAGAATATAAAAAGAGAGCAGCAAGAGGAAACAAAAATTCATACAACTAAAATTAGCCTAAAACTAAAAAGATAAAAGAATTCGTTAAACTGTTGCTTATAATATAATATAATTAACGAATAATACAATTTTTTTTTATGTATTTAAAAAATCACTGAAAGAATAAAATGCATTTTCAAATAAATACAATTTAAGTTGTTTTTTAAATGAATTGGTATTATTTATTGATTTTAATTCTCCTGGCAGGGCATTGTAAGCCTTAATAGCGTTATAAATAAAAACTGTGGTGATGAACTGGTATTCTGAGATCTGGCCCATGTCTTGTTGTCATTACTTGATATATATCGTTATTTCTTGTAAACTCAGTTGGATTTTGTTTAACGAATAAGACTAATTTGTATATATACAGGGAAGGGATGGTAAGTATTTTCAATTCTTTAAAGAATGGTTCACAGGAATCTCTGTAAGAGGCATTCACCATACACCTAATTATCCTCTTTTGATTAATAAATATTTTCTGCCAATATAGGGAGGAACCCCAGAATATTATAGCATATTCCAAAATACTTTGCACATATGAAAAATAAAATATTCTTAGGCTGTCTATCGAAAGCTGATTTCTCATAAATCGTATTAGATAACAGGACGAATTTAACCTTGATATCAACGTATTGGTGTAAGATTCCCAATTTAGCTTACTATCTAGCGTTATGCCAAGAAATTTCACATTGTCTGTTTGTATAATTGAAGAACCCTTTAATTGAACATACAACGAATAATCAAGGTCAGTAGTCGGAGAAAACATTACAAGGGTAGTTTTATTTCCATTTAGGTTCAAGCCGTTCGAGTCACAATATTCAGTCATACTTGAAGATATTGTAGTAAGTTTATTTGCACAAGCCACTACGGATTCTTCAGTTGTCATGCATGAATTATCATCAGCATATTGATATAAAGTATCTATATTGATATGATCTTTTAAGCCGTTAGTATACAGAACAAACAATAGAGGCCCAAGTATAGATCCTTGGGGCACTCCTTGTAATACATGAACTTTATCTGAATAAAATGTCTGTAGTATACCATTCTTAAAAGTTGTTACAGTAGTGACTTGAAATCTATCAGTAAGGTATGACTGAAGTAGTAGTACTATCTATTGAAATTGAGTCATATCCGTCGTGCAGAGCGTTCGCCAGAGGCGTATAAGCTGTCATTTTTACATAAAATGTTTTATTATAATTTTTGAGTAATATTTTTGAATAAGCACATAAGAATATGATGTTGCAGGAAGTATTGAAACTGCAATATACAGTATCTCTCAGATTCGAACGAACTTTACGTAGATTAGGAGTTAGGAGATATATCAATTTAACTGTAAAATGTTATTAAAATGTGTTTAATAAGACTCTTTCGAAACGAATTAAAATTACAATTGGGTGTTGCCCAATAACAATACTTATTAAACACCGTAACTTCTGTTAGACGTAAAATTTTTATTTCAAATTTGGAACGTATACATATAACATAGTAGAATATTCTTTGTTGAAATCTTACTATATTCGTAATACAGGATGATCACTAGAGACTTGTAAACATTAATGTTTTGTATAGAGTATGTTTTATTATAATTTTTTATAAATATTACTAAGGTTTTTGACTAAGCCCATAAAAATAAGATGTATGAAACTACCAAATACACACTCTCAGATTCGAACCAGTTTTACGTAGATTATGTCGTGTATCAGTTTTACCTTAAAATATTGTTAGAAGATGTTTTTAAACGGACTATTTCGAAATAAATCAAAGTTGCAGTAGGGCGTTATCGGCTGCAAGTACCTATTTAATCAATAAAAATAGAAAATATTTGCTGTTTACTTAATCTCAGTGGCACTACGCAAAAGTGAATAGAGCCGTATTCGAGTAAAATGGTACTACATATAGGTATATTTTCGTAGTCGGCAACGCCCGATTGCAACTTTTACTCTATTAAACTGTCAAACTGACTCTTTTATTATTGTTATCGACATAAAATCCGATAATATAAAAGTACTTGTAGTGTTACTATGAATATTATGGTTTTATTAGTGATATAATGGCTTCGTTCTACATAGCATAATGAGTATTTTAATACAGTTGAAAAAAAAAAAACAAATTATTTAACATTTTATCGAACTTAATTCATCACTGTACCTTTACAGGATATTATCATATAACTTATTTTTGATAAAGGTTGATCAATACATCCTTTTGTGTGCATTTAACCTTTAACTTTTAATAATGGCTACGACATAGTAATAGATTTGATATTTTATGAGAGAAGAGATATGCGTATTGTGAACATCTGAGGTCAATCTACCTACATGTTGTCCGTAGTCATTTTGGTGGAAATTTCACTCTTGATTTTGCTTTTAAAAGTGAATTTATAAATGTTTTGGTTTAGTTTCTATGCAAACGTACCATGGAATTAAAAAATTAAATCTGGATTGTCATTATTTGAGGCAGACTCAGAAAGAAGTAAATAATTACAGAACTAAAAGTGTCAAACAACGTGTAACTGTTCGGAAGTTTCCTTTTAAAACTAGAGGAAATGCACAGGTTGCAACCAGTGTTCTGTTAAAACCGTAAATTAAGGTAATAATTTACCTACATTGCAAGTGATGTAGGCAGTGCAATAATTTAAAACTCTCTTTTCATCCTGCTCTAGTTTGCAATATATCATACCACATATATTTTAACTCTGAATTGTTTAAAAAAAACTATTATTTCTGCTTACATCATTGTTAAAAAGTAATATCTCTGAATTGTTTACTTCTTAACATATTAAATATTTCTTGCGCCCGGCAAATACAAGTGTCATTTCAAATGCATCTATTTTTAATTATTTTATATTATTATTTTTAAGTTTATCCCAGTGAACTAACGCGAGTACGCTCGATCACTGTGTCCATCGTGCGCTGGGTTCAATTCCAAATTTTGACACTGGCAATATCAGTGGGTATCTGAATTTTATCAAATATATAACCAACAGCGTTGATTAATATGTATAATCTGTGTTTATTTTATAAGTATATGGATAAGTATACGTTCAACGAACGTGTAATGATGTCTATTCCTCAAGAGGATGACTTTCATCCGAGTAAGTAATAGCTATTACACAAGAGTAGCAAACTCTACTTTCTCTACGACTACTCAACGGGAAGTTCCACTGAAAATAATAATTGGCGAGAGTTTTAGAGAAAAATGCGGAGACGCACATTTTATCGGTCATAATTTCTTTATTTTTCAAGCAGGAGAAAAAAATTTTACAAAAATTTTTAGTTTAATCGACAATCTTTAATCTGGTTTCTTAACATTTTTGGCGAAAGTGCCATAGTTTCTGAGATATTTAACTTTTAAAGAGGTATTTTGACTTAAAAACGTTTGATGCCATTTTTAAACCTCCACATCTTCGAAAAAAACAAAAAAATAAGGAGATTTTAAAAACAGCAAATTGTTTCTCGGTTTATGAACTTTTCCTGGCAAATTTTTATTTCTTAACTAGGTGTGATACTTTTTGATTTATTCGACAAAAACCGTGTTGAGGTACCCATTTTCGCAATCTGCAAAGAAGGCGAAACACGAACTCTTTAAACGTTCGGATCTTTTTTAATGTATAAGTTAAAAGGCCATACTATGTCATTATGCGAAGAGGGAGAATTGCATTTGAAGCACATCGTGAATCGCACTGGCGAAATCGAAAATTCGAACCTCAGGAGTGTACAAAAAGTGACATTTTTTGACTCTCGGCGAAATCTATTATGACAGATTGAATTGAGTTATGGCATACGAGATGTTTTTGAACGTTAAATAGTCTTTTGTGATTGCTCCACAAAAACTGTTGAATAATGAATATGAAGCCTTGTGATTGGTTCTTACCCATTGAGTAATGGATTATTACCCACGGCCGTGAGTAATGAGCCCTATTACTTGTTCAAACACGTATGGATAATTAATGAATTATTTAATAGTCGTAGAAAAATATTATTACTACATTGCTATACCACACATTGTATGAAAAATTGTATTAAATTGATCAAATGAACTTCTTAAATATTTTAGATTAAAAAACGTGAAAAATAATATACCCAAATGTACTAAAAATTAAAATATCTTACTTTAAAAAATCTCTTTTAGTTTTGTTTAAATCATTACTTATTTTAAATAATGTAAACAAAAACAATATTAAGCATTGCTTGTTCTTAATTAGGCCTACACTACACGACAACGACAACAGCTACGTACAAGTTGTAGCATGTTGCAGTTGGCAACGCCCGACTGCTAAATGGGGGTGGCTAATGTCAAAAAATTTTTGAAACCTTATCTTCTGTTATATATAGTAAATACCAATTTTATGGACTCTTACTTGCTTGATGTACTTATTTACCCCCATTTACTTCCAACACTTCAACGGAATAACATCAAAATATAATGTAGTTCCAGATCTACGTGTACTAAATTTCAAGTCAATATCTTAAACGGTTCCAGAGTAATCGTGCGCACAAAAAAAAGTTACAAATATAACGACAGACCGAGAGAAAGACAGACAGAAATCTTTTTGTTGTTCAAACTTAAAATCTCGACATATCATGACATTCTAAGCTAACCTGAACAATAAAAATATTCAATTTTTTTTTGCGTTACTATACTTCCACTAGATGTGGAAGTAAAACTTTAGTGGCACAATTGTAATGACATGATTTATACATGATATGACAGTTTACACAACCTCTGGCGACCATCATGTATACTGGATATGGCCAAGTTTCAATAGGGAGTCATGCTATTTTATATATCTTCCAAATTTAAATACAAGTTTTGAGTCTAACAGAACTCCTCGTGTTTATTCAGTATTCACAGTCACAACGCCCGATTGCAATTTCATATTTATTCCGCATTAGTCTTATTAAAACACCTTAATAACATTTTACAGGAAAATTGACATTTCATCTAATATACGCAAGTTCGTTGAATCCTGAGAGACATACTGTATGTTACAGTTGCAACATGTTTCACATCTTATTATTATTGTATGCTTAAGGAAACATTTTAGTAACATTTTGCTGTAAAATTATATAAAACATAGTTTATACCGAACATGACAGTTTGGGCACCTCTGGTGATCGCCATGTATGACGGATATGGCCCAATTTCAATAGATCATTTCCTACCAAGATATTTTACATATGTAGCAAATTTGTATTAAAAAATTTATATCTATGAGAATTGCATTTAATGTATATTCAGAGTACTCATGACTTAACTCCATTTTAAGGTCTACTAATCTAATCTAAGTAATGTTCGTTCGAACCTGACAGACACACCGTATTTTACAGTTCCATTATCTTGCACATCTTCGTATATTTATATCCTGAATTAGAAACTTTAGTAACATTGTATCATAAAATTATAAAACATGGCATATAAAATATAACATACGCCTCCGGCGATCACCCTGTATGGCTCATTTAGTCGAATTTCAACACACCACACAAATCCAACGGCTATCTTATTGGGAGCATAGATTTAATAGTCATAATTGTAGTGAAAAATATTTTTTAAAGTCAAAGAACTTTTTAAAAACGCTATCTCAACTTTTAATGAAAAGATAATTTTTCAAAACTGTGTTGGAAAATATGAATTAAATAATTTCTCAGCAAGAATTGGTACGCCGACAATACACCATAATATTACAGAAGCTGTACCTACTCATTTTATTTCTTTCTCTGTAATTATACTCCCTGAGTTTAAATGATTATGACATTTACTAACACATTTAATGAATCAATTATACAAATTTTGCCAAGGAGAGGAACTTCTTAGTGAGCACTTTAGTGGAAAAGCATTTATAAAAGGCGCTAATTTGGAGGATTGTTTTAAGTGTTAAACGTTTGCAGAAAAGGCGAGAGGCGGTTAGAAAGTTTAGTAAACCGCCTCCTGGTGGCAGTAGCGCCGGCGTGCGTACTAAATTCATATAAAAGGGCTCGCAAGAAGCGGCAAACAGTCTCAACGTAATTCAACATAACAGTTTCAACAGGTGAATACTGAATAGTGCCAGCTTTTGAAAGTTACCCCTCCTCACAACACTTCTAAGTAGTAAGTTTTAAGATTTACTTTACTTTGATGTTATATGCTGTTCGGACTATAATTGCATTGAACCACTAAGTAACAATTACTTGATTTGAGATAGTTGTAACAAATTAAAAGTTTTACAATGTCTAGTTAAAAATATACTTAAAAACTACTCTAACTTTACATTTTGAAAATTATTATCCATTAAATTTCATATTTATAATTGCACGTGTATTAATTCCATAATTAAATAATTAAAAATAGTCACTATAAAATTTATTTGAAACGAAATTTTCCAAAATTATTTACTTGCGCATTGGAAAGGGGTTTCATTTGTTTAATATCTATAATTATTTTTAATATACCTACGAGATGTATTTTGTAATAGTGATATCTGTTTTTACCCAATTTTTTTTACTTGAATTAAATTCAACCAAAATTGAAAGAACCAACTCACTTTGCTATTGCAATTTAAAAAAATGTTCGTAAATAAATATGTGTCTTTATAGAATTGTTTTGGGAAAATTCATGTTATTTATTATTATTGAAAATATATTAATTTGGACCAGTTAAAAGTGAGCAAAAGTAGATTTAAAAATTTTAAATAATCATGTAAGAGCACGTTCACAACTATTTTAGAATATTTTCACTGTTTTTAAAATAAGGCCAATTCGTCAAGTGTGTCAAGTGTGTAGTGACTTTAATTTTAGTCACTCATGATTATACTACCTTGGATGACGAAACACTCGTCGGTATACTATACACTATTTTTGTATTTGGAAAATCATATATTTATTTACATATTTTTATTAATTGAGTTCCTCCTCTAATCTAACTTACTGTCCAAACAATACTATCCAGCTTTTTCTTCTCTGGTTCTTACAAGAGACGTATAATTACTAACATTTAGTTTAATCGTCTCTAGATGATGTCATTTTGGTTGGCGAAATGCTCGGTATTATACTATACAGTATTTTTATTTTGCAAACTCCTGTTAAAAGGTGCTTACATGAAATATGACAGAAATCATTCAGAAATTGATGACTAACACAACGACGCGAAGAATTTTTTTTACAAGTAATTACGGTTTTAGAAAAGTTCCTTTCTGCAAAGAATATCACTATTACCCACCGGGTTGCTTATAGCTTTTTATTTATCAACAAATTTTTAACTATTTGAGACCAAAATGATAGACATAATAGTACAGTAAGTGAAGCTTTTAAATCCCAGCCCGAAAACGATGTAATGAATATCCAATCCTTTTTTCTTCAACATGCTTCATAAAGTATGTACATGAGAATCTATATTCTCATTTTTCCTACTTTTTGGTTAGGGGAGGTTCCCACCCGTTCTCAGGGGTTGTCGCAAAAAAAAACAAAAAGTACACATAATCTGGTAGATAATTAAATTATAAGAAAGAAAGGTCTTATACACTTTTTTGCTAAAATGCATATTTTTCGAAATATTGCGAACTGAAAATTATAATTTTCACCCCCTAAATTAGTATTTCTCGACGTTTTTTCTTAAATTACTCGAAAAATGTGTACTTTAATAGAAAAATGCAAGGGTACAAAATTAAAGCTTTTACGAAAACAAATCGAATGGTTTTTCCTTTTTTTTTCTCCGATGTTTAGTTTTGGAAATATGGCATTTCAATATGGCGCCGAAACGTTTAGAAAAAATATACGACGTTAAAATCTAAAATGATTCAAAATCTACAACTATGAGAAAAATTTTTATTCTCGTAAAAATTAAAGGTATTAAAATTTTCTTTCGATTGAGATGTATTACTACTACCTTTTATAATGAAAACTAAAAAAGTTACAAACAAGAAAGTAGCGCATTTAAAAATTTGAGCGCCATTTTTTTTAGTCTTATTGCTCCAATTTGGTATTAATTCAATAGTTTTTAAAATCCTTCTAGATATTGTTAATGCATATTATTACTAACATGCTCAAATTTTTTAGAATTATGAAAATAATTATTCTTTATTCTGTACCCATTTTCAATAATGAAAATTTTCATATTTTTTTGAAAAAATCGGGTTCTTGGAAATTACTCAGAAAATATTTTTTTATAAAAAAGGGTAAGAGTACAAAAATGAAGCTTATAAAAAAATAATAGTTTTGTATTTGTTTTTATTTTCCTATGACAAACTGTTCCAGAAATAAAGGTTTAAAGATGGCGCTTGAGCGCATACCCAAGAAAATTATTATATATATATTATATTTAAAATTGAAATATCTCAAAAACTAAAAGATTGATAAAAACATGATATAAGAATGAAGTGAAGCTTATAAAAAAACGAAGAGTTTGGGTTTTATTTTCTTTCCTACGATAAACTGTTACAGAGATATGACAGTTTGAAATCATGTTGAAACTTTTCAGTTTGTACGCGCATGTTAAATGTCTATAATAGGTAAAGAAACGAGCAATACCCTTCTATTTTTTGAAGAATACACAGAAAAAGCAGGTTCTTTGCACTTTACCATGTTTAGAGTGTAGATAAAAAATGTTATTTAATTAGTTTACTTAATTGTCTTAATTTGATTTCTTTATAACAATCTGTATGTTTAATAAAATTAGACATATTACTATACTCTTTTGTGTTAGACCTCATAATCATATTCAGCGACCTGAAAATCATAAGTATATGGATTTTCGTGAATTTATTCGTGAAATTAGAAGACATCAATTTTTCAGTATTTAAGGATGATTTTAACCCTTAATATTTTCGTCTCATAAGTTTTGACCCCACACATTCAAGGACCTTAAAAACATAAGTATATGGATTTTCGTTAATTTATTCGTAAAATTAGGAGGGTTATTCATTTTTCAGTTTTTAGGTGTGGTTTCCACCCTTAAAAATAAAAAGCAGGTAATGCAAATCGAATGAATATTGATTTTGATGTACGTATTTTATAAAGCATACTGCAAAAAAATTAAGGAAATTCCTTTCATCGTATTCGGGCAGGGAATTTTACTATTTTTACTGCTTCGCTAACTGCACTGTAACTACATGTTTTTTTTTTATCTTGATAACAAATCGTATTACTTTCTCTTTTTTAAGTTAGCGGACGATACCGAATTATATCTATCTATTGGGAATAATCCCTTCCATGTATTTTTTCAATCATGATTTTTTTAAACATTATCATTTGTAAATATTTTCAGTTTAGATATTATTTATCTAAATTGATCTTATGCTTTTGAAAATATTCACAAATTAATATGGACTTAATGATTTTGAACCCAAATGATAGACAAAAGCATATACTTTTTAGTTATTTTTTATACTTCTACTTCGTTGCACTAAAACCACTATTACTGGGTAGCTTTGTTTAGGACATTAAAAACTATGAAATAATAATTACTTCGATATCTTCAACCTTCAAGATATATTTCAACATTCATATAAGTATTCAGTTCTCAGCAAAAACCTAATACCGCTGCACTTTTGCGATCTTGGTTTTGTTTTTATTGCCATGCTACTGCAACTAAGGTTTTTCATCATATCATTAGTCATTCTCATCCACGTGTTTATTTTTATATTTACTGTGCATTGATGTTTATTTAATTTTGAGAGAATAACTGCTTAAATATCTTCAGCCGTTCAGGAAACTATTGCGTTAGGACTTTTTTTTAGCTTATGACGATAAGCTAATTAAGTTAAGCAAGAAAAATATTTCACTTCATTTCTCTCCTCGAGTATCAAAACGGACAGCCTTAGGTAAACGCACAAACACGGCAGCGAATGACGAAGACTGGCTTATACAGGGTGTCTGCTGTATACGTACAAATATTTTACATGATAATATATTGACCCAAAAGAAGCAAAAAAGTTTTATAAAATTTTTGCATTACTCCAACGATTTTACTCAAATTAATTATCTTCTAAAAATACGATATATTCAGGCCAGACAGTATACATAAATATTGTGTAGGTCAGTTTTGCAGTAGAAACTAAGAACAAGTTCAATGTCTTCTTGTGACTTACATCTCCCTTTTTATTATGTTTATTGTATTAATAATTTTAAAAAACGCCTGTCTCTTTCATAAAAGGAATCCTCCGCAGTCTGCATCTGCGGTTCAACGAGAATGTTCATACTTCTTTGTTTAGCAGTAGGTAAGGCCGGCCGGTTCCAACCATACGGGGTTGTCAATGTGTTCAATTTATCTAGTTTTAAAGTAAAAATAATAAAACGGTGTAATGAACGAGATGATGAATTAGGTGTTTATTGAAATTAAATTAACCGCTATTAATTTCATTACTACAGTGGTTAAAGAAATTTTCTATATTAAATATGAAAAATGGTAATTTTTTAATCTCATCGTTAAATTATATCTTTTCCAGACAGTTCTTCTACTACCAATTATTTAAAAATTACAGCAGCTCGAAGATTGAAAAAAATTCTCGAATTTCGAAAAAATACCTGCTGTAATTTTAAAAAAGTTTCCCGTGAAAGAGGGTTGTTTCAAAAGTCTTGGGGAATTTTATAATCTACAATAAGTAGTTACTACATTGAAGCCACGGAAACAAAGATAATTGAAAAAAATTGCAGCGAAGCACAAATTTTCACCATCATGACGGCTGTAAATCGTATTATATAGGAAAATAGTTTAAATAAAAGTCTTAACCTTTTTTATTTTCGACAATATTGGTAATACCTAATTTTAAGGTAGATCTAACAGGAAAGAAGATAATGGAGGAAAACATATTTTGATCATAATTTTTTCAACATAGCAGCCGTAGCGGCAACGATATTTTTGTAAAAATCCTTAAGTAATGATTGTCTTGTCCATCCCTACATTTTACAAACAAAAAACTCTTTGTAAGAATTATTCACGGGTACCTCCCGTTTTTTTGCTCTACAGACTATATTATATGTGTTTCAGTTCTACAAACAGATTTTCATAAAGAATTTCATCGAGAACTCATTTTAAAATTTTCAGAAAATGTGTCAAGGCAACTTGACAGTTTTATTACAGGAAAACCAAAACAATAAAAGATTATCTATCTTGTCACTGACTTTTTCGTGCGAAAAATTCTTTACAACTTTTCATTTTTTTTTAGTTCTCTTACCATTTTTATTTCAATGCACCCGTACAATTGACACCTAGTATTTCGTATTTTCTTTCATTGTGTTAAAAACGTGCAACGTGTGATTGAAATTTGAAAACTTGAAAAATGTCTCAGCCAAATGTAAGAAGGAATCTTCATTTTAAATTTTAAGAATCAATGGCCTTTGGTTCAAAAAATACATAAAAGAAACTTGAAAACTGTTAATCTGTTTTTCACCCTTTATAGATTGAATTTCACAATATCTTGTTTTATTCATGTCTAGGTTCTAAAGAGCAATCTTTCAAGGTTCCAGGTTTAGAAATTTGGGTGCTGAGTGAGTGGGTTTTGCCCTTTTAATTCTCAACGATAAGGCTTCGTAATTCAAAAACGAGTTAATCGATTTTCTTGCAGTTTTTTGTGAACCTTACCGGGGAGATTCTTAGCTAAGGAACATCAAGCTGGGGGAGAAGCAATTCATTTCTTTCCATCAGAGGTTTTTAATATTTTCCATATTTTGGCTTACGTATGTGTGTTGTAACGCTGCACCTGAACTTGTCACCTGATTTGTGATAGATAGAGCATAGTAAACATTTTCCACAATACAGAATATAATATTTAAATTGTAATGTTACGTGAAATATAATGCAATTAAATAGTGCGTATTGTAGATTGTTAGATAATGTTACATTTATATTCGCAGATAATAAACGTTTGATGTTAAAATACACCCGCGGTTACAGAACGGAATATATTAAATAAAAACGATTGAGTTGTACGAAGTTAAAACTTTCGATGGAACATTTAGTATCCTGAATAGAATGAAACATTTAATATCTCTCATGATGATATACAGAAGTTACCACGTATCTATATTCGCTAATCCATTGAGTAATTTTATATCACGTTTTAAAGCATGTTCATAAAAGACTTATTACGATATAGAGTGAAGTAATTTTTGCACACAGTTAACATAATTGTCAAGGAATAAACCTGCCATACTTTTAGTGAAAAATATACAGGGTGGACATCTTAAAAAATACTTATTGAAAAAATGAGATGGGGGACAATAATATTTATCAAGGATCAAAGATCAAGACAATAGTCACAAAAAGTTAACGTATTTCGTCTCATTTTAGGTATTATGTTCAACGGGATTTCTCTGCGGATGTCTTACGTTGAATTCTTCCGCAACTTCTCTGCTTGTTCGAGCACCATCACCAAATAATTTAATTATTTCAATTTTTTCTCTTAAATTTAGACGTACAAGTGGCATTTTGTTCGTATGCTAACACAATTAACTTCAAACTGACATTAGTAGAAGTTGCTCATTTGTTTACATGGAATACTGGAAAGTGACAAAAAATTCCAGCTTCCGAATGAAAATGACAGAAAATTTCAAAATTCGAATTTTGTCTCTAAACTCTGTATCCAAGGTTAGAATAAGATTCTGAACAACTTTTTCTAGTAACTTTTCTCCTACGCGACGCAAAATACTAAGAATCTGTCCTATTCACGAGGTCGCAGTAGGCTGGGGTTACACCTGACATTTGAGTTGAGTACTCTAAGAAATGCAGCTCGTAATGTTCTACCTCTGTACCAAAATTCAAATCTTTACATTCAATAGGAGACTACATTTAAATAAATTAAATACAAGGGTGTCTTCATCTTAAGTGTGTCACACTGTATTAATCAATTAGAAAATATTCAAAGAAAATTTTTAAAATATTTATGCTACATGCGGATAATATTTATCCACCTGTTGGAATTAGCAATGATGATTTATTAAATAGATTTTCTTTATTCAATTCAAATTTGTGAATTGTAATTTTATATAAACAATAAATTGAACAATAAACTTGACTGTTGACCTATTAAATGCCATTCAACTGCGTGTACCTTCTAACTTGACACTATCAAATATTCACGTACCAATTTAAATGTATTCTCCTATTAATGCCATATGTTGGAATTATAATTAAATACAGGATATAATTGGTATTGTTTATTCTAAAATTAAGATTTTAAAGTCGATATGTGAACATAACATATTTATATTGTTCTTAGCGTAGAAATACTGACAGTATTCTGTCCATGTAATTTGGACTTTTGTCCTGTAGAGTTGTCAAAATAAAAAATCAATAAGTAAATAATGCACTTCCACCCTCGTGTCCGCATTCTCAGACAGACTCATCGTTTCCTAAAGAACTAAGTAATATGAACATCTATGTAGAGTTCCATTAATCCTCTAACCTTTTACTTTTATCTAACTATAGGGCTAGTAACATCCTGAAGAGTGTTGTTAAGTGACTTTACTAACTGTTTACACATATGTTATAGTCATTGGACGCAAATATTAAGTATGTGGTAGTGGTTGTAAATATTTGCCAGTCTTCATTATATCAGAAAGCAATAATGCAATTATTAAAAAGGTCAAAATTACGTTCTCACGCCACGCAATTTTATGGTTCGATAGGTTCCTAGCGCTAGATTGCGATTAGAGTGGATCCAAGTTGAAAATCACTATCGGAACTTCGGTGTGCAAGGAAAAGTGTATTATAATAAGAATGTTTGATGTTTGGCACAAAAAGTTGGAGAGGTGGCAAAATAAATAGAAATAGAAATGGAAAAAATGTATTTGTCATAAGAACTTTTACAAGAACAGAAATACTTCGTCGAGATATAGGTAACTGTATAAAAGATTAATCTAATATAAAAAAATCTCGTGTCACAGTGTTTGTTATCGAACTCCTCCGAAACGGCTTGACCGATTTTTATGAAATTTTTGGTGTATATTTGGTAGGTCTGAGAATAGGTCGTAGGCTATTTGTTATACCCCTAGGTGATAAGGGTGGCCCTATCCAGAAATTTTCTTTTTATTTTTTGGGACAAAAATTTATAATTTATATGGTAAAACAACGTTTGCTGGGTCGCTAGTAAATTATAAAAGACATAAATAAATTATATATAGGATGAATGAAAGGTAGTATTAAAAAAATTAAGAGCAATAAAAGAATGTGCGTTACAGCTCTTCTCTCGAAATGTCAAATGAATCATGAAATAGGAGGAAATTAGACATAAACTTTGTAGCGAATTAAATAAGATACAAAAAGTTACGAGCATATCTTGAACGCTTCAGTCACAAAGGGCTCCCTAAGATGCGGCATGGGAAAACTTTCCCTGATAAAATTTCAAATCAGTACATGGAGTGTTGTTGAAAAAAAATCTGAATGTCCAAATTAATTGCCACAGAAAATATTTTTCGGCAGTAATACGTATTTATGTAACAAATGCATAAAGTGGTATTTTTTTTCTGGAATGGGAAGTTTGACAATTTGGAAATCACATAATTGAAAAAAAGGCCCTTGTGCATGAGTTTTATACAATACTTTTTTCCGTGACTGTTCTCAATTTCCACATTTAAATAATTACATTTCAGAATTAAATTAAACGTCAAAACACAAATCTATAATTTGATGTTTTTAAAGCGAAGATTGCGAGACAACATCAGTTGTTTTCAATATTCTCTTATTATTCGGTTATGCGCCGGTTATACGGGTGAAGTAATGTTACTTTTTCACACTTTGTATTTTTTTTCACTGTTACCATAAACATATATTTTGCACAAAAAAAAACATGAAAAAACTACATTTTTTTTTAAACGTGTCGTAGAAAAAATATTTTTTTACGACTGCTTTGAAAAATGTTTAAAAACTCACTACTACTCTTGAAAATGCACCACTGTACACACTTTTTGCATAAAAAACGGCTATTTTAATAAAAAATTGGAATTTTAACAGCAATATACTACCTTTTCATCAAATAGTCAGGGGCATGTCCACAAAAAAAAGTAATATACGTTAATATTAGTTAAGAGCCTCTCATTAGAGCCTCTAGTACCAAAATCAGAAATTTTTCTATTTATAAATATTTTTATTTTCCAGTTATTCGTAATAAAAATTACCTCCACGCAGCGACACTAAGAAACGTTCCCAAGGTAGACAGTTCGTCACCTCCTTGCAAGCACATCGGCCTCTGTGTGTGTAATGCGGGCCTGTTTTTTTTTTTTTTATTGAAAAACTAATGTAATACTATTGATTAACGTGCTTTGGAATTTCTATATCCAAAATTTAAAGACATTTTGATTTATTGTTTTCGAATTAAGGCGCCCTAAAATTATATTTTTCAAATATTAAATAATTAATAACTTTTAAACGAATTGTATTTTGAAAAAAAAGTCAGTCTTCATTTTCTTTTTAAATTCTTTTTTCTACATCTCAGCGTCATCTATACTTTCAAATTTCATATGCTAAGAATTTTCATTGAAAAATTACCAAACATTTTGAAGCACCAGCCCTGTAAATTGTTCGTGCATTGAAAGCATGTATGACAGTGGGTGATAGGAAAAGTGATTTTAAAATAATAGAAAATGAAGAATGACTTTTCGAAAAAAAATTTCGTTTCCAATTATTTAATATTTAATATTTTTGGTAATTTTTCAATGAAAATTCTTGGCCTATGAAATTTGATAGGAAATACGACGTTGAGATGACTTTTTTTTGAAATGCAATTCGTTTAAAAGTTATTAATTATTTAATATTTGAAAAATATAATTTTAAGGGGCCGTAACTCGAAAATCATAAATCAAAATGTCTTTAAATTTGGGATATAGGGGTTCTAAAGTATGCTGAGTAATAATATTACATTAGTCTTTCAATAAAAAACAACGGGCCCGCATTACACACACAGGCCCGCGTGCAAGGAGGTGACGTCATATTACTAGCCTCTGTCAGGGAACGTTTCTTAGCCTCGCTGCATTGGGGTCACTTCTATTATGAATAACTGGCAAAATAAAAATATATATATTTGTTTATTGTTACATTAGTTTGTAATACCGATAAATATTTCAAATTGAAATTAAAATTTAGTGGACATGACTATTAATATGAATTATTATATTTGATTTCTTATAAAAAAAAACCCTCGACTGTAATAGGAATGGTACCGTACAAAAAGATGTTGCTAAATAGTTTAGAAATAAACATCATTGTTGCTGTTAGATTACTTATATGTCTAATATTCAAAACTGATATGAATTAAACAATAATTAAATTTTTATTTTAACGAAGTTGATATTAAGTTTAAAAACTAAGGGAAGCTTACAATAATTATAATGTGGATTTGAAATCTTTTATGTTACTCTTAGTTAGAAAATGCAGCATGTCAGTTTTATCGTTAGGTAGGAAGACCCAAGAAACTGAGGATAAGCTAAAAGCGAAAAGAAAGCCTAAGAGGGTGGTGCGTTCGTATTATCAAAAGCAAACAAATTCGTTTCGATATAAAATTGCCGAAGAAGTGGAAATCTAATTAGGAAAACACTCAATTTAACAGAAAAGGTGTAGATTTGTGTAATTTAATGGTTAAACAAAAGATGAAATTCTCAATAAATGTTTGCATTCACGCAACTTTAATTTAATAAGCGCTAATTCCATTTCAATTTCACTAAATATATTCTGTCATTTAAGACTTAATCCCGGACAGGCTGTGCCAAGTCCGTTTTCCACTTTAATTCAATTGCTGATATTACTTAGTTGCATTTTATTTGCTTTATTTTTAACAGAATTTAAAAAGGGAAGAGGTTCTCAATTAGACCCGTATGTATGTTTTTTCAATGTTTGTTCAATCACTACTCTGGATTGGTTTAAGCGAAGGAGCTATGAAATTTATTTCAAACTATGTCTCTTATTGGATGAGCAAATATTGGAAACGAAATTTTTTTGTCGGAATTGCATTATAATTGGTAGCTGAATAGTTTGGGAGTAGGTGATAATATTTAATATGAGGTCAAAAGTTAAGAAATCCAAAAATAGCGAATCCGATGAGGTTGCCATAATTGTAATATTTTTGCAGATTTACACGAAATTTGATGGTGATTTCAGGATTTTCTGATAATGAGCCTGAAGGGTAAAACTTGAAAATTTAAAATAACGAATATTCTCTTTTACTGCATTAATTGAAACTTATTACTAAATATCAATAATATTGAGGTCGCTATAAAAATAAACAAAATAACGAATTCAAATTTATTTTTAACCGATGTTAGGTAATAAAGTTCAATTAACTGGACGACAAGCGACTGTGCAATTTTATTACACAATTTTTAGCGACCTTTTTTGAAGGTGGTTCAATTTTTTTTCCAAAAATTTTTGCAATTTATGTTAGTTATAAAGAGGTTGTCCTTAAAATTTACCGGGCAAAAATGTATCTTCACTTCACAGAAAATAGTTGGATAGTACCTTTAGATCTAACTATCTGCTATCTAAGTAAGATATCATAATAATAAACAAAAAAAATATTTAATGACCAACTCTTTTTCAATTGTTTCAATTCAACACAAATGTTACTCTAGGGCAATGGAAATTTTATTTAATATTGTTTTCAGTCTTTTCAACATTTTCATGTACCAAAACTTATTTTTTTGTGATTTCAGAAAGACTGCTAAAAATTTTTCTGTTTATTATTTTTAAATTTGAAATAACTCACAATATTATTCGCATTTGGGACTACCATTTATTTCGCTGCTATAAAAGTATAATGTATAATATATAATGCAAATAACAAATTTTAACTAACTTGTTATAGTTTAGACACTAATAACTTTTCATGCAGAAGAATTAGGGAATTGTAATAGCACAATTTTATAGATGGTGATTTGTTTAAAAAACTTTAAAATCTGTTGAAGTATGAAATTAATCGGGTACTACAATATTCTGTTAATTTTGTGTAAAATTTTGCTGAAGTCTCAAATTCTGTGCCCTATTTTTAAGTAATGCTAAAATAAGTCGCCATCCTGTAGTTGCCTCATTAAAAAGTCGGTCTTATGTAGGTGCATATTAATAGCATCATACATTGCCATCTTCTATATGCCGAACATATTTTTACTTTTCTAAAACCGTTTAGGTATAATGCAAAACTGACCTCAATGCAATTTTTCCCAGCATCGTTTAATTGTAACGGTTCATTTTTAGCTTTTGGAAATGATCAGTTTATTTTACTAAATTTATTGCATTTTGTATTTCTACATCATATTATTCAGGCCGGCCCTGTAATTTTAGAACTTTCGAGAACAAATTTTAACCTCACACTTAAAGGCTGTCTCAAGCCTTAGCGTGAAATGATGAAGATTACGACATTCCATTATAAGTCCTCAACGAGCAGGGATGTTATTTTGATCGCTGTATTGAATTTACTAAGTAATAGTAGAAATTTGACTCCTTGGTTTTGCAATTTCGATGGCTACTGGCTACCTTATCAAATTATATTATGTAGTTATAATAAGTGAGTGCGTCGATTTTCCAGCTAATTGCTGTAAGTAATGAACATTTACTTTACGATTTGGGCCAACTATGAATGGCTGCGCATAAGGACTATATTCCCATGATTCTTCTAAATAGAACATAGCTGTTACTGCGTACTTATTACGTACCTTTTAAGTGTTGGTGCGGTTTCCTATTTATGGATCCACTTTCGTCTTGATCGTTAATGAATCAAATTTTATCTTCTACCTTACTTTCGTACTTCAAGAGAATGCATTTTTTTAATTTGCTCTCCCCGAGATGTCTCATTTTGCTCTATATTTAAAATAAATTTTGTTATCTTTTAATAAGTGACTTTTATTTGAAAAGTGCCTTATTTAATTTATAGTGGTCTACTTTTGACGTTCCCATTGTGGGGCTTTCTTACCTTTAAATAAATGTACTGTTATATAATCTGACGAGTTTTTTCCAAACAATTTTAATTTGAATCATTTTTAGAATCAAAGAAAAATTATTTTTGGATCCTCCCTGGAACCGCCCCTGAGTCACCCACTTAGATAACATTTAATAGCATTCTACCTTAAAACTGCGAGATTTCATGTTTAAAATTTCAGTTTTCCACGCCGAGCCGTGACTGCCTGTTGATGATATACCCACAGACAGATATACGGACGACTTGCTGATTCCAATATTTTTGCTACTTTTGGACTTCGAAATATCCATTTTCATCATATCACAGTGGCAGTGTCCAAAAATGCTCTTCAAATTCTTAAAAAAATAGGATTTAAATTACAAACTTCGGCATAATCAGAATTACCATAATGTCAGATAGCAACAATATGAGTCGAAGGTCCAAAGATCAATCAAAATATTCCAAAATAAAAATGTAGTCTTATTCTTTACACCGTAATCAAATTTTCTACAACAAAATTGCAATAAATTATTAAAATTGCAACCAAGCGCAAGCTCGTATCTATTACTGGTTGAAGAAAAAATTTAATGTAAAAAACTTTTTAAAAACAAGCAAAACAAATAATATTATTGTGTATACTAAAACGGAGAAAATAAAAATAAAAAAGATAATTGTCTTAAGAGCTTGTCGTGCTCGCATTCATTTTGTTTGACACAGATTTTAAGTACCTAAGTAAGTATTTTGTTTATTTCATCTATTCACGACAAGACTTTAAAACAATTATTTCTTTATATTTTAATTTTTTCCGTTTTAGTACACCTTAATTATTGTTTTCAAAAAAGTTTTTTTTACATTTAATTTTTTTAAAATTTTTAGTTATGTCTTAATTATTTTATTTTATACTTAAAATAGTATCGGATCCTTCGCCGCACGCGTGCTTATTTAGAAGCGGATCCTTCGCCATTTCTTAGAATTTCCACGTATGAATGAATACACTATTCGATATAAAAATTATAGTTTTAAACCGGATCCTCCGCCATTTCTTAGAATTCAACGTCTGCGTCTCAGTGAGTGCACTATGCGATCAAATTATAGCGTTAAAACTAAAAACACACTTTTTGGTACCATATTATTATATTGTCACCAGAACTACACATGTATGCAAAATTTCAGCTTAATTGGACGTCGTTAAGTGGTTCAAACTTGACTTGCAAGAGTCGGTCTAAACATACTAACATACAATCTAACTAACAAACTAACTGATTGACTGACTGACTTACTAAGTAACATACAAGGCAAGTTAAATAAAAGCTTGTAATAAAAAATCGGCAGCTACTGGAAACGGCTAGAAACTCCCCACCCGGTGAATTTTTGAAGCCGAAAAGAGCACTAAAAAATATGAACGATCTCATTTAATATATTTATTAAGTTGAAATATTTTTTTCATATTAAAACAGAAAAAAAAGTCTTACGTTCTGTGGGATTTGCACATAAGAACTTGAGTGTTAAATTTATAGTCTGCACAAGATTAATATTTTATTCAATGTTTTAATACAAATATATGCCTCATCGGATCCTAGCCCGAAGCCAGCCAGACAACCGCGGTGAACACTGTCGAGGCGGGTGTGAGGCTGGACGGGGTAGGTTCGGTTTGGCTTGGAGAAAAATAGAAATGTGGGATAGTAACTTCTGTCTTCCGTAGGCAAGCTTAAAAACTTGGTTAAAATTATAATGTGTCCACATGGACCTAAAATTAATATAAAAATAAACACAATACTATAAAAACTAAGTTCGTAGGCAAGAGCACTTAATAATTTTGATTATTGATACGGAAAACACAACTAAATGAAAAAATCCATTCGTTGGTAATGGGTGGTAAGGATGGCCATCTTTGGGAAAAACCATATAACTGTTGGTGGACAGCTTCCCTGCCAGATGTGGCCGGGGTAGTGTTCATGGTGGATCGTTCAAGTTTAAGTTGATATATTTTGTTTTATCTTCTGGCCTTGACCGATCTTTCACTAAATCGGTAGGGGAAGTGAGCTGTCAAATTTTTGGTTCCAATTGTTTCTGGGGGAATTTGATTTTTGACAGTTTTCGAAAAAATATTTTAGGTTGGTACTAATGTCTTAAATTACTTTTAAGTCATGTAGCACTATTTTTAGGTTATGTTGCCGGAAGTAGCGGAAATAGTTTTTAAAATATAATGTCACTCTCACTTTTAAAGTTTTATTGGAAAAAACCCATCGAAAGCGTTCCGGTGAGATTGCTTATACTTGTAGTTCTTGTGAGCGGTTCACGGAGGCCTCTCACACTTTCTGTGGGCTTTATGAACGTCGAAAAAACTTGTGATCTCTCGATGCACTTGACACTCAAAATTACTCAGCATATAGTCTGCATTTTCAATTGAGGTGTACAACTCAATTGAAAATAGGCGCCGATTATAAACAATTCAAATGGTAATATTTTTCAATCCAACTCGAAATATACTGTTTTTTCAGTGTATCCTTAAGTGGGGATCTCCACGTGATGTCATAGCTAACCTCAAAAATATATATTTCTTAAAATTCAAAAGTATTACGTAGCTATTATTAACATTTCTGCCTGGTTCCCAATACTTTCGACCGAAATCAAGTTCAATGTAATGTTTATAAAGTTTTAACTAGTTTGTCACAATAAAATAAAACGCATTTTGCAGGTTAGAAATCTAACCTATTGAAATAAATAAATTAACAACATATTTCTCTCAGTATAGACGCAACTGATACGCAAAGTCACAGAAAACGAGACATCAAAACTCAAAGGAACCGCCAAAGCCTTCGCCTCTGTGTAGTTACTGTACTCTGTGGTTAGACTATAAAATATATCTTACACAAGAAGCGTGTTATTTGGTTTTTTAATTTTTTTCACGGAAACCAAATCGAAAGAGTGCAAGTGTGATATATCGTTGAAATTGGAATTTTTAGTGCTTTTCAATGGTTCGATTATAAATTGTAAGTAATCATAAAATAAACAACTTGTTGTGCCAAAACGGCACCAAACATAATCCGATCTCAACCAAAACCTTTTCAGATCTTCTGGAGCACTAAAAAAACCCTACTCATGCAAAGTTTCATCCAAATCCATTTAGTAGCTTCGCCGCTATCGTGCTAACATACATACACACACATGCACACAGACATTTTTCAAAAACAACTTTTTTGGGTTCCTGGGACCTCAAAACGTAAAGATTTGATGTTATCTCAGTTTTCGATTTTGGACTAATTGTAGTAACCTCCCACAATTTTATTGTCGGGAGGTTAAAAATAGAACTTACCCAGATTTTTCAGGACGATACTTTGCTAGTTGAATTCGATATAAAATGGATATCAACTAGATAAATCAAAATATTAATTGAAAACTATATTACAGTTTTAATCCGGTATCCCATACTATTTCGAGTATCCAAAATTTGCCTTAACCATATTAATTATTTAGCAAAATCTACAATTCAATTTACTGATTGGAAACACGGTTCTTGGTTATTTTGATTCGAACCATTATTACATATCTACGTTAGGAATCAATGGTATGAATGCAGTTATTTATGTAAAAATATAACTGAAAATGAAAGGCGTAACTACGATATTATTTGTTATATTATTATGTTATTGTATGTTTATAAATGAACGAGTCTACCAAAAAATCAGATTTACTATTAATATCTTAAAGTCATCTAATCTTCATCTTGAAATTGATATGACATACTAAATGAAAAATTTGCAATTCTCCAACAATAAGTGTTGATGTGGACAAACCTTATTAAATTACCAGAGCAGTGTTAATATGTAATGTTCGTAGTCTAGTTTATGAATTTGACAGATCTCTACAGAAATACTATGAGGTACTTTTTAATGCATTGAAACCCACAATACGATTTGAAGCGCAGTCGTTAACATATGTTGATCTAAATAATTCACCAATGATTTATAGTAGGTATTGTATTCATATTTGCATACCTGCTATTTCACATAAATACAAAGGAAGATTATTTCAAAACAAACACTGATGTGCTACACCATCACGGGCGTTTCTAGTTTTCAATTTACGGTATAATGCATACGTCAGATATATCATATAAAACATTTATTTCATGTAATTATATTGTTAGTTTGAAGCTTGGTATGCAGATGATACACTATCAAGTACTACTCATTTTCAACGACACAATTTTATATCTATATCTAAACCCATGGTTTAGTTTTAAACGAATTCAAAACTCAAGTTTTATTATTTTATAAAAATGGGGAATTAATTTTGCAAAACACGGACTTTTTTTCATATTAAATCAGAAAAAAAGTCTTGCGTATAAAAACGTTCGTAGGCAAGAGCACCTAATAATTTTGATTATTGATACGGGAAACAACTAAACGAAAAAACTTATTCGTTGGTAATGGGATGGATGGCAGGGATGGCCATCTTTGGAAAAAACCATATAACTCTTGGTGGACAGCTTCCCTGCCAGATGTAGCCAGGGTAGTGTTCGTGGTGGATCGTTTAAGTTTGAGTTGGTATATTTTGTTTTATCTTTTGGCCTCGACCTATTTTTCACTAAATCGGTCGGGGAAGTGATAGCTGTCAAATTTTTGGTTCCAATGTTTCTCTGGGGAATTTGGTTTTTGAAAAATGTTTAGGTTGGTACCAATGTCTTAAATTGTTTTTAGGTTATGTAGTACTATTTTTAGGTTATGTTGCCGGAAGAATTTCCGGCGGGATGTCGGAAGTAGCGGAAATAGTTTTTAAAATATAATGTCACTGTCACTTTTAAAGTTTTATTGAAAAAAACTCACCGAAAGCGTTCCGGTGGGGTTGCTTACACTTGTAGGGCTTGTAAGCGGTTCAGGATGGCCTCTGACACCATCCGTGGGCTTTATAAACATCGAAAAAACTTGTAATCTCTCGATGTACTTGACACGTCAAAAATACTCAGCGTACAGTCTGCACGCTTTAACACACTAGCAGAGAACTTATACCACAGATGGACCCGTAGTAATTTTTGGGAATTTTCCTTTGAGTCCATTTAATAAAATTTGACATTTTTCTGAAAATTTGACATTTTTCTGAAGTGACGTTTTTCCGAAAATTTGACGTTTTCCTGAATTTTTGACATTTTTCTGAAAAATGACATTTCTCCGAAAATTTGACATTTTTTCGAAAATTTGACATTTTTCTGAAGTATCATTACTCTGAAAATTTGACAATTTTCAAGCATTTGACATTTTTCTGAAAGGTGACATTTCTTCGAAAATTTGACGTTTTTTCGAAAATTTGACGTTTTTCTGAAAAGTGACATTTTTACGAAAATTTGACATATTTCTGAAAAGTGACATTTCCCTGAAAATTTAACATTTTTACGAAAATTTGACATTTTTCTGAAAAGTGACATTTCTCCGAAAATTTGATATTTCTTGGAAATTAAAAAAAAAAATTCATGACTCGTGTAGAAATAGTTTTTTGATATCATCGTCAGTTCGTCTGTTATAAGAATTTTATGTTTTTATGACGTCATCAGAACGTAGGTGTATTTTTAATTCACTCGTATTCGATCCATCTACAATATTTCCACCTACGTTTCAAACTTTAATTGGATGTTTCCAATTGTTAAATCGATATCTACATCAGTTCGCCCTTTGTAAGAATTTTTCTTATTTGTGATGTCATGTGACGTAGGAGTATTATTAATTCACTTGTATTCCGTCCGCCTACAATATTTCCACCCACATTTCAAATTTTAATTGGATGTTTCCAATCGTTAAGTCGATATTTGTACCAGTTCACCTGTTGTAAGAATTTTTCTTCTTTGTGGCGTCCAGTAGACGTAGGTGTATGTTAATTAACTTTTATTCCGTCCATTTACAATATTTCTACCTACGTTTCAAATTTCAATTCGTTACCTCCAACCTTTAAGTCGATATTTGTACCAGTTCTTCTGCTGTAAGATTTTTTTCTTATTTGTGATGTCATGTGACGTAGGTGTATTTTAATTTACTTGTATTCCGTCCATCTACAATATTTTCACCTACGTTTCAAACTTTAATTGGATGTTTCCAATAGTTAAGTCGATATCTGCACCAGTGACTAAGATTTTTTCTTATTTGTGACGTCATGTGGACGTAGGTGTATTATTAATTCAGTTGTATTCCGTCCGTCCACAATATTTCCACCCACATTTCAAATTTTAATTGGATGTTTCCAATCGTTAAGTCAATATCTGTACCAGTTTGCCTGTTGTAAGAATTTGTCTTATTTGTGACGTCACGTAGATGTAGGTGTATTATTAATTCACTTTTATTCCGTCCATTTACAATATTTCCACCTATGTTTCAAATTTCAATTCAATAACTCCAACCGTTAAGTCTATATCTGTACCAGTTCGTCTGTTGTAATAATTTTTCATTTTTGTGACGTCATGTGACGTAGGTGTATTATTAATTCACTCGTAATCCGTCCGTCTACAATATTTATACCTACGTTTCAAATTTCAGTTCGATATCTTCAACCGTTCCCGAGTTATCAGCCGAAATCACTGAACACCTCTGTCATTATTAGAATATCACACTGTACATTGCACTGCTTTGAGGACAAAAAACTATACATTTCACTTGGCGGAGATTTTAAAAATCAGTATCAAATATAATTTGGGCATATGGGAAAATCGAAATTTTGTGTCGAAACGTATATAGCAGCGAAACCATTAATCCTACAGACATTTTTTGACAAAGCAAATTCATCATCATTTTATTGTCTTTCTAATAGATCCCTACTATTTTTTTGCCACGTTTCCTTGGAAAATGTAAATTTCCACTTGTTTTGTTTCTAACGTCCTTATTTTTTTGTCTTATGTCAAAAAATAAAAAATAATTTCTTGTAGCATTAAATTCTCTACACATTCGTTAGGGCGAAGTATTTTGGCCTACTGACCGCCGTTTAAGAGTTATGGAGGTTTAAAGAGAAAAATTCGAGATTTTAGACGAATTTCAAAAGTCTCCACTTGGCCAACCGTATCTCGGTAATTTTTGGAGCAGCATAAAAATCCAAAAAAAGACTTTTAGGTAATCCAATTCTCTACAATTTCGTTAGGTCAAAGTTTTTTGCCGTAGGAGTCGCCGTTTAGAAGTTACGAACGATTTAATGAAAAAAGTGCATGACACCGTCATCTTGAAAGGCCCGCCGGACCCAAACGAAAAGTCCCATTAAAATTTCGAGTGCGGCAAAACGTTCCTGACATTATGTAGTTTTTATTTTTGAGCTATCTCTCGCAGTTTCCGAGTTACAGATGAAAAACCGTTTTCAGAGTTGCGGCATCCGAGGGTTTATTTTGGTCGAAAACACATCTAAATTTACACGTATTTTAAAAAATACGATACCGCGACGGCCGTACTATGTAGCGATGGAAAGAGAAAGACTTGTAGTTGATCCGCATCGTAAATTGCATGTCGAAATTCGAAAATTCAGCTCGGCACGAACGAATCAAAAGTGACATTTTTGCAATTTTTCGTTTGACGTTTCTCGATCGCGAATTTGTGTTAGAAGAGTGTCCATCTTCCATCTCGTTCCGCCGCAAAAATAGAGATAGACAGTCTTTGCGCGTTAATAACTAATTAACCATAGATAATTAATCGTTCGGAATGTCGCGTTGAGATGTAGAATTTTACTCTCGTCAGATCAGTACAGTCCTGATTCCGTCAATAGTCTCTAAAAAAAGCCTTTGTGGCTGCAAATTTGCAAAGAGAAAGGGGTACAGCCCTGTATTATTTTGTGGTATACGTTCTCTGACACTAGTCTATCGAACGTTAGGTTAGACTATAAAATTTATCTTACACAAGAAGGGTGTTATTTTGTTTTTTAATTTTTTTCACGGAAACCAAATCGAAAAAGTGCAAGTGTGATATATCGTTGAAATCGGAATTTTTACTGCTTTTCAATGGTTCAATTACAAATTGTAAGTAATCATAAAATAAACAACTTGTTGTGCCAAAACGGCACTAAATGTAATCCGATCTCATGCAAAACCTTTTCAGATCTTCTGGAGCACTAATGCAAAGTTTCATCCACTCATGCAAAGTTTCATCCAAATCCGTTTAGTAGCTTCGCCACTATCGTGCTAACATACATACACACACACATACATACACACAGACATTTTTCAAAAACAACTTTTTTGGGTTCCTGGGACCTTAAAACGTGAAGATTTGATGTTATCTCAATTATCGATTTTGGACTAATTATAGTAACCTCCCACAATTTTATTGTGGGGAGGTTAATATGTCACTTTTTAAGGATATTTTAATTACACCAATTTCCATAGCTTTTTACGTGCGGTAAAATTTTTTCATAATTTTCATTTTAAATTTTCGGAGCTACTGACAAAAACGTTGCTTCGTGCTTATTGCGTTGGCTAAAATATCCTTGAGAAGTGAAATATTTTTCTATACAACTTAGCAGATCTTTAAAACTGGTCAACGTAAGTTATTCAAATTTTAGCGAGTGATTTATCATAGACATATAACGAACACATGTTTTAAACGTTTTTACCTTCTCCGTTTTTGAGATATTAACAGTAAAAGTAAGGGTCGGCTGCAGGGACTGAAACCGACATTTATTTCGGTTCGGTTTCGGTTACGGTTAACTGACGTACACCATTTTCGGTTTTGGGTTACGGTTTCAGTTTTCAGAGCAGCGTTAATTTGGTTTTAGGTTTTCCGTTTCGGTTTTCAAAGCAGCGTCAATCCGGTTTTCGATTATGGTTTCGGTTTTCCAAAATTTCACATTACGGTTTTCGGTTTCGGTTAAAGTTAGGAAAAATTCGTAATTATGGTGTGGTTTTCGGTTAAGGTTTTGGTTAAAACTAAATTAATCCTTGCAGGGACCGAAAACTAAATTTTTTTCGGCTCGGTTTCTGTTACAGTTACCTAACATACACCATTTTAGGTTTTCGGTTACGGTTTCGGTTTTTAGAGCAGTGTTAATTTGGTTTTCGGTTTCAGTTTCGATTTTCAAAGCAGTGCCAATTCGGTTTTCGGTTTCGGTTACGGTTAGAAAAAAATCGTAATTACGGTGCGGTTTTCGGTTACGGTTTCGGTTCGGTTATGGTCCCTGGTCGGCTGCATCGCTAACTCAGGATTTAATGCAGCGCGTACAACGCTCAAACTTATTACGCTTCAATGACCACCAAACTGCTATAAACACTGATTTTTTGTTTTTCAAAATGCAAGTAGATCATTATTTTTTCCAGAAAAAGGTTACGTACATCTATTTTCTTAATTCGTTTATCGTCATTGGTTTGATAGAAAATTCGGTTATTTGAACTTGTTTATCACTATAACTTTGAAAATTATAAAGAAAAAAAATTAAGTTTAAAAATGTCAATTTTTAGCGGTTTTTATTTTTCTACAAATTATCAAAAACATTTTCTCATCTAGTTTTATTCAAAATTTGATTGCGAACAATTTGGTATTATTATTTTTGTGATTCGATTACTAGGACTGGAAATAATAAGGAAAATAGCATAAAATTTCAGTGCTGAAACAAAAATTGTTTAAATTTTACGAGAAGCAATGGTCCGATTTAATCCGAAACTTCTCAGAGCACTTGCTACCATATAGGGATTGCAATACCGGTTAACCGGTTATCAGGACAAAAAACACATGACGATAATTACCGGTTATTTTAATTTTTTACCGGTTATTTCGGTAAATTCCGAACTTACGATATATCACATATTCAACGTTTCTATTTATGTCAGTGACTAGTATTCCCTAAGTACAGAGTGACTGTCCCAACACTGAGCACTTTTAACAATAAATAAATAATATTATAAAAAGTAAAATCCAAACACCAAGCTCTAAGAAATACAAGAAAGACATTGACAATATCTTGCGACAGGAAATTGAATATTTCACTGCCGCAAATATTCGTGAAATACATTTAGAAGTATATTATTATCAATTCTTATTAACTTATCGACCCACCAATATCGATTGAGGAAGGGCATCTTCAGCTGGTGATATTCTATGCACAAATATCACATGACTAACAGATATAGCTTTGAAAAACTAACTCTTTTAACGGGCCATTTTTTAAAAATATTGTATTTTTAGATTAGGTATTCAGTAAAGGCCCTATTTGAGTTTATGTTTATAATTGTTGTTATTTAAGTTGATATTTTTGTTATTTACCGAATAATTATTTATTTAAATTTATTTCATTTATATTTTTTCCTTTTGATAAAAAACCTTTTGGTTGTTCATTATATTAAATATACGTATATAATAGTAGTTTATGCAACAAGAGTGGATATGATATCCATATCGCACGATAAAGAAGTTTGAGCACGACACCGTAGGCGGAGTGCTTCAAATCTTTTGAGTGCGGTATGGATAATCCACTCGAGTTGTACAGTATACTTTTTTTCTTCAAGCGTATTAAAATGTTTAAAATTATGTCACCAAAAACAGAAGTAGAAGTAGGACATTGTTTTACTAGTAACAAAATGTTAGTACCGAACGCCACCGTAGTGGACATTGTTTTACTAGTAACATAATGTTAGTTCCGAAAGCGCCACCGCAGTGAGTATTGTTTTACTAGTAACATAATGTTAATACCGAAAGCCACCGGTGGCGCGCTATCCACTAGCCACTTGTCATATTGTGTCAACATGTAAGACTGTAGTTTGAATATTTGTACATTTATGATAGATAAATGAATTTTTGCATTTTAATACGCTTGAAGAAAAAATAGTATATATTACACGGAGTAGAACGCCTTTTTTTGTGTTTCGCCCAGTTTGCGGCTTCGGCTTCGCCTCAGCCGCAAATCCTGGGCTCAACACAAAAAAAGAGTGCGTTCTACTCCTAGTAATATAATATACTATTCTTCGGTGAGCTTAAAAAAACTATAAAATTTATTAAACATTGATATATTACACAAATACACAATGACAGTACACACTGATAGTTACTTTGACAGCTTATGCACTAATTTGATTTTAAAACGAATAGTTATCTATGTACTTAAAACACGAACTGTGATTGGTAGGTTTCATTTCACATCCATATCCTAGAACTGATATGAAATATATCCGTTCACTTAACTGGAATTGCCTACTTATCCATTTTACAGACTGTACAAAAAACAGCAAATTTACATAAGGGAGTAGAAAAAAATGTTTTTTGTTAAATTTAGATAATTTTGTACATGGAAAAAGACAATTGCCATTTTCGCCACCCTAATCATTCATTCTAAAAATTACCGGTAAATACCGGTTAACCGGTTATTTACATTTTTCTTTACCGATTTACCGGTTATTAAAACTTCCGGTAAATTGCAATCCCTACTACTATACCTACGGCAAATTAAAACAATATAAAGTATACGTAAAAAAACTTTTTAAAAACAAGCTTTTATTATTATTTTTAATGAAAAAAATAAAATTAACTGTCTTAAAAGTTTGTCGTACGCGAGAAGTTCATACAGACATTAATTTTGACAGAGATTGTAAGAACTTAAGTAAGTATTTTGTTTTTGTTCAGGGGGCAAGCTTACAAGACAATTAATTTTATTTTTTTCCTTTTAGTATACTTAAATAATAATAAAGGCTTGTTATTAAAAAGTTTCTTTTACGTTTAATTTTATTTTTAAACTTTTAGTTACATCTTAATTATTAGTCTTATATTCATTGCGTCGTACTTACCTAAAACTAGCGGATCCTCCGCCATTTATTAGAATTCTACGTCTGAGTGAACATACTATCCGATCAAATTATAGTTTAAAAACAATAAAACATACTTTTTGGTACCATATTACTATATTGTCACCAGAAGTACACGTGTATGGAAAGTTTCAGCTCAGTTGGATGTCGTTGAGTGGTTCAAAATTGACTTGCAAGATTTGATCTAAACATACTAAGTAACATACGAGCAGGGTAAGTTAAATAATAGCTTGAAATAATAAAAATTTCTACAGCCAGAGAATTCCTTATTCACCTATCTTGATGCTTAATTTAACTCCACTAATAATGATTCTCACTTTTTGTTTATAAATAAATTTTAATTCATACCGTTAGGCACTCATCTGAAAATACGATTTTTGTCTCTACCAAGAGAGTTTATCTGTAGTTTTTGGTCACTTTAAATTAAAATACTTTACGGCATCATAAATAATAAACCGCTGCCCAAGGAATCACTACTTCCACATCCAGATTTTCTATCCAAGTCACTCACAACGAAAAAATTTTGTATGTGGAAATAATTGCTTATGGAACTTTAATAATATAATATTTGAAATCCTCTACCCCAAAAACCTATAAAACGATACCCCACATCGGTAGTGGGGTGGGGGTGGTGATAGGGGGGTGGTAGTGGGGGTGGATGAAGTAAAAAAGTATTTTGAGGTTTCTGGTTCTTGTACATACACTAAATTACATTTTTTTTTCATCCCCTTTAATAATGGGGTGGTAATGGGGGTGGCTAATGCCAAATTTTTTTTTGAGACCTTATCTTCTCGTATATAGTAAATACCAATTTTCTGGACTCTTACCTGCTTGATTTAGCTATTTACCCCAAATTTACCCCAATTTACCCCCCAACCCTTCGACGGAAGAAGATGAAAATATAGAGTAAACGTGCGCACAAAAAAAGTTACAGACAGACCGACAGACAGAAAATTTTTTTTGCTCAAACTTAAAATCTCGACGTTTCATGACATTCTAAGCCTATTTGAACAATAAAAATTTAAAAAAAAAATTTTGTCGTTACTATACTTCCACTGGATGTGGAAGTAATAATATTAATTATAACCGTGAGCTTGAAAACAAGACACGCTTTCGAACATTTACCCTCATGATTCATACTTATCTATCCTTAGATGCATGGTTTGCATCCGGTTTGCGTAATGATACCTACCTTAGGACAAAGTAGTGGTGGAACGAAATAATAATAATTATGCACTGTTATGAAAGCAGTGAGTCCGCCCGAAGGGGATGCATGGCGCGAATGCATGCTCTGTGGTGTGCAAGGCACCTAAAGCTTCAGTCAGAATCTGCGTGAATATGTAATCCCACCTTCGTAGTAGGGGCTATGTTAGAGCTGCTCCTTTGCCGGTGAATAAGGTGGCCGAACAGCCACCGAACAAACCGGTTGAGGATGTGGTTCCTGCCGTTCCACCAACACCAGAGGGTCTCAGTAGCAGATGGGGGTCGTACAACATAAAACCCCCAGGCCACAAGATCTGGATAGAATGGATACAGAACTTCGTGTATCGCTACCAGAAGAGACTGACATCTGGCACATACATTATGCCGTGTATGCTGCCGCTCAACGCTTGTCTCAGGTGGAGAAGCGAAACACTCCCTCTCCACAGGAGAGAGAAGGCACATACAGAAGATAGAAGCCAAGATCCGGCCGGTGAGGCAACACGCATTGCGTATCCAATGTGTGATGGTCTATATGGCAGCCAATATGCCTTTCACGTCTAAAGTGCGGCGAGTAGCTGCCAACTTTCGAACCGCCTTGAAACTTTTTGCCAACCATACGAGGTGTGCCAACCAAAGACCTCAGGAGAGGTTCGAAGAGGGCTCTAGAAACTTTGCTGCTCCAGGTCCCGACAGGATAAATAACTTTTGGTGGAAAAAGTTGCTGAGTACATACCACCATTTGACCAAAATTTTTAATGCCTGGCTAAATGAGGAACAGCAAATTCCTTCTTGGGTTGTTGAGGGGCAGGCAGTGCCCAAGAACGGATATTTGTCTAACCCAAAGAACTACCGCCCGATAACCTGTTTAAATGCATGTTAGAAAGTGTTTACGCACATTTTGTACATGTGGATGCTCCACGCAGTAGAACCGCAGTTGAAGCGGAAACATGAACAAAGGGGGTCAAAGAGAGATGTCGCTGGCTACAAGGAGAACTTGCTGATTGACTGGTGTGTCATGCAGGACTCCGTGCAGTATAAGCGGAACCTCTCTATAGCCGGGATCGATTTCCGCAAGGCATTTGACATGACATCTCATGAGCTTATTTTACACTTCTTGCTTTAATGACTTACGGAATCCGGTCCCGTAGGGAGATGCACTGAAGAACTGATGCCGCTCTGGAGGACTCGCTTTACCATAACATCGGGTAACGATAGATAGAGTTCAGACGAAGCCGGTATCGCACAGGGAGTATTTCAGGGAGACTCCCTTCTGTTTTGCACCTCACTACTGCTATTATCCGCTTCAATCCGGAAAACCCGTGGCTACAACTGCGGTACACCCGGCGATAGGGGACAAGATCTGTTTTATATGGATGACCTTAAACTTTATGCCTCCGGAGAGAGGGACCTACACCAAGTCACAGTTAAAAATATACACAGAAATAACTGTTAAAATACTCAGTTCCTTGATAAGATTTCTGCAGGAGTAGGTTATAGGTTTAAGACCTATCGTTCTTATGATATTTTTCTACAATATTAAGATATCGGCACAGTTTATTATATAAGAATTGAGTTCACATAGGCATAATAGTATGCTAGCAATGTCTGTTTGTTAACTAATTTTTTCGTTTGCTATAGTGAGGAACAGCTAATTGATAATTTTCTAATAACGACTTCGATTTGAGGGAACCATGATAGATTACAATCATTTTCTATTCCCAGAAATTTAAAAGATGGGCCTTGTATTAGTGATTTGTCTGATGTTTTGACTAACATACTGCAGTTATTTTCTCTCGTAGTAAATGAAATTAGCCGTGATTCTGTTATATTTAGAAACAAACCATTATTATTGCAGTATTTTCCATATTTTTTGTATAATTAGTAGCATTTTGACTAAGCGATTTAAAGTCAATACTTGATTTGACTGCTGCTGTATCATCCGCAAATAATAGAATGTGCCCAAATTCCAAAGTTTTATTAATATCATTTACAAATAATAAAAATAATAAAGGGCCTAACATGCTGCCCTGCGGGACCCCAACAATTAGTGACCGCAGGTCAGAATGTTCCGTTCCGAATTTTGAAATTTTTTTTTGTGTTCTGTTTGTTAAATAAAAATATAGCTAATTATAAGCTGGCCCTTATACATTTTTTTGTAACAAAATATTATGGTAAAATTGTAAAATCGAAGAAAATACCTACAACTTTTTGGTCTTTTCAAATTTTTCTAAAATATAAATAGTAAAAGTGTGTGTGTTTACGAAAACCAAATTGATAAGTATATTATTATTATTTAGGAACTTACTTAATCTATTGCAGAAGACATTTTTGAATACTTTAAAGAATGCAGATAACAGACACACTCCTCGGTAATTCGCCATATCCATATTATCATTTTTCTTGTGAATCGGAATTACAATCGCTGTCTTAAGATTTTCTGGAAAGATACCTTGACAAAATGAAGCAATTAGCTCTGTGTTACAGCTGTATGTTACGAAATAGTGACATAAATGCAGTTATATAATATGTAAAAATGTAACTGTAAACGAACATCTTAAATACAATATTATTTGACAAATGGAGGTATCAAAAGTTAGTTTTATGATAAAAAAAAAATGTAAATATAAATTGGTAGTAAACGACTACCTATATGAATGTATCTATCTAATCTTTTGAAAATGATTATGATACATTATAAATTAAAAATGTGCGATTAGACAACAATAAGTGTTTATGTAAATACGCCCCTTTAAATGAATACGAAGTATTATTACGCAATGTTAATAATAGTCTAGTTTATGAATTTGTTAGATCTCAGTAAAGGTACAGTGAAGTACTTTTAATGCATTTAAATCCGTAATACAATTTGATTCGCAGTGGTTAACATATATGCTGCTATCGCAAATAATTCACTAATGAATTATAGCAGGTATTTTTTCTGAAAATATGTAGGAGGCTCAGTAGATTGGGTCACCCATAAATCACCTATTGTGTAATTCTTTTTCTTAGTCAAAATCTCAACAAACAAATTTGTTTTATAATTGTCATTTTTACAACAATTTTGTTTTATTATGCTATTTTATTACATTTTTATAAAATTGCAATAAAAAAAATAGTTGTATAACGTTTAACGCCTCCTCAGATGTTTTGTGACTCAACCATTATTCTAGTCAGTTTTCCTTTACTGTAAGGCACGTCATTTGCCGCATCTACATGTTAAACGTAGCCTCAGTACATTTTTGTAATTACATGCGGCCATAGTGAGGCGATTAAGTCAATCTTTAAAATAAATTACTTAGAAAAGAATAAATTAAAAATTTTTGGTGGTTTTATGGTGAAATGAAAATCCTTTAAAATTTTTTTAAAAAGGATGACTGTGGGATGAAGAGATGGCTAAATTTTATGGTAAAATGTGTCAACATTTGAAATATTGTAGAAGTATATTATTTTCTCGAATCATATCGTATGCAAATTTATTTAGAGTGTGCCCTATTAAAACGAACAACCTGTATGAGGTATTAAAATTTTTAAATAAAACAACCTAAATTAAAAATTGCTGATTTAAGAACTCCTTGTTTATCATCGCTCCGCTCAAGTGAACGGTTTAAAAATCCCAAGGGTACATTAAGAACATCTAGTTAAATACACAAGAAATATGAATAATACAAACGAAGAGAGGGAGCGAAAAATAACAGAACGGCAGTAATTCTGCCACTGAAATATGAAATAAAAGGAGTGTTAATAATGCAGAAAGTTCTAAGCGGGACTAACTATCTTCGTATGTATATTTCTATTTAACACACTCGTATTTTGCTAAAATAACAACTAAAATAGTTAGTCGTCTGATAAATAGTTAAGTGTGTATAATATGTAATACTGGATCTGTTGAAATATTTGAGAGAAACATTTTTTAGAGGGTTTGATAAAAGTTGGATTGATCAGATCAGATTTAAATTTCCTCTCAAACAGTTTCATCAAAATGTAAATTTGGTTACTACCGGTTTGTTCTAATTTACAATGTTATGACCCAGATGAAAGCCAATATAGGTGTTATGTATTTTCCAAGTGTAACCTTAACATTGTTTGGAAATGTGGGAGTGTCCAGTAATACGTATAGTACAAATAAATTTGCAGAAATATACAGAATGTCTCAAGATTTAATGTAAATAACTTAGGAACGTGTAGATACAGAACCAGTAGATGATATATTTTTTCTTCAAGCGTATTAAAATGTTTAAATTATGTCACCAAAAACAGAAGTAGAAGTAGGACATTGTTTTACTAGTAACAAAATGTTAGTACCGAACGCCACCGTAGTGAACATTGTTTTACTAGTAACATAATGTTAGTTCCGAAAGCGCCACCGCAGTGGGTATTGTTTTACTAGTAACATAATGTTAATACCGAAATCCACCGGTGGCGCGCTATCCACTAGTCACTTGTCATATTGTGTCAACATGTAAGACTGTAGTTTGAATATTTGTACATTTATGATAAATAAATGAATTTGCATTTTAATACGCTTGAAGAAAAAATAGTATATATTACACGGAGTAGAACGCCTTTTTTTGTGTTTCGCCCAGTTTGCAAATCCTGGACTCAATACAAAAAAAGAGTGCGTTCTACTCCTAGTAATATAATATACTATTTTCTTCTACGGACCTCTGTTAAAAATTGTTTTTATTCCAGTAATTTTTGCACCATAAAATTCATCAACTATAAGAAGCTCATATTGAGCATTTACTGTAGTAGTCACTTAATTTTGTCATCTTCTTGCATTAGTACCAAATTTTTAATTTTAAGTGGTGTTGCTGTTTTGCGAAATGAAAGTACATTGTTCTCGAAATTCTATCGAAAATCATTGCTGTATAATTAAGGTGGTCCATATAAGTAAATTAAAAAAACAGTATTTTGAACGCCATTTAACTGCAAGAATATCGAATATAGAATAAATAAACACATCGTAGACGACTTTAATATTTCAATCAGTAGAATTTACAGTTATATTTGATTAAATCTGATAGGTACCTGACTTGTCTTAAAGATTGAAATAATTTTTTTAAATCTTATTTTAATGCACAGAATGATGTACTCCAGTCAATATGTCTGAAGAGGTCGACAGTCATCCGATGTCAGCAGAGAGCTATTGGGGCTTGATGAGGGGGGGATCATTGAGTGTATTGGTAAATTGTCGGCACGTTGCGCAACCGGGGTTTGCCGCCATCTTGAAAAATGGTTAAGAATCGTTTTCTTCAAATATCTCGGCTTCTGTTGAGGCGCTACATAAAAAACAAATACGGGAGTAGTGTAGTGTAGTGTAAACTATTGTTCGAAAATAAAAATTATAAAAACGAAGCTGTAGGTTTTATCCTGATTTAAAATTTTCACTTAGAACAATTCTCTCATAGGAATTACCCATATCGAGAGAAATGCGAAAAACAACTAAGAGACAGAGGAGGATGAAACGATACCTTCGCTAAGTTTAGTGAATGAAGTCTTGAAACGATAAATGGAATAAATTATTGCTGAGAAGCAACCAAAAACAATTGAGCACTTTATTAAAATGAAGAATACTGTTTGAAATTCTATCGACAAGGATAATTAAAAGACTAATCGACTTACTTGTAGGAATATCAATTTTAAATACTCTTAAATTCTTATTTTTTATCATTACAACTAGTGTCTATAATGGATCGTTAATTTATTAATTTCTTGTATACCACTTTATGTACTATTTTTATTTTTCCTTGAGAGTGTTTAAATATATTATATTTCACTACTTTTGTATTTGGCATGGGTATTACCTGATGTAATTTTATAGTTTTAATTTTTTTAAATTATTAATTGTCAACTATTAAGGTTGAGTTGAGTAGCTATCTGCCAGACCCCGCTTGTTTAAATGAATTAATTGAATGTAAAGTGCATTGTTTTTCTTTAAATAAAAACATTTTATTATTATTATTATTATTATCTAATAGTTTTGTCCGAAATAATTACATAACCGTGTGTTATGTAACATATTATACATAGTGCACATTTTTTTAAAGTTAAAAATTAATAATATTATCCCTTTTTCCGTATTCGCTGTACCCGCATCTCATTATGTAACTGCTTATGCAATGGGGTTAAAAAGAAACGGGTACAGGGTGGGGCTGATATAATTATTTTGGACAAAATTATTTTGGCATAAATATGATTGATCTTCCTAATGTAAAATTGATTAATCTATTAATTATTCTTTATAGTTTTATCTTCAATAATTATATAACCATGTAGATGTGAAGAATTAATTTTGTGATCCAAAAAATATTTTGTAAAAATAACAAAATTCAATGTACCAATAATATGTACCTACAATCATCTATAAGCCTTTTTTAAAAACTTGTGGGAATAATATACATGATGTATATTGATTTCTAATAATTATATAACAATTCTATATCTATAATCGCAAATATAATAAATATCAATTAATGCGAAATGTATATTAATTTTTACTTCCTAAAACTTAAATTGCACTTTTTAGTGACAATTTTGCTGTAGAAGATAATTAAAGTAAGGCAGCACTTTGGATGAATATGCTTATTCAGCTTCCTAATGACTTCGATGCTAATACCTGACCTGTATGCTACTCACGTCGCGTCGCCGCATGCCTTGTGCTGTAACTTTGATAACTTTCATTATTTATTCCACTATTTCTTAATAACCATTTTATTCATCCATTCCTTGTCCATCTTGAGGCTGAATGGTAAGGTTTTTATAGGTTAAATCGAGACATCTCTCAGTAAGTCTTAAGATTTTTTTGTAACATTTATATACGCCAGAGAAGTTGATGTTACCATTTAGTTTCTCTTATTTCACCAAAAAAGGAACAATTAATATTGACTGATATTTACTTGGTCTTAATATTTTTATTTTCTCGGAGATTTCTATTACAATTCTGTTCTCAAATTTGTTAATGTTATCTATTTTACTTCCACATCCAGTGGAAGTATAGTAACGACAAAAAGTTTTTTTAAAATTTTTATTGTTCAAATAGGCTTAGAATGTCACGAAACGTCGAGATTTTAAGTTTGAACGAAAAACAAATTTCTGTCTGTCGGTCTATTGGTCTGTCAGTCTGTCGGTCTGTCTGTAACTTTTTTTGTGCGCACGTTTACTCCGGAACCGTTTGAGATATTGACTTGAAATTTGGTACACATATGTACTTTAACGAGATCTAGAATCAGATTATATTTTCATCTTGTTCCGTCGAAGGGTTGGGGGGTAAATTGGGGTAAATTTGGGAAAAATAGGTAAATCAAGCAGGTAAGAGTCCATAAAATTGGTATTTAGTATATACAAGAGAAGCTAAGGTCCCAAAAAAAGTTTTGACATTAGCCACCCCCATTACCACCCCCACCCCATTATTAAAGGGGATGAAAAAAAATTGTGATTTAGTGTGTGTACAAGAACCAGAAACCTCAAAATATTTTTTTACTTCATCCACCCCCACTACCACCTCCCATCACCACCCCCACCCCGCTACCGATGTGGGTTATCGTTTTATGGGTTTTTGGGGTAGAGGATTTCAAATATTATATTATTAAAGTTCCATAAACAATTATTTCCACATACAAATTTTTTTCGTTGTGAGTGACTTGGATAAAAAATTTGGATGTGGAAGTAGTGATTCCTTGGGCAGCGGTTTTTGAGAATGTTTGAATACGGTGGGCTGTTGATATTATTAAAATGGCAAGTTTATTTATGAGATTTCTAGGCTCAATGAATTTATTGCGTGTTTGCCAAATATTCTAGCACCATGTCGAGATATATTTTGGTTCTGCAGGTCTCATATTATAGGTGCCTCTTACATATCTTTTACGAGTGGTTCGTGTTCAATTTTTATAGTAAAAATGAATGATGCACAGGGTGCCAACGAGACACCGGCCTATCCAACCTTTGCGTCTGGGGGGTAATTCATTGGCCAGGACCCTACCCAACCTAACCTCTTTTTTCCTCCTTATTCTAAACTAGTTACATGATGATTTCTCTTTTTTAAATTCAGAAAAGATAGATGGATAACAGAAATTTTTAAGCCAAAAATATAGACACCTGAAAAATGACTTGTTTTTATTCATTCTTTATTGGTCTATAAAACTACAAAAAAAGTAAAGCAAATAGAACTTAAAACCTACAGAACAAAATCTGGTTCTAGTTTTTATTTTTGTCTTTTTAACAGAACGGATTATTCTTCTATTACAGCTCCAATCAAAATACAAACAAAACTTAACTTACAAAACAAAGTCTAATTTTCTGTTTTTTGAAAATACAAAGCGGTTAATTATTGACTCTATATTAATTAATTACAATTAATTAATATAGAGTCAATAATCCTGTAATATCCTTGTTCGGCGAACCGAACTGAATTCTTGGGAGCCCATTACCCCCCCCCCCCTGTATACGCCGATGCAACGAAATCACTTTTCGGCTGCCATTTCTTTATTTTTTAATGGATCGGGATGGTTACGTGTCACTTGTTACCAAAACGGCATTTTTCTATCTATCCTTCAAGCTTCTACGACTTCCGGTTTGACTTTTGATTTTATTTTGATTTTATTTAAATAGAACACCCTGTATGTTTTTGCATTTTTGGTACCTGTGGGTCATTCTGATATGACTGTGTTAACTTTATGTCTTTCTCCTCCATTTTGAATTTTTTGCAGCTAATTTTAATTCTCAATCTAGTGTGCGGTGACCCACCAGAAATTGTTCTAATGTTCATAAAGAATTGAAGAAAAATACGTACTGAATTCTTCTGTTGTTAATTTGTGCCACAGAGAGGTCGAAAGTTGATAAAATTACTTTTTCGAAATTACCCAAAATTTCCAAATAAAAGTATATCACTTTCATACTAGAGCTAAATGTAACTTTTCAATATCAATCTAACGATATATCACAATACATCTTGGCGAGTTAATTTCATTAGATTGAAAATTAAAGTTGGCTGAAAAATTTCAAAATGGCGGACATGGTCATGAAATTAGCACAGTCAGATGCAAAATGATCTCTAGATTCCAAAAATGAAGAAACTGCGTAGGGTGTTCCATTTAAAAATCAAAAGCGGTGAAACCGAACGTCGCAGAAGCTTGACAGAAGGGAAAAGAATGTGGTTTTGGTAATATGTGACACATGTCTAGTTTCATCTCGATTCGTTAAAAACATAAAGAAATGGCCGCCGGAAAGTGATCTCGTTGACACTCGTTATATGCGTGTTTAAAGATGAATATGATGTCCCTTCATCAAGAATATGTTTAGCAATTTAAACATGTTATTTATTGAGTAAAGCAGAGGGCCTTTTTGACTACAATAGGTCCACCATTTTCTGTAGCACGAGTCATATAGTTCCATAGCATTGTCGCTTAATGATAAAATTAGGATTAAAGTGCCGTCTTCTCTGATAGACTTTTGCAAGAATGCAATTCTGAAAGTTTCCTAGCATTCAGGGTAAGGTGCTTGTGTAATAGGTGACTCTCTGAAAGGAGACAAAAGCAGATTTTTTTATTTGGACCAATTTATTATTGGTTTTCTACTAAATTCTAAATAGGTTGAATAACATACTTGACCGATCCATTGTGAGATAACAAGTATACCTATTGCTTTGTTTTTTATTACTTTTTTCTGATCTCCGACAGCAAACAGAATGGGAGGAATACATAACAAGATAGACCAGGATACGTGAATGAATTTGTATGTATACAGTTTATTTCGGGAAACCATGCAACGCATTTTCAGTTTTTACTTAAATTTATTGCAAAAAGGTCAATATCTGGGGCTCCAATTCTGTGATTTCTCTGAGATAAATGATTCGATTATTGCTGTCAGGAAAAATAAAATAAAGAGTTGCTAATTAACACCTAAAAAATATTTTCACTGTATGAGAGTAAAAGTATGTAAATTTGTAATATCCCTTTCATCTACAGCGGATTTAGAATTAATTTTTGTAACAGAGTAACAAACACAAAGAACTTCAAAGGCTAATCACAGTAATCACCCTACAAAAGTAGTAATCTCGAAGGTCCAATTTATGGTATGGTTTGTTAACAAATAAATCATATTGTCCTGTGCTTTCGTGTAATGAAGGTATGTGACAATTGTAAAATCTATATATTTATTCTACTAGTAACTTAACAAATTAATGATATCAATAACTCTCTCATGTGTATGATTGCTGTATGACTAATGTGGGACCACATCATTAAAGCGGGATAATATACATTTTTCATGATACTATATGTATGAGTGTCTGGTCTAAACCAACTAGTCAGTCTGTTTGTACATAGAATACATACAATTTTTATTCTCATTTAATATTTAAATTTAAATTATTTATTGTTATAATTCTATCATATATCTAACCATTTATTTACTTCAAACAATGTTGTTTTCTTAACATTATTATTACTACCATTGCTTACTCATATTAATTATATTAATTATTATTATTATTATTATCATTTTTCATGTGTTATTTTTAATTCATATTTAAAGGTAAGGTTTATTTTATTTTATTTATTTGCTTTTTTAATTTTTACTAACCTGGCTTACCGAAGGGAAGTATTGCAATTGTGAAAAATCACTCTCGATATTTCTTAGAATTTTTACGTTTTAGACTATGTAGATTACGAAAATTAAGATATCTCAATACCATCCGTCCATCAAGCTATATGTCTGTCTATTTGTCGGTTTGGTATCTGTCTTTCTGACTGTAGGCGATATGTCTACAAAAGGCATTTGATGCAAAGAAATAATATTTGATAGGTAGGTAGTTAACGCTATTACCGACGAACAAATGGAATATCCGTTTAGTGAAAATATACAGGATGGACACACTTAAAAAACAATTAACGAAGAAAATGAGATGGAGGACAATAATATTTCACGTGTAGGTAATGCAATCGTTAAGAAAGAAACCTATTATAATTTTAATACAAAATATTTACTTAAGAAACTATGGTGGAAACAATATATGAAATACTATTACCGGGGAGGAACCTGCTTTTACTGAAAAATATACACGGTCATAATATGGAATGTAGTTGACATTATCGACGAGAAAATTTATTTGACACACTTTTAGTGAAAAGTATACAAAATGAAACTAAATTAATTAATTAAGAAATGACAGAGGAAAATAATATTCGGGATGTAGTTGCCACTATTGCCAGGAAAAAAATCTGATATACTTTAAATAATAGAAATATACAGGGTGGTCATCTAACGGAAAAAATAATGAATAAGATAAAGGTAAAAGGTTTGCGCAAATGCATTTAGAGATTTTTCCACCAATAAACCACCTAATTAACTTACCTTAATAAAAGTATAATTCTGCCTTATATCTACATTTTTCTTGATATTGTTACATATTACCCCAGAGACATCCATGTGAGTTCCCTACAAGCAATATGGATAAGTGAACAGTTAAGTTAGTTATTGGTTAGTTTGGCAATCGGCCCAGAGATGGCGCGCGGTGTCAGAGCCTGGAAGTTGTAGAGAGCCTACTAGAAAGTGACATATTGATCAAGAATATTCTGGAGCTGTCATCTTTGGGTATATAAAGGCATTAAGAAGCCTAGAGTGGACAATTTAGTACAGTTCATATGGTCAAACAGTTCAGTTCAATTAGTGAGAAGAGATCAAGGAGTAAACAAAGTGATAAAGTAACTGAAGTAGTGAATTATAGTACACAATGTAATATTACTTAAGTAATTAATTGTTTAATGTTAACCTGGAGTTCTAATTTCCGGATCTACGATACAGGGTGTTTACAAAAGAGGTGTAAACATGTAACAATATATAATATCATGTCAATAGTTCAAAATGTTAACTTGCGGTATAGATTTTCTGAGCTCTTCCATTCCAAGCTTTCTAATATTACTTGATCGGGCATTTAATTGCAGACGCAGTATGAGAATATATATAAAAGTCAAATTATTGTTTCTTATCAACTTCTATTTGAATGCGCTCATTGACGAAATTTGATACAGTGACAGTCAAGTTGTACGTCGTCTTTAAACTTCAAAGGAAACTGGTAATATCCATGATGTATCTTTGATTATACCTAACATTGCTAAATGCTCGGGAACACATGAAATATTCAACAGGGTCAGAAGTCGTATAAGCAATGACCATAAAAAAACAATTTGACTAAGACCTACAAATAAATACAAAAATTTTGATCATGCCCACTTTTTTTTTCACAAACATAGTTGAAATGTAAGTTTGTAATCAGCAAAGCGTTACACTGAAAAAAAAAATGGTCAAAACAAAAAATATAAAAAAGTTGAAATTATTAGTATAAATAAAAAATTGCTATAAGGATTTTCAATTAGTAAAATATGCCAGCATTCTACAACATCATCAGTGTAGCATATTTTGAAAAAATAATTAAAATTCATTGTCTGCATATAAAGATACACGTAATTTATTCATCCATATCATCGAGTCGTAATCCATATGGTGATATTTCAACTGAAATATTATTCATACCTACTTTTTTTCGGAATCTGAAATATAGTTAAATTATAGATATTTTTTAAACGTTCTTATATTTATCTTTTCATGTAAATTAGTAAACCAGATACTTCGCATATTATTTTTCTTGTTTCTCTGCTCATGATTTACTTAATTCGTTATGACTATCACAGTAGAAATAAATTTTCCAACCCACCTGGAAATACCAGCATCTAATGAACATCTCTAAAATCTTATCCTTGTCATAAACGAAGTTTGAATTATTGAATAATTAAGGTACAAAATGAAAATGGACTACAGACCAAGAAAAGTAGCTCATGTGAAGGTGACATTATCTGCAGCTTATTGTATGAAAATGAAACTTAGATATTTAATACATTCATGCGACAAGCGAAGGTTTCAGTAGGCATTCAGTTATACAACTTTCTCCTCTTACTCGCTTTTGTTTTAATCTAATATGTTTTCACACAATCTATTGTATTCGTCAGATCATTGCCGTATTTGCATTATTTATTCGATTTATTTACGGAGTAATGACGCAAGACTCTAGAATACCAACTAATTTTTTGGAACAACAGAAGTTTAAGAATTTTTACTTCTTTTACATTCAGCTAAGTACTTTCGCATCCACGTAGTGGAGTGGAAGTATGGTAATTGTAAAAAAAAATGGAAATATTTTTTTGTTTAAATAGGCTTATAGGCCAGTCGTCAGTAAGTTCAGGATGCGTAAATATCTTTTTAAATCGTATAAAAGATTTTTCTGTTGGAACCAGTTCATTATATGCCTCTTTTAGACATTTTTCCTCCTCGCCTGCCCCCCGGAACAGCCCCAATTTTGGGTGAGTTTCGATTAAAATAATTTTTTTGCCAATATCTCGGTTCTGAAGGGTCCTACCAAAAAAAAAGATGGTAATCAAATTTAAAGACAATTAAATTCTTTATCGAAATGACTCAGACACATTTTTACATAGTATTAATATTCTTGGAGTTATAGGCGGGGGAAATCAAGCATTGTATCGCATCCGCCCCGTATATCGGCTGAAGCTATTATTGCATGTGAAATAGCAGGGCACTTCGTAGTCCACCTGTTTTTGTCTCCGTGATTGTTTTTACACATAATTGTTTGCAGATTGCCCGGTATGTCATTCTAAACATTTTCTAAGAAAGCATCTGATGCGGGGTAACTTTAATTTCATATACATGAGATCTAATATCTTTTAATATAATTGCTCCAGCCGCCTTTACAATTCGCAATCGTTCTTCTTCCATGTATTTTTCGCGATTTTCGTACCAATTCGTTGTTAAAATCTTAAAACCGTTATCCCGAAAACTAATGATAGGATCGTCACTATGCTTGTTAGAAATTATAATATCAGCGCCATATTTGCTCTCTAGTTTATTGCTGACAGTTCTGTATGGAGAAATGTAACCATTGTATTCACGAAGTATGTCTTTCAAGGAAAACTGACATATATAAAACTGTCGATATACAGTTCGGATGTGATACGATGCGGATACGATGCTTGATTTCCCCCGATTAATATTACGTAAAAATGTGTCTGAACCATTTCGATAGAGAATTTAGTTATCTTTAAATTTGATAACCATTCAAAATCGAGATATTGGCAAAGAAATGATTTTTAAGCGATATTCCCCCAAAATTGGTAATATTCCGGGGGGCGGGCGAGGGGGAAAAATTAGTATGTCTAAAAGAGGCATATAATGAACTGGTTCCAACAGTAAAATCTTTTGTACGATTTAAAACGATGTTAATTTACCTGACGACTGGCCTATTAGAATGTCATGAAACGTCGAGATTTTAAATTTGTGCCAAAAAAAATTCTGTCTGTAACTTTTTTGTGCTCACGATTACTCAGGAACGGTTTATGATATTGAGTTGAAATTTGGTACACCGAGATCTGGAAACAGATTATATTTTGATCTCATTTCGTTGAAGGGTTGGGGGGTAAATGGGGGAAAATGGGGATAGATAGGTAAAGCAAGCAAGTAAGAATCTATAAAATTGGGATTAAGAAGCCTAGAACTTAATTTTTTTTTTGACATCAGCCCATTTTGACTCTACACACACACACACACACAGTTATTAAATCGAATAAAAAGAGCCCCAATTTTTTTGACATTAGCCAACCCCACGGACCACTCTTACCCCATTATTAAAAGGAGTAACAAATAACACTGAGATATATGATGTATACAAGAACCAGAGGCATCAAATTTTTTTTTGGCATTAGCCACCTTACTATCCCCATTATTGAAGAGGATAAAAAATAAAATTGTTATTTAGTGTGTATCCAAGAACCAAAATTATCAAAATTTCTTTTGGCATTAGCCACCACCATTACCACCTCCACCCCATTTTTGAAGAGGGTATAAAAGAACTACAAATGTGATTTAGTGTGTATACATTAAAAAAAAGGCCCTAAAAAAGCCCTCAGATTTATTTTTTGCATCAGCCATCCCCTCTGCCACCCCCACCTCATTATTAAAGGAGGTAAAAGAGTAGAATTGTGACTCATTGTTTGTACAAGAAGCAAAGGCCTCCAAATTCTTTTGGGTAACAGCTTGCCCTTCTACCACCCCCACTACCACGTGGCAAATTATTTTATGGGTTTTTGGGATAGATGATTTCAAATATTATATTATTAAAAGTTCTATGAACAATTATTTCCACATCAAGATATCTACTGCAATACAGTATGCTTTTTAGGTTCAAGCGAACTGTACGCAGGTTAGGCGATATATCAGTTTTGCTTTAAAATGTTATTGAGGTATTTTTAATAGGACTATTACCAATACAAACAGAATTTGCAGTCGGGGGTTGGTGAATATATAATAAACACTATGACTTCTGACAGAAAAATGTTATATGTAGAATAGCATGGTCGACTATTACCAAACAAACGACAGATGCAGTCATGCGTTACTGACATCGAATATCTATTTCAAAAATGAAAATGTAATGTGTACAGGGTGCGCCACTTAAAACTCCCCAGGCTTGTAACTTTCTTATTCTTTAAGCGACGACCATGTTGGGTACATCAAATTGTAGATATTCTTAAGACATTTAAACATATGTACAGAGTGATTTAAAAAATTTTTTTTTTTTTTTGAAAAAATTGTTAAGAAATGAAACTTAATTTCTTTGAATATTTTTTTACCTCACCCTGTACATGAACTACGTTAATGTTTTCTTATAAACGTTTTAATTAGCTTCAATTTATGTTATTACGTCATATAGGAAATTCTTTGTGGTTTTAGAGAAATAAATTAAAAACACTCTTTCCGATTCCAAACTGAATTTTTTTAAGAAAAGAATGTAAATAATAATTTTGTGCTTTATTCGTAAAAGACATATCACAAACAATATTCAACGTAAAAAAACTGCAACAAGAAACAAAAGAATTAAATATTTTTAAAAACAAACGTATATTAAAATGTACTAAATAGGAAATTGCAAAATTTTTATATAAAAAAAAATTTTTAATAACATAAATTGAAGCTAATTAAAACCTTTATAAGAAAACTTTAACACAGCTCATGTACAGGGTGAGGTAAAAAAATATTCAAAGAAATTAAATTTCATTTCTTAACAATTTTTTCAAAAATTTTTTTTTAATCACTCTGTATGCATGTTTAAGGCTTTAAAAATGTCTACAATTTGATGTGCCTAACATGGTCATCGCTTCAAAAATAAAAAAGTTACAAGTCTGGGGAGTTTTAAGTGGCGTACCCTGTAGAGATATTGTTTATAATTTATTATTTGTGGCATATTCAAGATTTCTTATGTTTGTTGGGTATTTTGTCACTGTAAAAATATTTAAAAATGTTGATGAAATAAATCTCTACGCCAAAAGGACATGCTTAAAAGTGACAGTTTTGATAACGGAAAAAGAAATATTTTCTGAAACCTTACTGCCTTCGATTTAAATTTTGTATTTATCATTTAACATTTTTGTTTCAGTTTCTATGTTTTTAGGTGTGAGACATTTTGTAATAGAAGTATAAAAACCAGCCTCTGTCTAATCCTTTTGGCGCAGAGGTTTATTTCATCAAAATTTTTAAATATTTTTATATTGGCAAAATCACCAACAAACATAAGACTTTATACTTAATCTTGGTGGCATCCTTTAAAGGTAAATCGTGATGTGTTCGTGCAAAATATGAATCAAATAGGTATTCACAGTCGGCCAAGTCTGACTGCAACTTCTACTCGTTATTATATTGTTTCGATATCTTATATGTCTTTGTATGACAGATTAAAATGATAGTATTCTACCATGCTATTTCACGTATGTTCCAAATTTGAAATAAAAATTATAGAACTAACAGAAGTCATCGTATAAGTGATTAAAAGTATCCGCAGTCGGCAATGTTTCCTTTCGTAATAACCCCATTAAAAATATCCTAATAACATATTAAAGTAAAATTGATCTTCTTATCTACGTAAAGTTCGATCTAACCTGAGGGACACTCTGTATATTTCAGTTTCGATGTAATGTATATGTAAATCTTCGTATTTCTGTGTGTTTAATTAAAAACAATTAGTAACATTAATTTGAAATAAAAATTTTAAGTCTACTAGAAGATATCGTGTTTACAAGAAATTATCTATACATACACACATACATACGCATAGACATTTTTTTATTCGATAATTGGGTTTATTATGTTATGAACAGGATTGCTATACAAAATTTGGTTCTAAAGTGAACATGAAAAATTTTCGTCCGGTCATAATATACCTATTTGATGAAATTAAATATATTTGACAAATATGTTCATTTCTCACGTCGCATATCCTCCCGGATATACTAACCATATTTCGGGGTAATTTTAGCAACAAATAGGATTAATCAGAAATGCTGATTGCAAGAACTAATTCAGTTTAATGTGTATTTTATTTTTTTATTTTAAAATATTAAAGAATGTAAATTTTACAAAATGAGATTTCAAATATCCGTTGATTATATGATTACAGTTCGCTAAAATAACTGTAATTCTATTATTTAAATCTCTACAAGTAATGAATTTTAATCATTGTAAGTTCATTTTAAGTTCTTTTATTTAACAAGTAACGCAATTGTTTTCAAAGTTTAATCAATACTCGTAAATTTAAGTGCACCTAGTTAAGCTCGATTGCATTGTATCCTATAAAATTAATAAGCTGTGAAGTCGCTTTAATGTAGGTTCGCTTACAGAAATTATAAGTTATATGGAAGTGGTAGTGTTTAATGTTATTAATGCAATTTAATACTTCATAATTGAATAATGAAAAAAGTCTTACAATGTTTCTGAATATTAAAAAGTTTCACAAACATTTGTGCAGTGATACTTGTTGAAAATTAATGTACTATTTTTCCGTGATGGATTACATAAAATTGAGCATTTAAAAACTTTTGGAGAACACAGAACTTTGAAATGTGTTTAGTAGTAAATAATATAACGAGATTATAAATGAATTCAAAAAGTTAGGACTGAGACCTACGAAAAAAATTTTGTAAATAAATTTACTCGTCAGAATTTTTCAAAAATTTTTTTGCGTGTGCGCTCTTAATATTAGACGTAAATTCTTTAGAAAACTGTAATCGACGTTTCTTTCAAATAGTTTTATCATCAGGGCATTTCAGTTCTAGTGATAGGAATTTTAAATTAGGCATGATAGGCCCCAAATAAGTCAACGCGTGTTTCAAGGTTCTCTGAAATTAAAAAACATGGCCTAAAATTCCGCTTTAATTGTAGAAATGATAGGAAAACAGAAACGGTTCAATGAAAATTGATCCTTAACTAAGAGAAATTTAGAAGTATGCAGCTCTAGTATGTATTGAGAATTGTTCAAATAAGTTGATCATCTGACTATGGATACATATGTTGCCACACGCCTTCAAACAATTTAGCTTAAGCAGTCAAAAGGGTTGTTAATAGATTTGGTTAAAAACCTTGCACTGTTTACATCCGTGTTAGACTACTACACCGAATCTTTTGTTCGGTGTTCAAGAAACTTGATGCAGCTGCCATTAAAAATATTGTGTGTTCACAAACTGCCAGTGGACTTATGGTAGTACTTTTCTTCTAGGTGTAATAACTAGGGTAAAAGTGTAGTGCACCAAGTTACTGTTATAGAACCTCCCAAAATCGTCCTAACTCGAAGACAAAATGAAATTTCGACACGTAAGAAATTCATTTAAAGGCATTTTTGGGCATAACATATAAGTTTGGAAGGCATCAACGTCGAAAACTAGCAGAAAAAGACTTATATACTTTCGATAAGACGTAAAGCATAACCAGGTGAAAATTCGAAGAAACACCGAATTTTCAGTTTGGAAAATAAGTTTTGGTCCAGGCCATGGGAGTGAAAATATATTGTGTCATAGAAAAATGTACTAAAAATAAAAGTATAATTTGTGGTCAAGGAAAAAGAAACAGTTTACTTTTACGAAACACTTTGAAAATATGTAACTATGTTAACTTTTAATCTCTTCGTAAAAGACCATGAGAGCGAAGATACAATCATTATGGGTATCATTCAAAAGAATGAATAAAAAGTTTTAACTAGTAGTAGTAGTATTCGCAATATTGGTTTTGAGTTATTAATAAATCATTAGCTCAGCGCCACGTGGAAGTTGATGTGTTGTACTTGGTAATCATTATGACACCTCAGGCCGGTTAATTTTGTAAGTTATTATTATTATCATTTTTTTTTTAACTTATACTCAACTGTGGATTAAATTTAATATGACTACTTCCCATACCCATTATAATTTAATTCTAAAAATATGTCTGCCTAAAGTTTTAACTATGCGATGTACAAAAAGGGCGAAATCGACAAATGCGACAAAGGCGCGTAGCATCTATCAGCAATTATTAGCAAAAAATAGTAAAAATGGACAAGGCCGATTTCTCATATAAAACAAGTTTAAATTAACCCAGCGACTAATTTGGACGAGTGAGTTGGATGGTCAATACAAAGCAATGGTAGGAAAGCCAAATACCAGGCCAAATAACAAAGTTATAGAGAAAACCGCCTTGTGCATAAATAAGTTAAAAAACAGTTTTGCCAAAAAGTCGCTTTAAAGCAAAGTCGTGTCATTTTCCCTATATTGTACCTGCGTGGGAACCAGCAAGTCGTAAGCCTGATCGAAAGTTATTCAACTCGTGTATAAGTTGGACTTTTGAACTCCATTCTTGTGAATGATATAATCACAAACGAGAACTTTATAGCTAATCACAAGCGAACCAACATTTTTTTAAGTAAAATATTTTTGTTATTTTCAGTCAGCCACAATTACAAATCTACATGTTTACATTAAATTCTGGGCAAGTTGCATGAATCTTTTCTACCAAATCGATTGTTAGCGCTCGCTCTCATTTGTATGGTAAAATTTACCTTGCCTTAATTGGGGAGGCGAATCTTTCAAATTATATAATTTATTGGATAGGATATTCAACAATTTTATTATACTTATTTTAAACCTAGTAAATAAATGGTATTCTTTGAATTTTTTGCATTTTATTGTTAATATGACTTGTTGTAAGTCCAATCCCTTGAGGGTTCTTGTTCAGAAGACCGAATATTGAGTTAATTGGATGTCTTATGACTCCACAAATTTGAAGCTCAATATTCGGGTTACTTTACGGAAGCTCGATAGGGATTTTTTTTACGAAAACAAATCAGAAATCTTTAGACGTAAAATCCATTATTAGTAGGTAAATAAGCAAAATCCCGTGAGAATAAAATCTTGTCAGAGAGAAAAATCAATTATTATCGAGAGAGAGGACGTCGTTAATGATCTAAGGTAGTGCAGCCTTGGCTTATTACTTATTCTATCGAGTTGTATCTTATTCGAACCCGCCTAGGAATGGAAGAACAAGGGGAGAACGCGACTTGATAAATAAATTGGTGTCGCGTCACTCAGACGTAAAATGGTAAGTTCTTCTACATTACAACCATCTGCATTGCACTACACCTGTAGTAGAGAGAAAGACAGAGGCTGATAACCGTGCCTGGGGGCCCTTATCAACAGACTCGAAGTCTAGGAAGACCATGTTTGGATGGGGAGCCCTGAGGCACACAAAAAAGGAGTACTACAATAGACCTTATAGGTCGCAGTGGGGGAAGGCCAATCGCCCGCTCCTTTAGAGTAATCTACACCAGTAGTAATGTAATAGTATATTACATACCGAGGTGGAAATTGTTTCATTGTTGTCAGAGATAAGATAGTTGACCGAGGCGCGCAGCGGCGAGGTCAACTAATTCTCGAGGCAGTAATGAAACTTTTCACCAAGGCTTGTATACTATTTTATTCACAATTATCTCCCTTAATGAACAAAAAGCCAAAAAAATCATTTACTAAATTTTTAAATAGCATAAACACAGGTTGGCAAAAGCTCTTGCCGACCCGAAAACGGGTAAGAAAGTGGCTATTTTCCAACCCGAAATGTTAAAATGTCACTTTCCAACCTGCAAATGTCACATTTTAGTTCAATCGTCGAATGAAGTAGAAATGTCAAACTTTCCAACTTTTGACATGTAAGACATTTTTTGTAGTAATAATACCAGTATTTATGATTTAAAAGTGTACCAATAAAAAAAAATAGCGTAAAGTATTCGTGGATAACTGGTCTTTAAAACACTTGCTCTATTTCGAGCACTCCGGCTGCGCCGTCGTGCTCGAAAAATCGCGCGTGATTTAAAGACCTTAATATCCACTTATACTTTAATATACTATTTTCTACCACTAGTCATCGCTTGCATCATTTTTTCACAACAAACTTGTGCAAATTAGTATGAAAAGACTGTAAGTAAGAATTTAAAGAAATCTAAATATCCATGGCATATATTGATGTTTGCATGACAGATTGAATTGAGTCATGGCATACGCGCTATTTTTTAACTTTTGTCATTGCTCCACAATTGATGAATAATGAAAATTAACTCTTATGATTGGTCCTAGCCCATTAAGTAATGAAATATTACCCACGCCTGTAAGTAACGAGCCCCATTATTTGTTCAGAAACGTATCTATAATAAATAAATTACTCAATAGTAGTAGAAAAACTTCATTACGCTAGACTAGTGCAAACTTTGCAAGGAGAATTTGAACAAACCTTTATTGTTTTATTGTACTATGTAGTGGCGGTACAATCTGTAAAAAATAGGCCTAACCTAGACATTTTAGGTATTCAGCTGAGTTTTTCAGAATATGTAGTTTTTGATACGTATAATAACATACTAAAATTCCCGAAGAATGCGAGTTGAGCGTTAGCCACCATATTGAAAAAATGGCTTGCGCGCGCCGCTGAAGAAAAGATTTTTTTCTTGCCTTATCTATCAATCGATTTTAATATTTTAAAAAATAAATTAAAGCCAAAGAATGTGTCTTTGATACGAATTTAAGAAACTATAATAAATTGTTTATTAGTAGTGTAACAATTATAGTTAATAGTAAAAATTACTTTTTGAGGATTTATATTACTTCCACGTCCAGTTGAAGTATGGTAACGACAAACAAATTTTTAAAAATTTTTATTGTCCAAATAGGCTTAAAATGTCATGAAACGTCGAGATTTTAAGTTTGAGCGAAAAAAATTTTCTGTCTGTCTGTCGGTCTGTCTGTCTGTCTGTCTGTCTGTAACTTTTTTTTGTGCGCACGTAACCGTTTAAGATATTGACTTGAAATTTGGTACACATATGTACTTTAACGAGATCTAGAACTAGATTATATTTTCATCTTGTTCCGTCGAAGGGTTGGGGGTAAATTGTGGTAAATTTGGGGTAAATGGGTAAATCAAGCAGGTAAGAGTCCATGAAATTGGTATTTAGTATATACAAGAGAAGCTAAGGTCTCAAAAAAATTTTTGGCATTAGCCACCCCCATTACCACCCCCACCTCCTTATTAAAGGGGATGAAAAAAAATTGTGATTTAGTGTATGTACAGGAACTAGAAACCTCAAAATATTTTTTTACTTCATCCACCCCCCACTACCACCCCCACCCCACTACCGATGTGGGGTACCGTTTTATGGGTTTTTGGGGTAGAGGATTTCAAATATTATATTATTAAAGTTCCATAAACAATTATTTTCACATACAAAGTTCTTTCGTTGTGAGTGACTTGGGTAGAGAATCTGGATGTGGAAGTAGTGATTCCTTGGGCAGCGGTTTTTTTTAATTTAAAAAATACTCGCTCATCCTATGAAAATATTTTTTAAATAAATGTTGTAGGCCGTTAAAGGACAAACAATGCTTTTTTGAAATTTTTCTCTAGCTTAAAAAATTACTGAGATATGAAATTTGTAATATTTAAGGGCACACGCAAAGAGAGTGAAAGCTGTAAATGTTCATATACCTATCGACTGCCCCACGCTGTTAAGCTTAGATATATTTCTACACGTACATTTGCGCTGCATTGTTATTAATATAAATAAGTTGCTAAGTTAGATTATCTCAAATCGAGTTTAGAATATATAAAATTTTTAAATATATTTAGTATTCTCATAGGTTTTTTTCAGAATATTGTTTTATTTTTAAATCGAATTCATGTTTTCTTTTTGATTTCGTTATTCTTTTACGAATTGTTTGATTTTTTCTATTAGTATTTTGTTTCGTACAAGGATTGTGTTACTTTTGTTATTGTTTAGGTTTAGGTTTATTATTGTTTAAGGTTAATCAAGCCATTTTATTTCCACATTTTACCCGTCATTATGGAAGGTATTTGTAATTTTTGTCAAATTACATCCGCGGAAGAAACGGTAGTCATGAAAAGAGGATTGACAAGATAATTTCAAAAAGTATACAACTTAATGACGATATTCATAAAAAAATTATTTCTGAAGAACTAACAGTTCACAAAAAATGTAGAAAAAAATTACACTCGTAATAAAACCAAAAGAGCCGCCTCTACTAGTAAAAATGATTTCACAATTTCACAGCAAAAAAGATAAGGGCACACAGTGAATCATTTGACTTTAAAAAAATTGTGTTATTTGTGGAGAAATAGCCGATGTAAAAAATGAAAACAAAAAGCCAACAAATTTACGACGCCGTATTCAGTTAGTGCAAACTCTTGAATTTAAAGAATCTGATTTCTCACTGCCGAGAGCGTAATAATATTATCTGAAAATGTTTTAGAGAGAATTATAAATGTAATTGATTTGGTTGTAGCTGAAGCAAGGTATCACAAAAATTGTCTATCCAAGTTTTACTTGAAGAACTTGGAAAAAACTAAACAGACTGATACGCAAAAGTGCGATGCATTTCAGCAACTTATCGAATTGTTAAATTCAAATAGTGAGTGCCAGTATACGTTAGGAGAATTAGAAAACAAATTAGAAAGTTTTGGTGACCTAAAGTTTAGTAGAAAACATTTAAAAAGAAGGCTTGAAGATCATTACAAAATTAAGATTCTTTTTACATCAGGACCAGGTCATAGTGATATTGTTACCCTAACAGATTTTTCCGGTAAAATATTAACCGATACATGGTACAAAAAAAATGTTTAAATGACCATGAAGAAAACCTAACGATAGTGGTTGAAACGGCAGGAAAAATTATTTTAAATGATATTCAGATCAGATTCCACAATCTTTAATGTTATTGCTGGACACTGTAACAAAATTTAGAAAAGTTGACAATAATGTCGTTAAAAGGAAAAGTCTGGCTCTTGCAGAGGCAGTTATCTCTGCAGCTAGACCAAATTCTTATCTTTCACCACTTCAAAACTCTTTAGCAGTTTACGTACATAGACAATTTGTTTCTAGAAATTTGAGCTTGGTAATCATTTTTGTTAGGGGTTAATTGTGCTGTGACTAAAATTGCACATTTTAACTTTTCAATTTTGATTTTAATGCTACTAACATATACGGGTTTATAATAATTAAAATATTATATCCCCGTTATTTTTAAAGCTATAAAAGAGATTAAAAAAATGTTTTGTTTGTTTATTGATGGTCTACAACTTTTACTTAAAACATATTTTCATAAAACCTACAATTTTCTTTGTAATCATATAAATAGAATTTTCCAAAATTTTAATATTCAGTTTGTCAGTTTCTTATCACACAGACAAAGTTTAGTAAAATGCGTAAAATATATGTTAAAGCCACATTCTTTGCCTATAATTATCTGTTTAGAATATTAAAATCGGCTAATAAATAAGGCAAGGAAAAATGTTTTCTTCGTCTACACGCGCGTGCCATTTTTTCAACATGGCGGCTAACGCTCAATTCGGATTCTTCGGGACTTTCAGTATGTTATTGTACGTATCGTAGGTTACATATTCTGAAAAATTCAGCTGGGTACCTAAAATGTCTAGATCCAAACAGATTGTGCCGCGACTATATGATATAACGCACAATTTTGGACTTATCTGACATAGAGAAAACCACTGTATAGAGTTCGGAAAGCCGTTCGGAAAACCGAAGCTTTCCGAGTCGGTGTCTGTACTGACTGTGGAGATATTCACATCCTGCATGTGGTATTATATTCACTTGATGCGTAATATAATACGTAGATCTTTTTAGCGTAAGTCATAAGATACTTCTCATCCACGAGTTGCATATCTTCAGAAAATTTCTTCATCTCCCTTGAGATGAGTGGCTGCACATTTGTTTCATTCGAATGGTTTATCTAAATAGTCGTGAAGAAGGATATAACAGGCACGGTTTAAAAAATTCGGATATCGAGTACAGGCTACAATCCGTAGGCCGTGTACGGGATATTCGTTGTATCTGCTTATCGCCGTAGTATATTATAATAATTTAAAAACGAATATTTTTAAAAATAAAATAAACAATGCGGACAACAATAAAATACAGTGATACATAAAATAACAAAATAAAAAACACACTACATTCTCAAAAAAGTCATCAATGACAGCAATAGTTAATAATATCGTTCTTATGTGTTATTTTGTTACTGTTTTCTTTTGAACTTAATTATTTTCTTCAGTTCTTGAAATAATACAGTGTATAAATTTTTTGTTCATATTTAATTCTTCATCATTTTTGTTAGTACCCGATGCTGGGGTCGAGTACAAGCCGACGAGATGGTGAAATCTTATTTCACAATTTTTAGCGATCTTTTCTGAAGACGGCTCAATTTTTTTCAAAATCTTGTTTTTTTATCCTTTTTAGTGATCTCCATATTTAGCTTCTAGAGAATAAACTCACATATCCATCATGTTGAATTTTTAAGCTTTACGTTAGACTCGTTTTCAGAGAATCCTGAAATCTCCATATAATTTCATGTAAATGTGCTATAAATAATGTTGAATTATGGGAACCGCACTGGATTCATCGTTTTGAGCTATTAATTTTTGAGGTCAGATTCGATATTAGCTACTCCTAAAATACCTACAAGCTAATGTTAATACATTTTCGACGTTTTCCCGGCGCCTTCGCCAAAACTGCAAAATTTTCAACAAAAAAGTCTTGGACACTTTTCAATATCCACCGCTATATCCACCAGTAGAACAAACCTGTTAGACAGTCATTTATTTTCGGTAGATGCTCATACTGTCTGCTGTTAACAATTATGAAACAATTCGGTTAAGTTTCCCAGTTTTTTGATAGCTGTGATATTTGTTTTGTTTGTTGACCAATTTAAACTATTTATCATTTACATTTTGCAGCACTACTAGTCCAATCAATGAATGCCCAAAAGAGGATTGTAGAGAACATTTTGGAGGGGAGAATTTTTCTCTTCAGGGATGTGTTGGGGGTAGTCAGGAGGTAAACATACTAAAAGTCCCCGCCCCTAGCCCCACCGCTCACAGGGGGGGAGGGGGGTGGAAAGGTTCCTTTTTTCGATTCTTCGCTTATAACTCGGAAACAATACATCGTATGGGAAAAGGTAATCTATGCAAAATTAAACGTAATTAAATTTCCCACAAGAATGTTTATATTCATTTTCTTCCTATGTGTTATATTTTACGAGATATTCGCCAGCGAAAATCGATAATTAATAAGAAAAAATCAATTGTGTACCTTGAATATTTCTATCAAAGCGGTTTACCTTGGTCTGCTAATAAATCACAGTCACAAAACAATCTTTATTTTACAACACTCGACGTATTTACTAACGTAATATTTTGTCGAAATCTAGACATTTCGTTAAATATACAGTGTGACTCACTTAAAATGAAGATACCCTTATAACTTTTTCATTTTGTTTCCGATTTGAATCAAATTTTACTCAAGTATAGAACAAATTAGGATCTACTTATGACCAGAAAATCATTCAAATGCAAAAAGGCAAAGCCACCTGCGGTACCAAAATATGCTGAAAAAAATAAAACATTTTGAATGTTAGAAATTCTAAAAAATGCATCCAATCGGCGCCACAAACGTACATACACCAAAATTTGATTCGATTATTGATGGGGGATATCTCATACATAAGCTCATCTGGCAAAGGGGGTCCTCAGTTTCCGCAATTTGTGGTGGCTACGTAAAATTCATCGTTCGTAAAATTAAAAATCAATATGATTTTTAAACCTCATATTTTGGTACCCCAGGTAGCTTTGCCCTTATAGCAGGTGAATGATTTTCTGGTCATAAGTAGATACTAATTTGTTCTATACTTGAGTAAAATTTGATTAAAATCGGAAACAAAATGAAAAAGTTATAAGGGTATCTTCATTTTAAGTGAGTCACACTGTATATTTAAGGAAATGTCTAGATTTCGACAAAATATTACGTTAGTAAATACGTCGAGTGTTGTAAAATAAAGATTGTTTTGTGACTGTGATTTAGTAGCAGACCACGGTAAACCGCTTTGATAGAAATATTCAAGGTATACAATTGATTTTTTCTTAATAATTATCGAGTTTCGCTGGCGAATATCTCGTAAAATATAACACATAGGAAAAAAATGAATATAAACATTCTTGTGGGAAATTTAATTACGTTTAATTTTGCATAGATTACCTTTTTTCGTACGACGCATCGTTTCCGAGTTATAAGCGAAGAATCGAAAAAAGGAACCTTTCCACCCCTCTCCTACTGAAGCGGCGGGGCTAGGGGCGGGGATTTTTATTATGTTTACCTCTTGACTACCCCCAACACATTCCTGAAGAGAAAAATTCTCCCCTCCAAAATGTTCTCTACAACTCTTTCATTGACTGGACTATACATTATTTTCATTTATTATGACTATTCCTTTTTCGTTTAATACAGGTTTTCAGAACTCTATTTTATAACTTTTAAACTTTTTATAAATTAACCATAAATAAATAAATTAACTACAACTAAAACAACATAAAATAAAAGTGTGATTATTAAAAACATCGAGATTCGACCGGAACTCCAACCCAATACCCCGGTGGATTAGGTATCTCACCGGTTGAACTGCCGATAAATTTATTAACAACTTATTTTTGTGACCGGTTAATTACTTCCACATCCAGTGGAAGTACAGTAACGACAAAAAAATTTTTAAAATCTTTTATTGTTCAAATAGGCTTAAAATGTCATGAAACGTCGAGATTTTAAGTTTGAGCGAAAAAAAAATTTCTGTCTGTCGGTCTGTCTGTAACTTTTTTTTTGTGCGCACGTTTACTCTGGAACCGTTTAAGATATTGACTTGAAATTTGGTACACGTATGTACTTTAACGATATCTGGAACTAGATTATATTTTCATGTTGTTCCGACGAAGGGTTGGGAGGTAAATTGGGGTAAATTTGGTTAAATTTGGGGTAAATGGGTAAATCAAGCAGGTAAGAGTCGATAAAATTGGTATTTAGTATATACAAGAGAAGCTAGGGTCTCAAAAAAATTTTTGGTATTAGCTACCTCCATTACCACCCCCACCCCCTTATTAAAGGGGATGAAAAAAAATGTGATCTAGTGTATGTACAAGAACCAGAAACCTCAAAATATTTTTTTGCTTCATCCACCCCCACTACCACCCCCCCTATCACCACCCCCACCCCACTACTGATGTGGGGTATCGTTTTATGGGTTTTTGGGGTAGAGGATTTCAAATATTATATTATTAAAGTTCCATAAACAATTATTTCCATATACAAAGTTTTTTCGTTGTGAGTGACTTGGATAGAGAATCTGGATGTGGAAGTAGTGATTCCTTGGGCAGCGGTTTCGTTTTATAGGTTTTTGGGGTAGGCGATTTCAAATATCATGTTATTAAAGTTACTTCGAATAGTATGGATGCGCAGTGGCTTTCCTCGAGTACCATCGATGCGCAGTAGGTTACCTCTAGTAGTATGGATGCGCAGTAAGTTTCCTCGAGTATTTTGGATGCGCAGTGGCTTTCCTCGAGTACCATCGATGCGCAGTAGGTTGACTCTAGTAGTTTGAATGCGCAGTAGATTTCCTCGAGCATTTTGGATGCGCAGTGGCTTTTCTAGAGTACCATAGATGCGCAGTAGGTTACCTCAAGTAGTATGGATGCGCAGTAGGTTACCTCAAGTGATATAGATGCGCAGTGGGTTTCCTCGAGTAAATTAGATATACGGTGGGTTACCTTGAGTAATATGGATGCGTAGTAGGTTTCATTGAAGAAAATTCTTGAAGTGGAGGCTTTACTTCTATCGTGTAGTCCACGGCACAAAATGATGTTTTATATCTTTGTCATGCTATTTTCTGTGTATTACTTGAACATCCAGTTGAAGTATACTAACAAAAGAAAAATTTTTGAAAATGTTCATTGTACAAATAGGCTTAGAATATCATGAAACGTCAATATGTTAAGTTTGAATAAATAAATTTGTCTGTCGCGTCGGTCTGTCTGTTAGTCTAGTATCTGTTTGTTGCTCACGATTACTCTGGAACCGTTTAAGATATTGACTTAAAATATGGCACAGGTATGTATTTTAACGAGATCTGGAACCAGATTATATATTGATCTCATTCCGTTGCAGAGTTGAAGGGTAAATTGAGATGAATGGTGGTAAATAGGCAAATAAAGCAATTAAGAGTGCATGAAATTGATATTTAGTAAATATAAGAGGGGCTAAGGTCTCGAAAACATTTTTGGCAATAGCCACCTTTATTACCATCTCCACCATTATTAAACGGGGTGAAAAAATATTGTGATTTAGAAGAACCAGTCATCAAGGAAGTTCCATAAACAATTATCTCCACTTAGTGGAGTGCAATTATAGTATTTTCGTTGTAAGATACTTAGATAGGAAATCTTGATGTGGAAGTGGTGATTCCTTAGGCAGCGGTTTTTTAAAACGGCTCGGTGGAAACCGGTTGAGATCGGTATACTTGAAGAACCTACCACGCTTTGTCTGAAGGACATGCCACTAATATATTTATTAAAAGAGCCAGACGCGCTCCCCCATTTGACTGTGTGTGGCTACTTCCACTCTCAGACGAGTTCTATATATTTATGAGATGTTTTATAGACGAGAAAAGTAAAAGCCGCACTTACAGAAGATCTCCCTTCAAGACTGGCTTCCCTTTCGTTGCACTTTAGCTTATATTTAACACCGTATTAGATCTTTGTTTAGAAATCTCCTAATCACTTTTATAGAATGCTTCCATCGAGCTTTCGCAATCTGAGCGGTGTTCTGAATTTATTTATTGACGACCCAACACACAAAAGCCCTCGAGATGATAGACTTAAAGTTAATCATTCAATCAGTAAAATGCAATAATGCCATTTGTTGGTTTGATCCAAAATTATACAGGAAATGTGTATGCAATAACTTCTCTAAAAAATATATTATTTTGAAAGAATCGTCTTCCCAACAGGGCAAGGACGGTCATCTTCGAGAACGTATATCTCAACCACCATGCAATGGAGAGTGTGTTGTAACAATCGACTTGGCATAAAAGATTCACACAGCTTCTTTAGAAGTGTAATACTTTGGTTTTGGGACTGATAGAAATAATATAAAAATATTTTACTGTAATTTAAGGACACTTGTGGTTAGCTTTATAGTTCCAATAGCGATTTGATTATTCACAAGAGCTTATCATTAGATAAATGGGATGGATGAGCTTTACGGCAATATATGAGTTACACGAGGCGTTCCTGCCCACTTACGGCGATGTGCTGAAGGAATGTAACCCAATAGAAGGTTTGGGACCTATTTTGTCTGTTTTAGAGTGACCTTCATGAATTTGGCCCCTCGACCCGGTTTGTGCAAAAGGTGGCTTTCTCTCTAATTTTGTCATATTTAAAGACCTGCATTTGGTTTTGCTACCATCGCTCTCTGCTGATTCTTCAACGCTCTTGCTCCAGTGGCAAGTCGCTGGATGAATCCGAATGGGTTCTATTCGAGAAACCGTCCTTAACCATTTTTGCCTTTTTTTGACTAATTATTGCATATAGATGCTCCACGCCTTTGCCACATTTTTAGATTTCGCCTTTCAGTACGATACGATGTCAGGCCAAAAATGTTCTGATCATTCTTTTTGTTAAATCCACAAAAACTATGTCCTCAATTTCTCTAGGTTTCGTGAAGCGATAAAAAAAATGAAAAAGTATAATATATTTTTTTCTATGTCCAATTCCCTGCTCGTTCGATTCTTGCGTCTTTGGCATGATCGTCGTCACTCGATGTAAAAATATTCAGATTTTGGCGTACTTTTGATTTGTACTTTTTGAGCATGAACGTCGTCGAACGTCGTCGAACGACGTAAAAAAATAGTTTGATCAAAATTCGAAATTTCACTTTCTGTGTTTTGCGTCTCTGCAAACGTGTTTAAGTCTTTTTGGAATAGTTTTCAACGCTGATGCCTTAATTGAAAATACAAGTGGATGAAACGCCTATGTGGCATTTCCGAAAAAAACGAGTTTTTTATATGAATGAAGGTTTTAAGTACACGAAATTCCCTCAGGTAACGTTATATTTTATTGTAATGCTAAAATATCTGATTTATAAATTGCTAAAGTATCTATGTACTGTTGAAATTGGTAGGTTGTTAAAAACTTTGAGATCAATTATCTCAAAATCACTCTGTTGTTACATAGACTTTTCACCCACTTGTGTCTTCAGTTGTGATTAGTTACGCTCTCAAAGTGCCTTTCTAATAATTTTTTCTTAAATTGAATTTTTGTCAATCTTTCGACCTAGGTCGATTTTCGGATGTTTTACAACATACTCACCGGTGAACATTAAAATGTGTCTCTTGTTTCCAATTCTTGCTCACCTTGCACGTAGTTTGATGAAATTAATATGGGACCACCACCGAGCCATACGTTATACAGTTAGTAATGAAGAATATACCATGCAGTATAACGGATTATTCTATATCTATTCGGCTGTAGAAATAAATGTCTAGTGTATATACTTCTAGCCTTTCAAGGACGCTAAGCATTTATGTGGCACAATAATCTTATAGTGTGGTAGCTTTGCGAAAAGATTGTGACCTGCTGGATTAGAACTCCAAATTTTGCACACTTTTATATACTCTCAGTGCTATCAATTCGATTTCAGTGTCCGTCATCTTGAAATACGACGCCATCTTTATTTTCTTTGGACTGTACCTCTAAATTTTCGAATTTTATTTGGTTTTTACTAAATGTTTTCTGGGTTCGTAGCAAAAAGAATTTAATTTAAACTAAATTCGCTACAATTTGAGATCAGAGCCGCTTTTGTAACTTTAATATTTTGCGAGATACAAGCCTCCAAAGTTTTGGACATTTTTCAGGTTATTATGAAAATCTATATTTTTGTCGGTTTTGCTAAATATCTCCAATGCAGTCAGTTTTACAGCAAACATTGTTTTATTAATGTTTAAGAAGAATAAATAGGCTACAATGTGAGTAAAGAAAGACATCAATACAATCACAATTTGCTGAGATAATGTATTTGACCATGTTACAAACGTTCAAATAAAAAAAAAATTACAGAATAACTATTAAGAAAATAATCATAAAAATTATATTTATAATGTTGTTATTATTATATTTATAATGTTGTTGTTTACTGTTTAAAATGGCCTTTGCAATGACAAAGAGCTCTGCAGGCAAGTGCAGCCTCGTTACAAACGCAATTCTGGTTAACCGATTGATTGATGCAGCGATTAGTGTGTTGAATGAGGACATCCTGTGTGGGCTTGCATCATATTTACTTTTTTTCCTTGTGTGAGAAGATCCTCTCTGAGCCTGTTGATGCTGTCAAGTTCTGTTGCGCCATCGTACAGGATGCATGTGAATCGTTCTATAAGTTCAAATGCCTTTGTTATAGCATTTACTGGCTGAAATGGATGTTTTGCAGAGAGGATAAATCCTTCAGTGTCTGGAGGGTATGCTTTTCATGCCTTCCATGCTGATTTTTTGAAAGCATGGAAAAAGGGCAATGCTCGCAACATATTTTCTCCGAGATTTTGGCAGATGGCGTTGATATGATAATATCGGAAGTGTTTACCCTTACCAAATGCAATCGAAAGTTGAATATTAGGTTTGTAACTTTGTAGCTCGAAAAAGATGCCTACTAGTACCACAATAACATCTGTGTCAACTGTTCTTATGAGGCTGTTGGCTGCACCCTTTTGTAATGCTTCCAATATATGAAGACACATTCTGATATCAGCTTCTTCGTGGTTGATTTCGGATATCGGTGCACAGTTATTTTTTGAAATAACAGATTTACATGTGATGTACATTTCTTTACCTTCTTGTACGTTATAACCTCCAACTGCATCAGTTAGTAAAGTAAACAGTTCTGTCTTGTTCTCTCAATTCTTCAGGAATGTAACAAAGTTTTTGGGAAATGTGGTTTCCCTTGTGACTTTTCTCCTTTCTCCCTTCCCTCTCTTCACACATGTAGTGTCCTTCAGACTGTCTGGCTTGTATATGTCCCATACAACATCGATTCATAGGCAATCCTGCAGTTGTTTGTTGATCCATAGTAAGAAGACCATATCACTATATTCTTCAAATGTACATGTATTATATTTAGGAAGTGCATGTACAATGACAGGTCCATCAAATATTTTGACATCAAAGTTTGGTACAACGTGGTCTTTAATTGAAGATCAGTAAATCTGATTTATCGTCAGTCAGTCGTAAATCCCCGTGATTACTCAAAGACGGAGGCCAAGCATGGTTCTCGTGTGAAAAGAACTCCGAAAGATCGCTTTGACGCACTTGACATGCTATAAAGAGTTGGCCGAAGAGTCCATATAGTCCAGTGGATTTAGAAAATATGCATATTGTAATTCGTTTCAGGATGCCACGTAGATTAAACGATGGTTTTATTGATTACGAACATGACCCTGAATTTGGTCCACTTTTTGACCACCGGAACATTGTTTATTTAACGATTTATTGTTAAAAAATTCAAAAAAATCGACTTTTTTAAAGATAACTCAACGATAGGTTTTTCAATTTGTAAATACTATTAGAACTTTGGAAAACGGTTAATTTAAGAGGTGTTTCGTTTAAAACGCTTGAAAATTTGTTTAAATAATTGCAAAAAACCGCGAAAATTATCGCAATTTGCAAATATTTTCCATTCTTTAACAAAAGCACTTTAGTGCTTGAAACTTTGACAAAATATGTGTTTCATTACCCCAAAGTTACTCCTAAAATTTCATCAAAAATTTTTTATTAGTTTAAGAGATATTCAATTTGTTTATTAAAAACATAAATAATGTAAAGTGCAAATTCACCCAGTTCCGGTTATCGTAGAGGGTTGATCAGGACATCATTTTTTTCGTTGAGACTTAAACTTTATGTTTTCATTAATAAATATACTCCTTGCATTCACATCTAGAATTTTGTCAGCGATGAACAAGGTGAAAAATTCCACAAGAATATTATTGTTATGGACAACGTTAAGTAAATGGAACGCCAACATGATGGGCAGGGGCGCGCCGAAGACAAATCATTGGGCTGGGACTATAGACGATTTTCTCAATTATTTTAGTTTATTCTGTCACCTGCGCTCGGCAGTACATCAGTAGTCTTCGTTGATAAACCAAGTCTAGAACACGCGAAGTATTCAAGTAAACAGTTTTCACTACTCAAGTAATCATTATCAGGCTCTTCAAGCAGACACTGCGCACTGTGACACCTACTCCTTGGCACAACTTGAAATCTACTTACCTTGTTTTATGCTCTGGCGGTGGCTGGGGAAACACACGTCCTATTCAAAAAGCAAACTCAAAATTGCACTTGGCGGTGATTCCTAAAATCACCGCAGGCAAAGTAAAGTGGTATCTAGTCGTCCCGACTATAAGGGAAACTTTATAGAAGAATTCGCCCCTGTGTGGGTAAGGTATACAGTCTTCCCGACTATAAAGGTAACTTTATTAGAGAATTCGCCCCCTTCTTGGGGTAGGTTGACAAGTATAAAGGTACTCGACGAGGTCACGAAGCTGGAGAAGCGAGGGAAAGTGGAAGTCAGGTGGTATTGAGATGTTTCTGCGAAGTGGGTCCCGTGCTGCACAAACCAACGATGAATTTCACGACACCCTGAACGGAGAGGTACACGACGAGGAAACGCAAGACAACCGCATAGGAGCGGACCTACTGACCAGCACGTCTGACGAACTCCCATCACCCCTGTCGGATGATCTAGCCACGGCACGGCGGGATTTTCAAGGTCACGACGAAACCAACTTTTCTGCAGGAATGGCCTCCAACGGAGCCGACTTTGCTGCAAGAATGGCGCCCAACGGAACCAGCGAGACATTATCAAACGTACTAGAATCAATACAGTGATCCATTTTAAACTTAACCAGGCAGCAAGAACACGCGAATCAGAGGGACCTGGTGCAACCCCAAGTGGATCCTACGTCATCAAAAGAAAGACGAGGACAATTTATAGGTGGAGTATATGGATGTCGCGAAAATTTGGTAAATTTGATTGCAAATTATATTGTCTTCGAAAAGTAGGTTTCGCGGGGCGCAATTTTTAAAATTGCCTACGAAACCTACTTTTATAGAATGTATTGTTTAATACACAAAACAAATTATTTCACTGTAAAATTTGTATTCTTAGAGTTTCTTTATTACAATCATAATCTGTAGGTAGCCTAGATATAAATGACAAATATTATACAAATGAAGTTTAACTAAACTAAAACAAAACCAAATATTTATTTTATTTGAAATATATTGCAACGAATATAAAATGTGAAGCTGCAGGTATGTTTAGTTCAAAATTCAACCTAGACTAGACGTATTCTTCTCTCTTTTAATTCAGCCCAGGACGAAATAATGTGGTTCATCACAAGATTGTCACATATATCAGTTTCGCTTTTTGTAATCATTTAATCACTCAATCGATCATCTGTCATTCTAGAGCGGATCCGTTTTTTATTAATTTTAAAACCGTAAATTTTCACTCATTTTTAGCAACTGAATATCCTGCAGTAACAGCAAACTTTAATCACTTCAAATGATAATTAGAGAAATTCTATTTGGCAAGCCTGTTCAACAGCATCCTTCATAATTTCACAGTTTCTGCAATTACCTATCAAACAATATTTGCATTTTTGATTGAAGGGCGTACACATCTGGTAAATTTTGTTGGTCAGGAAATATTTTCAACAAATCAGATAAATTTCAGTTTGATAAATTGACACTTGTTTGAGAAAATTAAAAAATGTTAAATAAGGGTTTCAACGTATTTACACAGCGTTGAACGTTTGAGGTTAATAACGAGATATTGATCTCCATCAATATCCATCACCATTGTAAGTTCTTGTCAGTAATACGAATGTATATAATAGACCACTTGTATATCTGGATTTTCACCGAGTCTCTTTGGTTTTCGACGCATGTAATGTTTACTAAAATCATAATTGACCAGTCCCATAGTCTGACGACTCATCGGTGCTCTCGCATCACTAGCATCTAGTCATAAATAATATCAATAAAAATTATTTAAAATAAATAGTCATCGTGGACATCGTGTCATTAGGCATTAGGTGTTTATTTTTTATCAATTAATTTATTTCTTTGCCATTATACCCAATAAAGATTTTTGAACTTTTTGGCGATTTACCCAACTCAATCGACATTGGGGTGAGCACACCTTCTCATAACCCCCCCATGTACTTGTGCCTGATGATGGGAGATATTTTGAATTTTTATCAAAGATTAAAATTATATTTATTAATATAGAAGTACATCCTTTAAGTTACATTATTCTTATTGCATATTTTGGTTAATAAATAGAAACAAATATAATAAATGTTAATTTTGAAGTACGGCATATTTATAATAATACATGAAGCAGAACTAGAAAATCTGATGTGATAAAAAAATGTTGCTTGCAAATCCGAATTTTTTTAGGTAGATTTAAACAATATATCTTGAAGATAACGTTCTCATTGACATCTTTATCATCTCATAATAAACAGTTTTTCATTTTTTGAAAAATTAATAGAACATATATATATATTTTTTTTCAGTAGAGGGTAATCTCATGTTAAGTTTGCAATAGACCATTTAAATAATTTCTTTATTCGGAAAAAATATATTGATGTGACAAAATAAATTTTTGTTGTCTATTTGGAATAATGAATCTTCCAAAGTATTAGGTTGTTAAATTAAACTAAGTTCAAGACAAATGTTTCAACGCCAAACAGACACACACATATATATATATATATATATATATATATATATATATATATATATATATATATATATATATATATATATATTATATATATATATATATATATATATATATATATATATATATATATATATATATATATATATATATATACAGAGAGCAGTATCCTTTGATGTAGGCATGGTATTATCGAATAAAGTAAATTGTATCTTATACTTTAAACTTCAGCAATGCAGATTTATTTTAAATAGATAAGATATAAATCTGGATGTACTTTTATTTTAATAATATTATAGACCAAAAAAGTGAAAGAGACCTACTATAAAATTTTCTATCTCATAGTGCATACGAACAGGAATATAATCCTACAGATGTGCTTCACATCATCAAAAGTAACACAGTATTAAATGGAATGAAGCCTGGAAAATATATGGATCACGAAGCAAGACAATGTACTTCAAAATACATAACACTGTCCCTAAGCACGTATGATATGAAAATAGTCAAGCAAACAGGAAGATGATTGCTATAATGGTGAGACTCAAATCAAATCAAGGAAGATTTCCCGCGCATTTACATAAAATAAGCGTCCTGCAATGTCCTAATTGCATATGTGGTAAATATGGAGATCTGAATCATATATTCTTTAACTGTCGAATCAACCAAATGCTCATTGAATGGCTTTCCAATGAACTAAGAAGAAAAGAAATAGTAGACCCTATGTGGCTTCCTTCTATATTAATTACAAACAATTTCTGTATTTTTAAATTGGTCATAGAGTTCTTGAATAAAATTAATGTAAAAATATAAATAGCATATCAACTGGGATAATTCTTAGCTTAGCTTCGTTCTTCCTTCCGTCTAACCTGTGTTTGTTTAAGAACGCCCTGAATGACCTGGGCAATAAGAATGCCTTCCTTGTCGCCTTGTCATAAATCCTGGTAGTTGCGCTGGTCTTACGTTTCAGTTTCGTTGTGGTTAGGAAAATAGGTCTAATAGGAAAAAAATATATATTTTCAGAAAAAAAAAGTAGTGCACGCGAGGCATAGTAATCTAAAATTATGCTGCACTTAGCGAAAACGTAATCTCACATAAGCTAACAATCCGGAAATCGATAAGGGATGCTAAAGGGTATACAAAAACGAAAACCAAATTTTTATGTAAAATTTCCTGCCGAATTCGAATTTCGAATCTCGAGTTCGTCAATTCATTCGGAATTGCGAAATTGGAGAATAAAGCATTTATTTGCAAAAATTCCAAAAAACACGAAAACCTGTTACTTAACTATAGCCAAACAAAAGTTCTTTTGGCATGATATATTTCTTACAAAAAAATTAAAAACCCGAACATGTCGAACAAACAAAAGTTGTGCATCGTAAAATATAACATGCCACAATTTTTTTATGATTATAGTTAGAAGGATGGTGCAAGGAAGTAAAGCTAAACTTCTTTTTATGTTATGATCGTGTGAGTTTCTCCCTCCCAGAGCTGGTAACAGAGCGTAAGTTGCAACACTGTAGTAACATAGTTATTGTGGCTATTACAGTTAGTCAACAGATACTTTTTTCTGGTTTTTGTTGACTTATTTTGTAAAGAGAACTTTTTACAGTGTTTTATAGTAAATATTTTGAGTCTTTTAAATCATAAAATATGAAAGTAAGTTTTTTAAATAATTAATATTATTGTATACTTATTATTTAATTCGAGAAAGTGGCAGAAAATTTCACGGAACAAGCTGATTTTCGTTTTTATATACACTTTAGTCGATCCTCTACCTTTAAAATGCACCCTGGTGAGCGTCATATTCTCTACTAAAATGTCTAGACGCTGATCTAAGTTGTGTTACCAAGTGGGCGTGGGTGATCTCATTATTTTTAACTTCCTAAGTTACTGTAAATAACCTATTTGATAAAATAATTATTTTCCACACATGCATGAAATGTTCGGATTCAGTTTTCGCGAATTCGCTGGAAAATACTAAAGTTTCCTCATTAGCTTCTATATAAAATATGCAAACAAAATGTCACCGTTTCTCCGCATGAAACATAAAGTTTCACAAATGTATTAATCAGGAATTAATCAACAAACCCAAGTTATTCCAAAATGTATTCATCACACGGGTAAGTGAGAAGGCAAAAAAAAAACTACTTTGGAATCACTGTAATCTTAAGAACGGTTAGATTTGGGGCCCACTCTATGCAAAACTTTTTTAATTATTTTTTGACACGAATAATCACTATTTAAATCATTTAAAATAAAGGCAGTCATATCTTTAACACTCGCTATCTATGGAATAAAGTTAAATAATGGTATAATTTCATGCTATTTTTCTTTTAAACCCATTTAAGGGGATGAAGTACGTTCACCGGTTTAAATTCTGACACTTGATCAGTGGAGTAAACCAACGCTGAACGAGTTTGGCATTTAGATGGGTGTACCAAGTATCCCATCTAATAGTCGGTAGGCTACCGACAGAGACAATCCCGGGCCAATGAACCACCAGAATGGTGGTGGATGACCCAAGGTAGTTGGTGGCCGAGGATCATGGTTTGGAGTCCACGCTAAACTGTAGATCCCTAGGCGCAATGGGCCATTCCGGCCTAGTTGCCTAGTAAAAAGTAGTACTAATACAAACCTATTTAAACTAAAACTATATTACTATCGGGAAATGTGCAATCACTCAAATTTTAAATACACAGTAAATATAATTATTTTAATTGTTGTGTGGAACACCTAAGAAACCGCTGCCGGTGGAGGTGGCTGATGCAAAAAAAATGAGTTCTTTGGTTCTTGTACACACACTAAATCGTAATTTTATTTTTTACCTCCTTTAATGATGGGGTGGGGGTAGTAATAGTAGTGAAATTGGGGATGGCTTATACCAAAACTTGGATCTTGGCTTTTTGAACATACACTATATCCCAGTTTTTTGGACTCTTGCTTACTTTTCCTATTTATCCCTCATCCTTTCAGAGGAATAAGATCAACGGTTCTAGAGTAATCGTGCGCACAATAAAAGTTACAGGCAGACCGAGGGACAGATTTTTTTTGCTCAAACTTAAAATTTCTAGATTTCATGACATTTGCTTATTTGAACAAACAATTTTTTTTCCATTACTATACTTGCCGCCCACTACGTGGAAGTGGAAGTAGTTATAACAGAAAGTCATACACATTTAGAATATTTATATAAAATATATGTTATAATTATTTAATAAGCTAAATTATAAAATGTCTGTTTTGAGTAATTTACCCTCTCAGTTTTAGCACATTTTTGTATTAAATTAATAGTAGAATGTCCTGTATTGCTTGCCACTCTCCTGTTCAGGCTAAATTTTAGTTCCTCTGAAGATAATTGTAGTGAGTTTCTTAAGTGGGATTTAACGATGTTCAATAGAGTTAATTATAATTAAGAGTATTAATAGGTTATGATAACTATCATAACCTGTTAATACTCTCTCCTCTTCAATATACCTATCAAACGTTGTTTGATGTGGAAGTGCATTGTCATCTACATAATAGTCGTTTTCGAATTATATGAAGAACATAATAACAGAAACCCATAAAACTCTAGATTTTATGGTACACCATTGTCGCAATGTCACCACATACTATCAAAGTGCAATTCGCTCCAGGCTTCATACTCCAGTTAATTTGTCGATTTTTAGGCACTGAAGACACATTAAAATAGGGGAAACTATTTTTCTTCAGTATTGTAGAGGGGAGGGCCTTCATTAATCATCCAAGTTTTCGATCTCGAGGTAGTGCTACTCAGTGGCGCAGCCAGAAAATTCAACTGGGGGGGGGGGGGGGGGTGATAGAACCGGCCTCCCCAGAGGATGGGAAAAACTTTTCAGAAACTGGTTAAAAACAGATGTGTATAATTCCTCTACTAGATAATATTGGCATTATTTACAAAATATTTATTTAAGGGGTAATTTGAATACTGCTTTATACTGACAGAAATTATGCTTCTTTATTTTTTGGTCCATGGAAGACGGCTTGGGGGATGCCCGAACCCTCTGACTCCCCCCCCCCCCTGGCTGCGCGCCTGGTGCTACTTTAGATGCCATCTTGTTATAAAGGGGCACAAATTAGTTAGTTTGGAATAAATAGTTTCCTGTTGTTTCTATGGAAAAAGGACTTATTATAAATTTTGTAGAGGATAAAATTCTCGACAAATTTTGAATAATTGTTTTTTTCTACGATTAATACTTTAAAAGTTATAGCGTTTTTTGCCCTTCAATTATATCTATAAACCGATCATAATACGGTTTTGGTCGCTTGTCTGGCCATCACTCCTACGGTGTTAGAAACACCTGCTCTCGAAGTCAGCCATTCTTATATATTCTTCTTTATAAACATAAACTGGACCAACGAAAAAAAATTGCGAATAACAATAAAATTTGCTTCATTACAATGCTAAAAAATCGGTAAAGGTATTTACCCAAAACTTCCCTCTCTGTATACTATACTTCTTTCATTATTTCTTTTTTTAGAGTGACCACAGTATGCGAAATATTATCGTTCCCGGCACATTTTTTCGAGTATATTTTTATATTTTTCTTCCTATGCAGTTGTATTAACTATATGAGAAATATTACCACCATCCGTCACATTTCTTCTTAAATTTTTTTAGGGTGACCACTGACCACTCTGTATGTTTTTCATATTTTTCTTCTTTCACAGTTGTGTTAACTGCAATCGAAATATTATCGTCCTCCGACATATATTATAAATTTTTTCTTTGGCATACGCTGCATATTTTGTTTGTCATATTTTTCTTTAACGGTTGCGAAATTCACATTCTTTTATAAATTTTTTTAGGGTGACTACCCTGTACCATTTTTTTTATATCTTTTTTTGACAGTTCTGTTAACTACATGCCAAATATCTTCTTTCTCTGTCACATTTTTTCATTATCTTTCTATATTTTTTCATATTTCTCATTTTTGGCAGTTGTGTTAACTGTATGCGAAATATTATCATCCTCCGTCACATTTTTTTAAAAATTTTGTAAGGGTTTCATATTTTTCATCTTTGACAGTTGTATTATTAACTGCATGCAAAATGTTATCGTCCTCCGTGGCATTTTAAAATTTTTTTTTTGAGTGACTACCCTGTATATATTTTTTGGTAACAACCCTATATACTTTTTCCATTCGATAGTTGTATTAACTGCATGCTAAATATTATCGAGCTCCGCCACGTTTTTATTTATTTTTTTTTGGCGACCACCCTGTATATTTTACTTCCACATCCAGTGGAAGTATAGTAACGACAAAAAAATTTTTAAAAATTTTTATTGTCCAAATAGCCTTAAAATGTTATGAAACGTCGAGATTTTAAGTTCGAGCGAAAAAAAATTTCTGTCTGTCGGTCTGTCTGTAACTTTTTTGTGCGCACGTTTACTCTGGAACCGCTCAAGATATTGACTTGAAATTTGGTACATGAATGTACTTTAACGAGATCTGGAACTAGATTATATTTTCATCTTGTTCCGGCAAAGGGTTGGGGGGTAAATTGGGGTAAATGGGGGTAAATACGTAAATCAAGCCGGTAAGAGTCCATAAAATTGGTATTTAGTATATATAAAAAAACTTAAAGTCTCAAAAAATTTTTTGGCATTAGCCACCATTACTACCCCCACCTCATTATTAAAGGGGGTGAAAAAAAATAAAATTGTAATTTAGCGTGTATACAAAAACCTAAGCCTCAAAATTTTTTTTTACTTAATCCACCGCCACCCTCACCCCCCCACCCCACTCTGCCACCTCCAACCCCCACTACCGATGTGGCATATCGTTTTATAGGTTTTTGGTAGGTTTAGTAGGTAGGTTTGATAGGTTTATTGGTTTTGGGGTAGGCGATTTCAAATATCATGTTATTAAAGTTTCTTCGAGTAGTATGGATGCGCAGTGGCTTTCCTCGAGTATCATCGATGCGCAGTAGGTTACCTCTAGTAGTATGGATGCGCAGTAAGTTTCCTCGAGTATTTTGGATGCGCAGTGGCTTTTCTAGAGTACTATAGTTATTAAAGTTCCTTCGAGTAGCATGGATGCGTAGTGGCTTTCCTTGAGTACCATCGATGCGCAGTAGGTTACCTCTAGTAGTATGGATGCGCAGTAGCTTGCCTCTAGTAGTTTGGATGCGCAGTAGGTTTCCTCGAGTATTTTGGATGCGCAGTGGCTTTTCTAGAGTACCAAAGATGCGCAGTAGGTTACTTCAAGTAGTATGTAAGCGAAGTGGGTTTCCTCGAGTCAAATAGATGGGCAGTGGGTTATATCAAGTAGTATGGATGCGCAGTAGGTTTCCCCGAGTATTATGGATGCGCAGTGGCTTTTCTTGAGTACCATTGATGTGCAGTAGGTTACCACGAGTAGGATAGATGCGCAGTAGGTTACCTCAAGGGATATGGATGCGCAGTGGGTTTCCTCGAGTAAAATGGATGCACAGTGGGCTATTTAAAGTACTATGGATGCGCAGTAGGTTTCCCCGAATGTTATGGATGCGCAGTGGCTTTTCTTGAGTACCATTGATGCGCAGTAGGTTACCACGAGTAGTATAAATGCGCAGTGGGTTTCCTCAAGTAAAATGGATGCGCACTGGATTTCTTCAAGAAGTATGAATGCGTAGTGGCTTTCCTCTAGTAAATTAGGTACACAGTGAGTTACCTCGAGTAATATAGTATAGTATAGTAGGTTTCATTGAAAAAAATGCTTGAAGTAGAGGCTTTACTTCTCTCGTGTAGTCCACGGCACAGAATGATGTTTTATACCTTTGTCATGCTATTTTCTGCGTATTACTTGCACATCCAGTTGAAGATACTAACGCAAGAAAAATTTTTGAAAATTTTCATTGTACAAATAGACTTAGAATGTCATGAAACGTCAATATGTTAAGTTTGAATAAAATAAATTTGTCTGTCGCGTCGGTCTGTCTGTTAGTCTGGTATCTGTTTGGTGCTCACGATTACTCTGGAACCGTTTAAAATATTGACTTAAATATGGCACACGTATGTATTTTAACGAGATCTGGAACTAGATTATATATTGATCTTATTCCGTTGCAGAGTTGAAGGGTAAATTGAGATAAATAAGTAAATCAAGCAATTAAGAGTGCATGAAATTGGTATTTAGTAAATATAAGACGACCTAAGTTTTCAAAAACATTTTTGGCAATAGCCACCTCTATTACCACCCCATTATTAAAGGAGGTGAAAAAATATTGTGATTTAGTGTGTGTACAAGAACCAGTCATCAAGAATTTTTTTCACTTTATTCACTCCCACCACCACCACCACCACCACCACCACCACCCCTACTACTGATGGGGCATATCATTTTATGGGTTTTTCTGGTACACGATTTCAAATACTATACCATTAAAGTTTCATAAACAATTATCTCCACTTAGTGAAGTGCATTTTAGTATTTTCGTTGTAAGATATTTAGATAGGAAGTCTGGATGTGGAAGTGATGATTCCTTAGGCAGCGGTTTTTTTCATATTTTTATTTTTGACAGTTGCATTAACTGCATGCGAAATATTATCGTTCTCCGGCACATTTTGTAACTTATAATCTCGACATTTCATGACATTTGAAGCCTATTTGAACAATAAAAAGTTTTTTGGATGTGGAAGTAATAGGCCTGTCCAACACGCTGTCACTTTCGTTTGTTTATACCACAGCAGCCATCTTCTGTTAAGATTAGGGTCTTGGACAGGCCTAAAGGGCACCTTACACGTTCAGTAAGAATGTAATTTCAGCCGATTATTACAGAAACATCATTACTAAAAATTTCCCCGTCATGTTACGTTTCATACTTAATGCAATAATTATAGCTAGACATGCTTTTTTCTTAAAACCCATTCTTTGATAAAACAAAATCGGTGTGCTTTCTATCGCCACTTGAAACATAATGACGAAGAAATAATGTCAGTAATTATGAACATGTAAGGTGTGAAAAATAATGACAGGTAATGACGGGGAAATTTTTAGTAATGATATTTCTGTAATGATCTGCTGGAATGACGTTATTACTGAACGTGCAAGGTGCCCTTTAGGCCTGTTCAGGATCAGGACCCTAACTTACCACAACAGAAGTTGGCTGCTGTGGTATAAACAAACGAAAGTGACAGCGTGTTGAACAGGCCTAAGGGTCGCATGCGCCGACGTCACAGATTTTGAGGTCTTAGGAAAAACAAACAGCTGTCATTGAATCAGAATGTTTTTCTTTAAAGTGAATTTTGCTGTGTTTGTGCCATTTAAAAGCTTAATGTTGGATTATTTAACATCTGCAACTATTCTTAATACTTTTATATCATCAATTTTGTTCGTCAGAATGACGGTTAGTTCGTATTTTGCAGAATTGTCTCATGATGTAGAGGTTAGGTATACTGCTGCCATCGAATTAAATCCTTATATTTTGAGAAAAAAAATGCTTTAGTATAAATATTGATGTACTTCCAAATATTACGCATAGGGATACTGCGAATTACTTGGTTTTTGAGAGAAGTGAATAGACAGAAGAACGAGTTCAAAGCATTCAAAAGACTTGAAGCTGTTTGTGGTTAGATGAAAGAAGTACTGTGCAAGAAATTTACAGAATAAAAGCTTGTTGCAAAGGTAAGAATTGTTATCAGTGATCAACCAATCTTTTCATATATACTACTATATATTGTTACAGTAGATTAAAATAGTCAATTACATCGAACTTGCACTTAGGTACATGCATGTAACTGAAAACAAAACAAAATATCTTTACTAATTAAGTAATTTATTATCCAAGGTCTATTAGTACTTCTAAGAATAATCGAGAAGAAAGTTATAAGTTATAAAGGTTTATATTGTAACAAAAAATAAATGATTGTAACATAACATATATACTTTATATTAATATCTATCTAAGCAATAAAGGTAACGTTCAGAGTTTATATACAGTATAGGCAAGCGTTTGATTAGGAGCGAAGCAAGCAATTATATAAATTAAGTTTGCTCTGCTAGGGTACTGGTAGACGCCTTTATTGTGGGCGGTCGGTTACTCGTTGAAACTATGCAATACTTAATCCAGAAATTGCCGATGCTGTATATAACTCAAAGGGCTTTTATAGCTACAATTCAACACTTTCATAGCCCATTCAGACTTTGTTTATGTGTTCATTGGACTTAGACCACTTCAAAGTTTTAATTTTATACTTCTTCAGTGTTCAATAATCCAACATTGAGTTTTTAAACACTACACAACACACTTTAAAAGGGCACATTGCATCACTTGTTGACAGCGGGTAGGTACTTTGGAATTTCCTTTCTTAATTTATGTACTTCACCAAATATCTTTATGAAGCCTGCAAATTTTCCTTTTGGAGTGTACCTTATTTCTTATTTAAAACAATTTCTGCCATTGCACTCTTCTCTCCCTTGGTAGAGCTCCACACCTTCGCTCAACTAAAATTTAAACAAGAAATAATTACTAAAAATACTGAAAAACCAATAAAAAATGTTAATTTTCTTTACGATGAATTGTTTATTGCTTATTTGAGCAGCAGTATATGTGTTTTAAATTATATCCCTTATTGATTGATGATGCCCAACTGGATGTATCATCATGGTCTTGTAATACGGCTGTTTTTCCTACAACATAAACCCACGTTAAAAATCAAATTCTTACATTAATTTGCAACAACATACCACTAATAAAATTCTTGGAAGACTGTTGTGAAATAATTTCTTTTAATTGTTTGAAATCAGTTGCAGTCTTTTAACCTCAACTTCATCTGGTTGTAAATGGAGGTTATTTTATAAAAATTGGCATAGTTTTGGATTGTCTTACTTCCACAATTAATAATAAACCAAAAATTTGTCATTTTGTATATATAATATACATAGAAACAATAATATTACGAAAAGTTCAGTCAGTTGCCATTTGACAGTTAAAGAATTTCAGTTTGTTTTTCCTAAGGTCTCAGACTGTGACGTCACGCGCACGCGACCCATTGATATAATCACCTAATCTACATAAAGTTAGTTTGAACTTAACACACATACTTTATATTTCGTTTTTTTGTACATCTTCATATTTTTGTGAACTTAATATTTTAGTAACATATTGCTTTAAAATTACAATGTATGACGGATATGGCTCAATGTCAATATGAAGTATTCTATTATTCTCATTCTATCATGCTACATATATTACAAATTTAAAGTAAAATTTTAAGTCTAACAGAAGTTATCGTGCTTATTAAAAACGGCCTACACACATACACTCACACATGCACATAAAATAGCCTTTTCAAATGTTTGGCGTTTATTATTATTTTTTTTTTCGATCATATAGGCGTCTGAATTTAATATGCCAGCGCCAAAGTGGAGAACTCGTGAACTAATTATAGGCTTTTTGTTTATTTATGTGGCGAATACTCATATTGATTTCTTTCTGTTTATTGTTATTTTTGGCATTAAAAATAATAACATTAATAATATATGACATAAAGGTTTGCAAGATTTTGTTGTAAGTGATTTGCAATATGTTAATGGCATTATTCAGCAAAATTCATATTTTTTTAGGTTATCTAGTTTTTCCCTTGAAAAGTACAGTTTCTTCGACATAAACGGTGTCTGGCTAGTTAAATATTAATAAACTAAAATATTTCTTTAAATTTATGTACAGTTGTAGTTTAAATCACTTTTCTTTCTGGAAACATGAGTGACATTTAGGTTAAGCATATTGCAACGTATGGAACATTTGGGAAGCACTAAAAATGTAAAAATTCTAAGTGTGTGTATGAAGGGGAATATGTTTTAAATGCAGGACATATTATTTTGTGTGGTACAACCCATATTCAACACAAAACTTAATAAAGGTGTATGCTCTATGTTCACAAACAAGTGTCTCAGATTCAAATACCTACCTATGAAATTAGTGGTACTTTGAATATAACTGAAAAGACATTTATTAATTCTTTAAGTAAAATAAATGAAACAGTATTTTGTAAAATATGAAATAGAAATATTCAGAGGTAAAACATAATAGTGCATGGTGCAATAGTATATATTACTTTCATAAATATACTGAAATTACATATATTTACTTATTTCAAAAATTTCACTTACAATGTGTGATTGTCCAGGTTATTATTATTTCTACTCGGACCACGGTTATTTGCACCAGCTTTTCCCCTCTTAATGCCTGGTTAAAGGTGTCTACATTAAAGAGGGTATGCTTTGAACATTGCAGTGCAACTCAACTTTCACGAGTTGTCCCTGCAATCTACAAAGGATACCGACTAAGTTGGCTCCAGCAAATTATATCTTGTATAGCCCCTTTACACGCTATCATATTTTTAATAACTTAGCATCTCAGTTTATCATTTTACTTATTGTTGATATCATCGTACACTAAAGAGACAATGACAGAAAGGCCCATAATTAGTTTGACTATAGACCACCAGGTGGCGTACTCCTTATTTTCAGACGCCTATTAACGCAACTTATCCACAAAACAAACTCCAGCAACTTCCTTAGCGGGCCAACCCTTGAAAGCAGCATTTTGATTATTAAAAAAAAATGTCACTGTATACGTGCTTAAAGTTGATCTAAGTATTTTCTGTCCTTTATTGACATTACAGTATGGTGGAAAATGATTTCCTGCCACCTTAATTGTAGACCGGCGTGCTCCTCTCGTTAACATAAATTTGTAATTAAAATAAAGTTAATTGGCACAAATGTTTAAAACTGATTTTTTTTTGCGAGTAGTTTATTTCTTGAAATTGTTAAAAAATCTGTGTTGCCGTCCATGCGTCGGAACATGGCTTTGGCAGGGGCCAAGAAAGTCCTGTCAGGCATTGACCCGCTCGCTAGTGTGCCTGCAGGAGTCAATTTTGTGCCTAAATATAACACAAAAAATTAGAAATTAATTTTAAGCAGATCATTCAAAAAAGAGTGCCGCTGGCTTCCGTACTATGATATACTTTGGTAAAAGTATTAATATATGAAAATTTGAATATTATGGTAGAACGAGTGTAACATATTATTTGACACAGTGTTGAAGAAACAAGTCATCAAACAGTAATCAATCTAATATTTTCTGGGTCTATAAAACAATATCAGGTATTGGTTATAAACGTAGACATTCCAATAAAAAATTCATGCGTTCATCCGTCATAAAAGTATTATCCATTTACCTAATGAATTCAATTGAGGCTGAAATGTAAATTTAATATTGAGTCTGAACAATGTGTATGCAATTGACACAACATTGTAGTGGAATCTCTTTCAATAACATGTGTGCTTGTCACCATGAATTGAATCATAATCGAAATAATATTATGAAGCATATCTAGAAGAATAAACATAATAGTACAGTGCATATCATGCACGTATTTACACAACATTACTTTATTCCGGTGGAGTAAATAATGATAATATCGCATATTAATGATAAAATCAGACATTATCAGTAACACAGGTTAAATTATGGAAGGCTCTAAACAAATAATGTTACTTTCCAAGATGTCTAAACAAGAGAATCAGATCTTAACCGAAATATTTTTATGAATCCATATAAATGTGACAATGTAAAAACTCTCAAATCAATTTTAAAACATTTACTTGCACACCAATGTTATCTGGCCAACTGTATTGAAATAAAACCGATACCGGCAAAGTTAACGACAGGAAACATCAAGTAAATAACGTACCATCAATAGCAATATCACAACATTCATAACATTTTTTTTTGCATATTCTGTTGGAATTTTATTATAATTTTATCAATAATGTCAACTCTAATTTTAATGGTACAGATCTCCTTAAAGTTTCTCTGTTAAGATCTGAATCTTCCAGTTGTCCCGGTATAGTAAAGTTTCAGTATTGTTGATGTGATACTCATACGCTATAAAAACAACAATAATTTAAAAAAAAGATTTCTGTAAGAATGGTTGGCAGAGGTGAACTGAAATCTTTTTTTTTTTAATTTATTTAACTTCAATTATCCAGAGTTCTTCTAAAACAATATTTTGTGGTAAGTGGTGATTTAGTAAATAGTGATTATGGCTATATAGATTAAATGGTTTATTTGGGTGGATTTTCAGTTTTTGAGACCGAGGTAGAAATAAAGAATTTAATAAGATTTCATGTTTATGATGATCCTTTGGAATATTTGTTAATTCCATCCAAAACGTCTGCGTGTGCATTTTTAAACGTAAAGTAAGCGCCTTTTCAACCATAGATGCGCATCTATGAATTTTACTAGTGCTCTTTTCTACTTCATAGTTACATTGCTTAAACTTTTATTATTCTGCAATGTATTAATTGTTTAAAGCTAAAATTTATATAAATTTGAATTAATGTCAAATGTGACGTATGTTTATACGTTTATTTATAAATAGGCTTTTTAGTCCAAGATCCCGTGAACGCCAGACCTACGTCATTTTATAAAATCTGAAAATTTTTCTACGGAAGTACACTACTACAGCTAACAACGATTGGCTTCTATGAACAGTCGGTCGCGGTGGCTTTGACAGGTAACATATAGCAATGGTGTATAGAATTGCTGCTCAAAATCATCATACAATAAAGCGTAATTTTTTGATATTGTTTACGAGATACTATAATAATTCACGTCCTCCACTGCCAGACACTTTGTATGGTGGCAACCCCCAAAAATTGTAATTGTACTTACGTTATTTTATAAAATCTGAATTTTATATATGTTACTTGGGGAATTATTTTAAGGTGCTTCCCAAGCAGCCAGACAGTTGCGAAGGTTCCAACCCCCTACCAGACATAGTTGAAGGTGAACTGTAGGTATGAGCGCAAAGGAAAGGCAAATATATATAAAAGCGAGTATGAATGAGACATTTAGTTAGGTTTATCAGATAATTCAATTATGTAGAAATTATTTATAAATTAAAAATAAATTTTGGAATAATTACTTACCATAATTTTACAGTTAATAAATTATTATACTCTTCGCAAATACGAAAACGAAGAGCATATTGCATTTGATCGGCACATTTCTAAAACCGTAAATATCGCTCGCAGACATAAATTTTCATATCATTGTTTTAGTGAACGAATTCTGAACAACTTTCAAAATGTCCGTCTGTCCGTCCGTCACATTTTTTGTAAGCACGATAACTCAAGAAAGAAAAATCCGATTGTACTGAAATTTGGATAGTAAGTTAGTATTAGCTAGAGGAAGAACCCTATTTTCTAACAAAATAGATCGGTAAATAAGAAAGTTATTAGTAATTTAAAATTTAAAAAATTGTTTTCTTAATTTTTTATGGTTTGTAATAAATAGAAATCTTGCGAAATATTATTTTCTATCATTATTTTTTTTTATATACATTTTACTAATGTATGTTTCCTAATAATCACAACAAATTTACCAATGGTATATATTACACTCATTAACAACTTTAACAATAAGAAATGGTGGTGTAATGGCAAAAGTTTTGCCTCTCAATCCGCATTTTAACGCCAATTTCGATCGGGGGGCAAGAAATTCCAATCAAACGGTGCGTGAAGTGTCTGGGAGTGAACTTAGACAAACGACTGACGTTTAACGCCCACGTGAACGAGACGGTACGCAAGGTCTACTTCATGTCCAGGAGTCTGTATCCGATCCTGGCCAGGGGTAGCGGGCTTAACGGGACAAATAAAAAAACTGTTGTACACGATGGTGATCAGGCCGGCCATCACATAAGCGGCGCCGCGCGCCGGTGTGGTGCAGCATACCGGCCACGACAATGAGAAAACTTCTAGTTCTCGAACATAAATTTATGCGCCTCATCTCTGGTTCGGACAGATACACCTCCCTCAAAGATTTATACGATCGTTGCCAGGACATAACCCCACTAGCGGACTACGTCCAAGAAATTTCTCAAAAATTCTACGAATTCAAACTGGGCGATAGTCCATTAACAAGCAACATAACCCGAATCAGACAGCATAATGCAATCCTTTTCGATATTCGACACCCCCTACCATATCAGGCGTTGCCTATCTTCCGACAACCTCTCTAGCCACACTTTCCTATACGACAACTTCTTATTTCCCCACTTTTAACACTTACTAAAACTTATAATCAACTTTCTCCATTCCCTTTATATGTTCTATTTGTTTTTATCCTTTTTGTTATTTTGTCCTTTTTGTTTCTAAATTCTATCTTGACCAACAAATTTTCAAAACCAAAATATTTCATTTTCCTGGCGGCAGGAAGACCACTAGGGTGGAATTGCTTCGAACGGGTTTTTTCGTTAAGTTCTGTTTTCCCGTGCCAGCAACCAAAATTAAATAAGTGCTTCGTCTAGTGAGTGATAGTTTTATAGTGTTTTTCTTTTAATTAGTTTTAGGTCCTTGTGGACACATTTTTAATGTATATTTTAGTTTTTAAGTCTGCCTGCGGCAGATAGGAGCACTAACCTATATGTATCATTTGTCGTTATCATTGTGAACGAATTCTGAACAACTTTCAAAATGTCCCTCTGTCCGTCCGTCACGTTTCTTGTAAGCACGATAACTCAAGAAAGAAAAATCCGATTGTACTGAAATTTGGACAGTAAGTTAATGTTAGCTAGAGGAAGAAACCTATTGTTTTTGAAGAAGATCAATCAGTAAATAAGAAAGCTATTAACCATTTAATTTAAACAAATATATTTTCTTAATTGTTGTCGCTTGTACTTAAATAAAAATCTTGCGAAATGTTATCTTTATAATATATTTTTTTTGTTTATATATTTTACTAATATATATTTTATAATAATATATCTAATGCGTTGAAATATGATTCTCGAAAGATATATATTACGGACATTCAATTTTGTAGTAATGTGTGATGGTCCAGTGGCTAAAGTTTTGCCTTGCAATTCAAAGATCAGGTGTTCGAATCTCATACAGCTTATCTTTTTTCAATTTTTTTTTCATATATTTTTTTTCACAACAAAGTTGGTATCACAAAATTTAATTAAGTAATTTTTTTCCTTTGCGCTCATACCTACAGCTGACCTTCAATTATATCTGGTAGGGGGTTGGAACCTTCGAAACTGTCTGGCTGCTTGGGAAGCACCTTAAAATAGTTACCCAAGTAACATATAAAATTCAAATTTTATAAAATAACGAAAGTACAATTACAATTTTTTATACTGTTAAAGGGGTCTGGCGAGTCGTTGCCATCATACAAAGTCTTTGGCAGTAGAGGACGTGAATTATTATACAATATCAAAAAAATTACGCTTTATAGTATGATGATTTTGAACAGCAATTCTATACACCTTTGCTGCCTGTTACCTGTCAAAGCCACCGCGACCGACTGTTCATAGTAGCCAATCGTTCTTACCTGTAGTAGTGTACTTCCGTAGAAAAAATTTCAGATTTTATAAAATGACGTAGGTCTGGCGTTCACGGGATTTTGCTCTATTTTAATTATAGCCCAGTCGATGAAGGTATTTACCCACAAAAAGTTGCAAACCGTGTAAACTTTTTTTTAATGAGTTCGTGAAAGTGTGTAGAATAATATCCTGAAAAGTTTACATTTCGCTCGGATGCAGAACATAAAAAAAAAGTGAAAAACAAATTTTTTTTCATCCATTTTTTCAAAATTTTGAAAAAACAAAAAATACAGATGGATAGATCATGTATTTATGAACAAAAAATGCGCTCACAAAATTTATCGCTAAAGCCACGGTTTTCCCGGAAAAAATAGTCAAGTGTAATGTTATAACCCGAAGCGAGATACATGCGTGCGCGCGCTTGAATACGCATGACTGTGACACCGACGCATTGAATTACATATCACTAAATCAAAATTTGTTCAATCTATATGAGTGTTGATTCATTCAAAAGATGGAAATTTTAGCTTTCTGATGCTTTTTTGTTTTAAACAAAACAAGCAAAGGATGGATGGGAAAAATATACTTATATATATTATCACGCCCGAACTCAATCGTCGCAATAAAAAATATAGAAAAAAATAAAAGCCCTTCAAAAAATTCTTTCTTCATTGAGAACTGTTAAAAAGTATGTACACTTCATGATTATTATGGTTTATTAAGTTGTAGAATGTGGATTCAAAAAAAGTACATCTCAAATCATTTTAATTTAATTGCTTGATGATTTTCTTGTTAAATATATATATATTGGAGGCTGTAATTTGTCGAGAAAGTGACCCACTGAAAAAAGTAAAATATCACTATTTCGGAAAAAATGTATACTTTTCAAATGTTCAAACACAAATTCTTTTACTTTTATGCATTTTTTCGAAAATATGATTAATCATATCATGATAAGAAATTGCGATTGTCATGATCTTATCCTTATAACTATGAAAATATCTTTGATTGTTTTGAATATAAATTCTGGAACTTTTCCAATACATTAACAAATGTATAAGGAATTCAACGGATATAGCTGAAATGTGGATAGGTGTATCTGTAATAAATACAATACAGTAAAAGCACGTAAAAATTCATGCGAGCGATTCAGCGGCTATGTGTGTTGTCTGTGTATGCGTTCATAATTATATATTTTCCATCCATACTCACCATTTATCCTCCTATTCAGTACGAAAAATATTTAAAATGCGTAACCAGAAAGAGAAAATAGCTTTATTTTACTCGATAGAATAGCTAAGAATTTTTAGATGTTCCATAGTATGCATTTAACCGTGCGCTGGCCGCGCAGAGTGACAAAGTTACTTCACTATTTTTTTCCAGGAATACCGTGGCTTTAGCGATAAATTTTATTACAATATTTTTTATTCAGAAGCACGTGGTCTATCCATCCGAATTTTTTATTTTTTCGTACCTTGACTTAATTTCAAAATTTTGAAAAAATGGATAAAAAAATATGTTTTCTTCACTTTTTTTTTATTCTGCATCCGAGCGAAATGTAAACTTTTCAGGATATTATTCTATATATTTTCATGAACTTATTAAGAAAAATTATTCAGTTTGCAAATTTTTGTGGGTTTCACTATAAAATTTTCTGTGTCGTCTGGGCTATTTTGGTACTACTCTCTAATTAAAGAAATGGTTCATTAGAAGGATCGCAATGTACCCATAAAGCTAACTCTCTTCTCGAAAATGTAAACATGTTGCTGTAGTTATATATTTCATAAACCGCGATTATGAGGAATTCAGAACAGTGACCTCAACCATGGAATCGTCGAAGTACAACGCATTTTGCAAAATACAAAAAATGAAACATGTTTTACTTGTAAAAAACTGTTGATTGAAAACAATAAGAATATTCATTTTAAATTTGCAGAATATATAAAGCAATTTGATTCAGATATCGACTACGATTTTTTTTTTCATTTGCAAGTTCCACACACATCAATGGATACTTGTTGACGATAATATCGACAAATTATTCGTTTAAAAGTGGCGATCGAAACGTCAGTACGATTCTGAGATTGAAGGAAATAAGTATTAATTGCCTGCACTTGTTTCTAGGGCCGGGCCATTTAAGCTACGCAAAAGGCCTATAACGTTACTGTGTCCACTGAAATTACCTTTGACAGACAATATGAATGGATGACCCTTGAAATATTTGCTAACTAATTGCGCTGGATGAGGAGTAGATGTTGTATAAGTTACTGCAAAGAGCGGTGTCTGTTCTCATTAGCTGTTGTAATTCATTCAATTTTATGTATTTTTTCAATACTGATACAAACCCATTTTTTCTACAATGCATTACAAATATGGAAATATTCAAATAAAATTAGAAAATGTGTTTCTTGCTACATTTTATATAAAAAAAAGGAGTTTGTGACAAGTCTATTAAGTAGGCCAAATATCGCCTAAGTATTATATAATTAATTTTTGAAAAACTTGCTCAAGTTTAATTTAATTAAAAAGACAATCGAAATATAAAGTTTACGCGTTCTCTTCATCTACAGTATCTCCTTTTTCTATCCCTTCATATTTTTTCTTCGATTTTCTCTAATTTTATCTGAAAAGCAATTATTTTTTGTCTGCACTCATTATAAAGTTTTTAAACAATGTTCTGCATGGAAATAACTAACTGTTTTGTGGCGTATCCTGCTGTCAATTTATAAAATAAATATACCTACACTGATCTTTCTTGCTTAGGTTTTAATAATAACTGAATTTAAATTTTGCAATAAGTGTAGGGGGGCTCTTTGATGTTAATATGGAAATTACACACGTATTTGTTTTAATAACAGTGCTTTAATCTTTTGTAAACTTAGAAAGTTTATGCTTACTTAACTACTGAATAAGATAGAGCTCATAATTACTAACTTTGGTGTAATTTAAGTTAATCATTAAACTTAGTGTTAAGATTATGTCACCAAAACAATTCAGCGAAAATGTAGCAAAATATTACACTCATTCATAATGAATAAAATTTCATAGAGGCGTTTTTTCTAAATATTTAATATCTAAATATTCCTAAAGGTAAAGTAGTTTAGTTAAAGCTTACTTTTATTACGTAAAATAATACCTATTTGTACAATAAGAGTTGTTTCATGTCACTAGTGTGAACGTTTATTGGACGTGACGTAATCGAGTCCAGTAAACACCCGAGTGAAAAATGAAACTTCTCAACATGAGCTGCACACGCTATTTTTTCTACGACCACTAATAAAAGGGAGTTTATTGCGTTTTTTTTGGATACTATTGTTTTTTTTTTAACTTTAAAGCAGACGAAATGCTTGCAAGGTAAGGGAACGTCTGTATTTATTTACACAATTAATCATTTTCAAAATAGTAAGGTTCTCAATATCGTCTGCATGTTAGAGTCCTTGTACTTTTTTGATCACGTTTTGAACTGATTTTTATGAATTTTTCATCAAATATTTTATAATTTTTCTCTAAGTGTGACAATGTGCTATGGATTGTCATTTCAGAATTATGACTTTTTTAAGTTTTTATTTGTTGCAATCCCAGGATTCTATTGAAAGTGAATGAAAATTTATGTGATAATTTCTAACATCGACATAAAAGAAAAAATGGGGGACGGTTTGTCAATGTCCTCTCAGAGATATTGATTAGTTATCTGATGTGAAGTGTAACTTTATACAGGGTATTTCATTAATAATTAATCATACACTAACTGAAGAATTCTTACCCCAAAAGACTTAAAAAGATTTAACAAAAAAAAACACTTAGATCAATGTGCCTCCTAACTGAGATACAGGGTATTGAATTTAAAAATAAAAAAAATATTTTCACACATTATTTTAAAATTACTTAATATTTCTTTACCATATTTCGTACATAGTGTTTAGTGTTAGGGTTCACGGTACAGTGGCGCAGCCAGAAAATTCATTTGGGGGGGGGGGCAATAGAACCGGCCTCCCCAGAGGATGAGGAACATTTTTCAGAAAATGGTTGAAACGGATGTGTATGTAGATTCCTCTATTAGATAATATTGGCATCAATTACAAAATATTTATTTCAAGGGATAATTTAGATACTGCTTTGTACTGCTTCTTTATTTTTTGGCTCATGGAAGACGGCTTGGGGGGGGGGGGGGCATGGCTCCCCCCCTGGCTGCGCTCATGCCACGGTAATTCTAGAAAAACTAAATATCATTAGCCTACTAAGTAAAAACCTTATTGTTTCAGCCTACTATGTTCAAAAACAATAAGGCATCAGTTAGATGTCAAGGCGATTAGAAATTTATTTGTAAGATGAGTAACAGTGAAAAAAATACCATGTAGCCGCTTTTTCGAATTCAAATATCTCGTGAAATAGGCACTCTAGAGCAATGTATTAAGAGTATCATTTTTGCGTATAAAATATTGAAAAACAAACGAAAACTAAGAAAACAAATATTTGGCCAGTGGCGTACAAACTAAGGGGAGAAGGGGAAAACTCCTTCACCTTCACCTTCCCCTACCTGGCAATAGTGAGGAACCAGTTCTTTCACTAATATTATGCGTCTTGGACCACTAACATTACCAAATATGGTAAAGAAATATTAAGTAATTTTAAAATAATATTTGAGTTTTTCTCTTAATTTTTAACTTCAACACATTGTATCTCAGTGAGGAGGCTCATTTTATCGAAGTGTTTTTTGTTAAATCTTCATATTTTGGGCTAAGGATTTTTCAGTTAGCGTATGACCAAATATTAATGAAACACCCTGTAGGAGGCGCTACAAGAACTTTCTAATATAGATTCCCATTCAGATTTTCTTCTGCGGCTATTAATAGTATTTGGAAATATGATTTTTCCGACACCTTATTTATATTAATGTCTATAGCTATTCCATCACTCAACCAAGACGCACACATACATCGACATTTTCATCTGCCGTAGCTGATATTAGAACACAGTACCTAGCTGTGTTGTTTCCGTCACCTTAAAACACTCCGTTGCCATCTCGGGGATAATCAACTCCATGATGCAACGTTTGCGCTATCTATAACGTCCACGTTACCGTCATCTATCTGTCTTATTTTTTTTTACTTTCACATCCAGTGGAAATATAGTAACGACAAAATACTTTTTAAAAATTTTTATTGTTCAAATAGGCTTAGAATGTTATGAAATGTCCAGATTTTAAGTTTGAGCAAAAAAAATTATGTCTGTCACAGCTAGGTACTGTCTATAATTTTTTTGTGCGCACGATTGCTCTGGAACCTTTTAAGATATTGAAATATGGTACACGTATATATTTTAACGAGGTCTGAAACTAAATAATATTTTCATCTTATTCCGTTAAAGGGTTGGTGTGGTAAATTGAGGTAAATAGGTAAATCAAGCAGGTAAGAGTCCATAAAATTGGTATTTAGTATATACAAGAGAAGCTAATGTCTCAAAAAAAATGTTGGCATTAGCCACCCCCGTACTACCCCCACCCCATTATAAAAGGGGGTGAAAAAAAAAATTGATTTAGTGTGTGTACAAGAATCAAATGCCTTAATAGTATTTTATATAACAAGTGGTTAAAATGGTGTTTTTTTTACGAGTGGGGCGTTTATAGTACGAGCCAAAGGCGAGTGCTCCAAACCACACCAGTAAAAAATAGTAGATTATAATACAAGTGTGGCAAGGACTTCATTGCAAACGAGTTTTGCAATGAAGCTTGCCACACGTGTGTTACATACTATTTTTTCTACGGTTGTGAAGTTATTTCCCTTTTCAAAATCTTTCCAAAATTTTCAATTTGCTGCTTGTCAGATTTTATTTAAAGTGACATTTTCCGCTGTCATTCTGAAGTAAGAAAATTTGGCTTTGTAATTGCAATTCATGTGTAATTAATGTACATTTATAGAATTTAATTGTTATTACCAGTAAGTAATATAAAATTCTTTAAGGTAAACACACTATTTTATTCCGGTGCGCAAAGATGTAATCAAGGCGTGTGGCAAAGTGATATTTTCTGCACTCATTTTGAAGTTAGAAAATTTGACTTTCAGCACAATCGTAGGAAAAACACATTTTAGTCTCGAGTTGTATACAAAATTTTTTGTATCGCTATTCGAAATCAGAAAAGAATATAATTTTGTAAAAATTGACTGAATTCTATTGCTGTTTCCATAGAAACCAATAAGTTTTATTTCACACTGCTAAATAAAATTTCTTTACCTACAACCACTACTGTAAATAGTAAAAAACACACTACCTGCCATCTATGTAAGTTGAATTTTACATATTGTAAACAAAACGCACTGTAAACAAATCGCACGGTAAACAAAACGCACGGGACACGCAATTATAGGTGGCTTATATCGCTGACGCGGGTTTTAAAAAAACAAATGCTTTAGTAAACTAAATCCAGATTTTATTAAATAACTAAATAAATATGATCGTAGGTAAAGTATAGTACATAATTCGAGTTGTAAGGCAATTACGCACTCATGGAAATACGCACTTGCCGCTACGCGGCATCGTGCGCAACTTTTCCATTCGTGCGTAATTTGCTTCTTACATCACTCATTACGTAATATACTATTATTTCACTGTTTTTTCTTTATTTTACACTTGTCAATAATGACATTGTTTTCATTCACTGAAACTGTGAAATAAATGTCATTTTAGGATATGGCGTTACAAAAAATATTTTTTTTTATTCATTCCCACTACCACCCCCTATCACTACCATCATCCCACGACCGATGTGGGATATCGTTTTATGGGTTTTGGGGTAGACGATTTCAAATATTATATTTTTAAAGTTCTATAAACAATTATTTCCACATACAAAATTTTCTCATTGTGATAGACTTGGGTAGCAAATCTGGATGTAGAAGTAGTGATTCCTTGGGCAGCGGTTTTTACAAATTTTGCGGTCAGTTCAAAAGTTTAATTTTCATAAACAAGCATAATTACATATTAGTAATGTATGCAACAAGTGCATAAAGTGGTACTTTTTCTACGAATGAGAAGTTTGGCGCAGCCGTAGATGATTGCGGCAATCCAATGAGTGAAAAAAAGGCACTTTATACATAAGTTTCATGCAATATTTTTTCTATGACTGCTTATTTTTCATATTTGTCTAAATAAATTTCAAAATTAACTTAAATATCAAAACGAATCAATAATTTAACGTTTCTAAAACGAAGATCGTGAGACAACTTCAGTTGTTTTCAATGCACTCGCGGATCGGGCTATTCATTAGAGTGAAATAATGTTACTTTTTTTCACACTTTTTACTTTTTTTCACTATTACCATAAACATATATTTTACGAACTAAAAATAATGAAAAAAAGTAGTTTTGTTAACAGTCATAGAAAAATTACTATTAGAATACGTTTTTGAGAAACTTGACGCTATTTTAGTGAGTCTTTCTTCTGCCATAATGATACACTGCTTAGCAACATTCATTAATCGCTTGATTACTCCGAAGCAAACTCTCAGTTATTAATCTGTTTAAGAATGTCAAATCATTTGTATGTATAGTTATTTCATATAGTAGTGCCTTAATAAAACTAAAAGCTTTCCAGAGAATCATATTATATTTCGCACCACAAATGATTTACATTGATGTGATATAATTAAATAACCAAAATACGCGTGCTTAATTTGGTTTTCGGTAAACTCATTTTCGATGTAGATAATTCTCGATTATAATATAGCTGTAAATATATACTCATGTAAACTCAGTAAATATACATATCTAAATTATTACATTTATTAAAACATATACATACATTCATGGCAATGGTAAAACATATACACTGTAGAAATATTCTTTTGGTGTTTTAGTTGTAGCATTGGATGGATGATATTTATAGTCTGCAAGACAAATTTATCCTTATTAGTATAAAAATTCGAAAATTCTCAGACGTTACTAGCTACTCCAAGCCAAAAGGGGATTAATTAATTGCCCACAATGTTTACCGATGGTAGGTAGGTGTCCGTATGACGAATTTGGATCTATGAGATCTGACAATAAATATTCGCAGAGCAACAATTTTTTAATTAATTTCTTCAAAAGAATGTTTTATATATTTCTAGCGAATCCTTCACGAAATATGCCAAAAATATTGAAGACAGGCCTGATGGCTGGACAACCTCAATCTTTACATCACTACATAAGAATGGGGTGACAGATGTCTCCGATGACTACAGATTGGCATTAATATCACACTACAGTAAAGTAATGCTGTATTTTTTTTAATCAAGACTTTAACAGTATCTGTCTTGGGAAATACTTTTTGAACAAGGACGCGGTACTGGAGCCCAAATATTGATTTTGCGATAACTTATCGAGAAGGCAAGAGAGTATTATTACTCGCCTATGTACTTTTGTTTCTTAGACTACCGTAAGGATTTTGACAATGTGGAATGAAAAAAAACTATGGACTGTTTTATTGGAGCTGGGAACACTCGACACCTGGTCTTTTTTATTCATTCATGGACTGTATAATAAAATGTTTCTTTGGTAAAAATCAACAACATTAACTCCAACAAATGTAAAGATGGCAAAGGCATAAGATAGTGCTGTGTTTTGTCATCAATCCTCTTTAACATCTATAGTGAACACGTAATGCAACGTATGTTAGAGGACTAGCAGGGTTGAGTAGCTATAGGCGGGACAAAGATTTCTAACATGGAATTTGCATATGACGCCACGTTAGTTGCAGCAAGTGGGACTGAGTTCTTATACCTACTAGATAATCTTCAAACAATAAGCTTTGATTATAGTTTAAGTGTAAATTACAGCAAAATGAAAATTATCAATGTAGAACGCGCAAATGAAAACCACACAAATACATTAAAGATAGGTGGTGAGGTGTCTAAAGAACAATTTTTGGGACAGATTTTCAAACATCTCCACTCTGACGAATATTGACGAGATTATTCTAGTATATAGTACAAGGTAACCAACAAAGTTCTCAAACAACTTTTTTCTACAAAATTCTATTCATATACGATAAACCATAATTTCTGTTTTTTTGGAAATGGTGGATATGCTATTTCAAGGTGTTAGATTTTTTTCCATTGACGTATTACTCTGAACTGACTTGTTCATTTTTTATTTGTAAGAATAAATTCATTCTGATATTAAAATCGTCAATTGTACTCTGTTTTACAAAACAAACTTTATCGAATGATAAACCTTTCATGACTCTATATTGCTCACTTTTTAATAATTCGATGAAAACCAAATTTGGGTGAAAGGTATTTGACTATTACGAGAAGATCCCACAATTATACATCTTCATTTTCATCAGGGCCATTCGCTGCTATAAATTAAAAGTAGATCGAATTTTCAAAAAAGTTATTGGGTAATAATTTAAATGGATATGAATTTCAAATGCTTACTTAGCATCTTCAAAACATTCCGTTCTCTAAATTTGAAAATAGCAACTTACAGAGTGTTCGTGCTCTAAGCTTACAAATTTATACTTTTCTGAACAAATATTTAACTCCAGAGTTAAAAAACGTACACCATACATAATAAGTTGGCCGTGCAAAATGAATTCCTGAAATGATAATTAAATTTCAAAATATTTTAAAGGTTGAATGAGATTTCACTTCTTTTTTATTACTATTATTTTTACTTATTATTAAGATTGGTTAATTATTATAAATAATGTTATAACGTTTGACAATGAAATGATTTGTAATAGTTTCGAGAAGATCCAAAAGCAGATATTAAAATATGAACTTTCATCTAAATATCGATAAAAGTTAAGTATTGCGTTACCTAAAAAGTAAGGAACCATTGCCTATAAACAAAAATTTCGCACATTTTGTTCAAAGATGATAATTTGAGAAGACTGAGTTAAATTGCTTTATTGGATTATTGTTTATGGGCCCAGAAATTTTCTTATACGCATACTTTGTTCCGATGCCGCTACATTTACCACAATCGGCTTACCGTTAAGTCAGAAAGATAGATATTGGGCAGCAGAAAATCCAAATTGGATTATTAAATTCAAAAGCCAATATTCCGAAAATATAAACATATGATGGGGCACTTTGGACGAACAAATACTTTGCTCTTTTATTTTTCGAAACACTGAATACTGTGGCATTTTATAATTTTCTTGAAAAAGATTACCTAGATTGTATTGAGAATTTAACCATGGGGTTAAATTCCTTTACTTCCTTCCTTTATAGAAAGAAACAAAATTACATTTTAGTAGGGTGTCCCTGCCTACAAGTCTTTTATTGTTCATGATTGGTTGAATACTCATTATTCAAAATGCATAGGTCCAACAAGTCCTTTGCGGGAATTAAAATTAATAATTAAATTATACCTGATCTTGTAATCACCCAGTACATTTTTCCAATTATTGGAAAAAAACAGTTTTAAAATTAAACCTAATTAACTCATTACTCATTAGTTATATTTTTCTATCCATTTTATATTCCTTTATATGTTAAATTAAAAAATTTACATGCCACGAAGCAAACTTCTGACATATTGGAAATGAACATATTTATATTATGAAGAAAATAAGATACCACATCACTGCTACATAAATTGATTTATCGAACACTTACCCAGATAGGAACAGTTGAACGTAGAGGATCGGACCCATCAAATTATAGCAGCTTGATTGCAATTTTACACGGAATTCAAATACCGGGTGCCCCATTATATTTTGGTTCTCTTTAAACCTATATAACTTTTGAACTAGTTAAGATAATTAAATGGGGTTTTCGCCAGTCTTCTTCTCATTTTGATAAGTTAATTTCTGTGTATCAGTCTTTTTTTGCTCACTTTCGGTTTAACCAGAAATGACATAGCGTATTTTCGGGGATACTTTGTTATTTCAAATTGAACACCCTGAATATTTTTCCACAGTTGGAAAGCCCATTGTTTCCCCTTTCCAAAAAGTCCATATGTATGTCCATGGAAATTGTACAGAGTGATGGTTTTATAAGCTTTTAAAGTGAATGCTGCGTTTTATCGAAATGCTGCGAAAAAAATAACGATTCGCAAAGCAGACTATGGAAATAGAAGACATCACTTGAGTTACTTTAAGAAAAATGTTTACTCTTACTGAAAAAGCTAAGTGTGTAATCTTTTTTGCTGAAACTAAATTTTACAAAATAACACAAAGAAGATTTAGAACTATGTTTAACAAGGAACTTTCAACAAATAATTCAATTAGAAAATGGTATTGAAACGTTGTCTTTTATTCTATAGTCTACTTTGTGAATTATTATTTTTTTCGTAGCATTTCGATAAAATGCAGTATTCACTTTAAAAGCTTATAAAACCATCACTCTGTACAATTTTCATGACAAATATGGACTTTTTGGAAAGGGGAAAGAATTGGCTTTCCAACTGTATAAAAAAATACAGGGTGTTCCATTTGAAATAACAAAGTTGCCGTATCCCCGAAAATACGCTGTCATTTCCGGTTAAACCGAAAGTGAGCAAAAAAAGGTGGATACTCAGGAAATAACTTATCAAAATTACAAGAAGACTGGCGAAAACCGCATTTCATTATCTCAACTAATTCAAAAGTTATGTAGGTTTAAAAAGGGTAAAAATGTAATGGGACACCCTGTATATAGAAATATATACAGGGTGCCCCATAAAAAACACACCGTTGTATTACTACTCGATGCATGATCGCCCTACCAAGTATTTTTAAATTGTTGTCCTTTTGATGCCGAATCACGCTATATATTTGTTTTTTTTTTAATTAAGTTATTAATTTGAAAATTTTCACACTATTGACTCACACTGTATGTAACTATCCTATTAGTTCGCTTCCTCTGCCTTTTGTCGCGTTTAACTTACCGTACAGTACATATATCAACCACTTAAGACATATCACAGGATCATAACGACTAGAAGTTGCAGACTTTGAATACCTATTTGATTTACATTCTACACGAACCCGACACAATCACTTTTAAAAGGTGTCACTATGATCAACTACACAGTCAACATATTTTTTATTTTCATTGTTGAAATAGTTATTTGCAGTTGGCAACGCCTGACAGCAGCAACTCTCATTTGTTTCATAATAAGTTATAAATTTTGAAGTAAAATTGATCTATCGTGAAGTTTGTTCAAACCTGAGAGACATGCTCTATAATAAAGTTTCGATATATTATTAATTTTCGTATTTCTTCTGCTTAATTTCATTAGTAACGTTTTGCTCTAAAATTCTAATAAAACATTATTTGTATACAGTAAGACGGTTTAAACTCATCTAACGATCACTCTGTATGACGAATATGGCTCAATTTCTATAAGGGCATTCTACCATGCTATACTACATATAAAATTATTATGTCGGGAGTCATTGTGTTCGATAGGTATTCAGCAATGCCCGGTTGCAGTTCAGTTCGTATTGTAATAGCCTTATTAAAAACACTTCAATAACATAAGATAAAATTGATGAATCTAACTTGCGTAAAATTCTCTCGAACCTGAAAGACGTATTGTATATTGCAATTTAGATATCTTGTACAACTTTGTATTTTTATACCTCATGTTGTTCTAAAATTATAATAACACATGGTTCATGTAAAATATGGTAGTTTCCACGCCTCTGACGATTCCCCTATTTGACGAATATGATCCAATTTCACGAGGAAGTAAGTATTCGCAGTAGGCAACACCTGAGTTTTTTTCATTAATTTTATAAGTCTTCTTATTTATTTTGATTGATTGATTGATTGATTTACCAGCATGCGGTAGGCATTGCTGCCACTCCCGGGTATACAACTGGGCCTGCTACGTCCATGCTGGGTTGGACTAAGGTCATGCTTGTTGCCAGCAGCGAGTGCCACATGGCGCATGGTAAAGGAATATGGGATGGGAGGTGTAGGTATTTGTGAGATGCGTTACCGCATTGTGTCGTGAGGGAGCGTTTAAGCTCCCTTTTTTTGTACTTTTGGTTCTGGGTATCTGTCTCTTCTGAATCTTCGTGTGAAATATGTGTTGTGTCTTAATATGGAGTGTTTATTACTGTTTAAATAAAAAATGTATGTCAGAAGTCATCGTCTCTATAGGATATTTGACAACGTCCGACTGCAAATTCCTCTCGTTTCGCAATAGTCTTATTCAAAGTATTTCAATAATATTTTAAAAATTGATATGTCATCTATCCTACGTAAGGTTCGCTCAAACCTAAAAGACGTACTATATATTACAGTTTAGAAATCTTGTACAATTTTGTATTTTTTATGTTCTTAATACAAACCTTTTTTTAAATTTTGATCATGAATCATAACAAATCATAGTTTATAGAAAATATTGTATATTACACACCTCTGACAATCACCTTGTATGACTAATATGATCCAATTTCAATAGGAAGTATTCTACCATACTATTTTATATACATTTCAAATTCTAAATAAATTTTTTTAAATCTAACAGAAATTATCACAGTTAATAGATATTCGTAGTCGGCAACGCCCAACTGCAGCTTTTGATTATTTTATAATAGCCATATTAAAAATGCTTTAATATTTTAAGATAAAATTGATATATCGAATCTACACAAAGTTAGATCCAACCTTAGAGGCACCCTGTATATTACGGTTTAAGCATCTTGTACATCTTCAAAAAGCTTAATAACATTTTGCTCTAAAATTGTAATAAAACACAGTTTATATAAAAATAAAAGTTTACATGCCCCTGACGATTGCACTGTATGACGGATATAGCCCAATTATTCCATGTCGAATTAGACATAATAAAAAATTTTGCGTACTGCGAACTTTTTTTGTGGAAGTTGTTTAAGAGGGCATAATAAGCAAGCACAGAAAACTACACCCTGCTACACCATGTGCGTCCCCTATTTTTGGGGGTTGAAACTTTGAAATTTTACTTATATGTCCATATCTGTTTCCCTATTGCCCGTAGGGCTCTTTACCAAGTTACACTTTTTGAAGATTCATCCCTCCTCTACTTAATATACATATTACACATTTGCCGTAGGACAAACGGTTTTGGCTGTACGAGGCCGGAAAGGTCGCGCTGTCCGAATTTGGAGGTATTCTGTACAGGACAAACGGCTATTATTTCCAATCTACAATACTACACATACTAATGCCCTTAAGGAGGGATGATGATTTGTGAAAAAACTTTTATCGAATACCGCGCGATTTTCATGATACGGGATGTTGAAATTTTTAAAAAAAAATGAACCTACTTTTTTTCGCCCATTTTTTTTCATGCATGTACGACCCTAATATAAGAAAATTTACGTTGGTTTCATTTTAATACATTGATTGGTTTAGGAGCTAGGTAGCAAAATATGCCAAAAATGGCTATTTTGGTATTGTTGCACTAAAAAAACCAAAACCAGTATAACTCTGGTAAGTGTTTCTGTTTATCCTAAAAGTCCAATTCATTGCGCATAAAAAATGTGTTTTTGTATTTAAGTAGGATCAACACCTATTGTGTATTGTGTAATAACGATTTATGTCATGTGTTCTCCAGTCTCCTTTTTCACAATTTTTTTTATGCGGCCTTATGGTTCATAGTAGGGCAGAAAGCATTATACACGTGGACAGGGCACATAATAGGGTGTTAAAATGGGTCTTTTATGGGACGCACATGGTGTAGCAGGGTGTAGTTTTCTGCGCTTGCTTATTATGCCCTCTTAAACACCACCATAAGAAAAAGTCCGCAGTACGCAAAATTTTTTATGATGTCTAATTAGACTGTACTAAATTTCAACAGGGAGTATTCTATCACGCTATTTTATGTATGACTCAAATTTGAAATAAAAATATTATGTCTAACAGAAGTTATAGGAATTAAATGAAATGAACTAGTCAAAATGTTCCTCCTCATTGCCACCCCCGTAATCGTGGAACCCCCGAACCACATTTATGCGACGCAGGAAGGTCCAGCCTACATAACAATACCAAAATCACCCCGATTGGAGCACCCCTGCGCCCAGCGGTGGCAAGGGCGGATCCGGGGGGGAGGGGCACCAGGGGCAATTGCCCCCCCCCCCCCCCCCCGAGAAAAGTATTCGTTACGTTTTCAATGCGACATTTTTTTTTTCGGATTTTCATTTGCACTTTCTAAAAACAATTTTTTGGATTTCTAATAGCACCGCCCTCAAGGAAATTTTTGTCTGTACTCTCCCCATGAGGCGAAAAATTTTGTTTTAGATTTTTAATAGCACCCCGCCCCCATGAGGTGAAAAATTTTTTTGCCAGATTTCGAGGCGGAAAGAAGTTTCATTTGGATTTCTATTTGCACCCCCCCACCTCATGAGGCGATAAAAAGTAGTGAGTGATCGCGGAGTCCGAAGGGATATTCTTGAAAATGTTAGTGCTCCCCCCCCCCCCCCCCCCAGTAACCTTTCTGGATCCGCCCTTGAGCGGTCGCGATCGTACATTTGTCACACTTCATGTTTATGCCCCCCTATACACACCGTCACACTACCGATTCCTTAAACATTTCCAATGTTAAAAGAATATAAAATTCACCCTTAACCTTTTAAATTTATTCCAGGACATAGTAACGTTAAGAAGTATTTATCAACTTTTAATATGAGGTGGCCAGCACTCAGATGGTTCGTGGTAGTCGTAGCAGTAATTATGCTCCAAGGCAATTGGGCGAGAGCAGCTCCCAGTCCACGGAATGAGGATATGTTCAGAGAACTTCTCAAGCTAGATCAAATGTATTCATCAATCGCCAGACCGAGGTAACAATCTTTTCATTTTTATTCTATCAGCTGTCGAGACTGAAAAGTTATGCTCTCACTTTGTGATATGTGATTTATGTTGTAAAAAAAACCAATCAATGATTATGCCTAAATGGAACTAAAAGCCCTTAAAAAACATTCAATATATCTTACAGTTATTGGAACTAGCTGTTATAATTCAACTAATTTAAAAAACATATTAGCTTTAAATTAAAATGAATAATTTTTCTAACAGTGTCAAAAATAATTTCTGTCTATTTATTAAATATTTTGCAAAACTATTTAAAAACGCATTTAAAGAAACCTCTGCTTCAAATGGATCAGACAGAGTTTGGTTTTTGAAAGTTGTGTTTCACACATAAAAATATATAAACTAAAATAGAATTGTTAAATAGATTACTGTATAATTGAAAATGAAATTAAAAACTGATTCATAATGTTTTCTTTGCCACTAATTTCTAAAGAAAAATTTTAAGAAATCATTTAGAAGTTGACAAATTCAAATTGATTTCTAAAATAATTTTAATTTCACTGAGCTAATACAGAAACTACATTGACTCAAATATTATTCAGGTAGGAATTGCAGTCGACAACGCCCGACTGCAACTTCAACTTGTATAATCAATCATGATTTTAAGTTTTGTCGGACTGTTTCTCTGAAAGTTTCAAGAACTGTGATAATCCTTTTGTGTATATCTCATTGTATCAGACAGATACAATAAATCTTTATTTAAGCTCTTGTTGTAGAACTTAAAAGGCTGAAAGTAAGATAGAAATCTCTAATTTCGACCGCACAGATCGTGTAGGTTCACGTAGTTGTTTTAATCAGAAAACCAACGGTGATAAAGATACAACTGACAAATTGGTTTGTTACAACCTATGTTAAATATATTAATTTTGGTAATAAATAATGAAAATATAAATATGGACCTGTTAAATTTAGCTTTATATTAGTTTGATAACCATTCTTTTCATGTTTTATTTTATATGAGTGTTTTTTTTAATTTCATATTATTTTGTGGATAGCTGACTTCATAACACTATCTGATAATGCCAATAAAGAATTTAACAATGCTATTAAAAATTCGAATCGTATTTTGGTAGGTATATAATACGCCAGGTGTAGAATGTGTTTTTAGCTGTCGCTTTCACAATGAAAGAATGAGCTAAGTGATCTGATGTGTAGTTGTATAATATTGTAAGTGTTAGGAATCAAGTTCTTAATCATGTACTCAGTACAACTACTACTAGTACAGCCACTGACGTTGGTATATATGTGAGTAGGTTTTTCTCGATATCGCACTTAAATTAAATGAACTTATTGCATTAATTAGAATATCAGTATGAAAGCATTTTCTATTATAGTCAATGTTGGAATCGTTACATAGAACTATTTATTTCAGATAGCCGTAGAGGTGTCTTGACTGTTCATATAATTCGATACATACAGCTAAGCAAATGTTCATTGTGGTGAGTACTTAGATGGGTGACCTGTCTGGGGAAACACAAACTATCTCGTCTTACCTTCTAGCGGCTTTTATATCAGCGCATACGAAGAAGTATGCAATTTAGGGCGAGGATTACATAGTGGATTATCATCCACCCTTCGGAGGGGATGTAAAGCAGTTGGTCCTTTGTCTATTAGATGTTAGGCAAGTAAGAAAATCTCCACTCTTCCATGTTGGGTGTAGCTCGTCTCTTGGCGCCGGTGATTAGCCTTAGTATCGGAAATAAACAGACGTTAAATAAATTAATAAAAACCGCTGCCCAAGGAATCACTACTTCCACATCCAGATTTTTTATCTAAGTCACTCACAACGAAAAAATTTTGTATGTGGAAATAATTGTTTATGGAACATTAATAATATAATATTTGAAATCCTCTACCCCAAAAACCCATAAAATGATACCCCACATCGGTAGCGGGGTGGGGGTGGTGATAGGGGGTGGTAGTGGGGGTGGATGAAGTAAAAAACATTTTGAGGTTTCTGGTTCTTGTACACACCCTAATTCACAATTTTTTTTCATCCCCTTTAATAATGAGGTGGGGGTGGTAATGGGGGTGGCTAATGCCAAAATTTTTTTTGAGACCTCAGCTTCTCTTGTATATACTAAATACCAATGTTATGGACTCTGACCTGCTTGATTTACCTATTTTCCCCAAATTTACCCCAATTTACCCCCAACCCTTCTACGGAACAAGATGAAAATATAATATAGTTCTAGATCTCGTTAAAGTACATACGTGTACCAAATTTCAAGTCAATATCTCAAACGGTTCCAGAGTAAACGTGCGCACAAGAAAAGTTACAGACAGACCGACAGACAGACCGACAGACAGACCGATAGACAGACCGACAGACAGACCGACAGACAGACCGACAGACAGTCCGACAGACAGACCGACAGACAGACCGACAGACAGACCGACAGACAGACCGACAGACAGACCGACAGACAGACCGACAGACAGACCGACAGACAGACCGACAGACAGACCGACAGACAGACCGACAGACAGACCGACAGACCGACAGACAGAAATTTTTTTTTCTCTCAAACTTAAAATATCGACGTTTCGTGACATTCTAAGTCTATTTGAACAATAAAAATTTTTTTGTCGTTACTATACTTCCACTGGATGTGGAAGTAAAAAGAAACTATAGATTTGGATATTCTCATGACAATATTTAGGGCCTCCATCAGGTTAAGAGCAAAAATACTAATTTGCTTTCAGGACAGTTTTGCCTCCGTATCGAGGGCACTGCAGTCACAGTAGGTTTATTAAGTCACTTCCTTTCTGAAGATCAAAACCAATCTGTCTTCAAGTGTTCTCCGGTCCTTTTTCATATATGTTTTGTACTTTGCGGTACAGTGTCTCGCATTGACAGTCACTTTACCAGGTTAGTGCCTTGAGAAATAATGTGACAAGCTGAGTTCTCATGGTATGTGCGAGACTACGATATTGCTTCAGTCCTGGACTTGTCTATTTACAAGATTACCGAAGAGTTCTGGTATGCTTTTCGTATGCAGCTCTCAATCTACTATTATCACCTCGAAAGTTTATGAAAGAGGTATTTTTGCACATTGTGGCTGTGACACATCTCGAGAAGCGAGTCTGTGACTAGAGCGAAGATCGTAATGTACCAACTCAGAATTTTGCAGTTTTAAAACTCCCATCTTCGCCTCTCCTGAGGTACAGTATTTGAAAATCACACTAGAAATTTTCACATTTGGTCTGTTTTTCTTTTCCATTTAATATGATATTTGCCTTGGCAAATGCCCAGAACTTGATAATATAAAACTTCATTTGATGTTCAAGAAGTCCAATCAGACTGTAGAAAATGAGTAAATGAAATAAATTTGGCTTACATCGCATAATATAGCACCCATAAGGCTGTGTTATTTTGGTTGACATATATGCCGAAATATTATAAACGAACATGCAAAAACAAGTGCATAAGCGTCTTTGACGCTTGACAGCAGGTCCCATGGTTGGTATCACGAACCCTTACAAGATGTTCATTACACTGTTCAGACTGTTTCTGACTTAAACTGATTTTGTTGATAAAGTCAGTGTTACGCAGTTATAGAACATATTATGTAGAAGTTTATTGATATGCTGCCAGAATAGATTTATCTGTTCGGTAGCTTAAATTTGATGATTTGGCTGAAGCTCAGTTATTAACTCCACTCCGTTGCTGATCACTTCACCTGAAGTCGAATACAAGATCAGGTTTATCTGCAGCGGTTTATCTGAAACTCTGCGACTTATGGGGATTTTGGAAAGAATTGACCAAGAGAATCTCAGAAGTCTCATTTTGACATATCTACTGATATCAAACCATAATCAATGCTGGCAGAAATAGAAACAAGGCATGTTGAAACCGTTTAAGTTATATTGTGACGTGTTTCCACCCTTAAGAAACTACCCCTTGCAAATTCCGTGGGTTCCAAAAATTATAACAAGAGATGTCCACTAACACACTTTATTAAATATTTACTGGATACTTCACAATCCTATTATTAATTTAAATACACTTTACTGACTAAAATCACAATGTTTATTACTTTGTTTATCATTAAACTCTTAACCTCACTTTCTATATTTTCTGAACTTTCTGAACTACTCGCCGAGAATGCGATCGGTCTTTTATACCTAAAAATGACAGATCTCGATTGTTCTGTGATGACGCCACCATTCTCTCGATAATTCCAGATGTCACTTTGGAATCTTCTGGTAGGTTCTTTTTCGAGTAGGTGCAAATACACTACATTCATTCAGACATTCGATCTGTTGAAGTCTGCCTACTTTTTAGTAACCAACATAACCTTAAATTTTTAAGGGGTTGCAACATATTACACTGCCCCCTCCTTAAGCCTGAACGTCCCGGTCAGGCAATTCAGCCTCTTTCACATACTTCGCCAGTCTATCCAAGTGTACGATCTTCATCTTGGACTTTTTGTTTCGTTGAATACGATAGACGACATCATTAATTCGGGTAATAACAGTATAAGGTCCTTCCCAAGGAGGTTGAAGTTTCGGTGACTTCCCTTTCTTCCGCTGTGGGTTGTACAGCCAAACCAGATCTCCTGCCTTGAACCCTTCTGAACTACCCTTACGGTCGTATCGAGCCTTCATTCGGTCACTGGCTATGGTGATTTGGTCTCTAACCAGCTCATGAACATTTCTTAGCCGTTCACTCATTTCATCCACATAGCTGTTCACAGGAAGCTGCCCTGTCAAAAAAATCTCATCAATCCGTATTGAAAATTATCAAAAATTAATAAGTATCTATGAGAACCTATATGGTCAATAAGTTTATTGTTTGTTTGTTATCAGTTTATATCCGAATTGACCAGCAAAATGAGTCAAGCCATATCCATTTGTAAATCCAAACATTTACTTATACCACATCAATGAGAATTTATGAGCACAGTATCTAATGTAATTCGTGCGGCTTTCCGTGATTAAAAGATAAGTGTTTCTTTAAGAAACGAGCTGCATTAGGTTAGAACAGTTTTGATTTGCAATTGAAGATTACAAATTATAATGTTTGAATAGGGATTTATGAGATCAGTTTCTATGAGTATTAATGTTTTTTTTCAGTAATATATTAAATGTGTTTTCATTTGTTTGAATGGGTAAAAAGAAAGGTCAGTTTTCAACTGCAATTACAAATACAAGTTTAATCGCTTCGAAGGGGTTATATGCGATCGATTTCTAAAAGTATTTATGCTGTTTACCGAATATAGTTATGATGAGGTTTAATCAGTAACAAATTGTTAACTACTTGTTATGATATGGTCGGAAATTCCAAGTACACATTTAGTATTCCTCCAAGAGGATTGATGAGAGCAGTTTCTACGAGTATCTATTTGTTGTTCCTATAGTAAATTATATAAGTCTTTATCAGTACAGATTCGGATCTAATTTAAATATGAAAATTATATCAGAATAAAGCAACCAAATATTTTAAACAGTATCTATTTGTAAATCCACACATTTACTTATACTATCTCAATGAGAATTTATGAGAACAGTATCTAATGTAAAACGTGCGCCTTTCCGTGGTTAAATGGCAAGAGTTTCTATAAGAAACGAGCTGCATTAGGTTAGAACAGTTTCGATTTGCAATTGAAGATTCAAAATTATAATGTTTGAATAGGGATTTATGAGATCAGTTTCTATGAGTATTAATGTTTTTTTTTTAGTAATATATTAAATGTGTTTTCATTTGTTTGAATGGGTAAAAAGAGTTTTCGACTGCAATTACAAATACAAGTTTAACCACTTTGAATGGGGTTATATACGATCAATTTCTAAAAGTATTTATGCTGTTTTCCGGATATAATTGTGATGAGGTTTAATCAGTAACAAATTGTTCACTACATATTATGATATGGTGGGAAATTCCAAGTACACATTTGGTATTCCTTCAAGAGGATTGATGAGAGCAGTTTCTACGAGTATCTATTTGTTGTTCCTCTAGTAAATTATATAAGTCTTTATCAGTAAAGATTCGGATCTAATTTAAATATGAAAATTATATCAGAATAAAGCAACCAAATATTTTAAACAGTATCTATTTGTAAATCCAGACATTTACTTATACTATCTCAATGAGAATTTATGAGAACAGTATCTAATGTAAAACGTGCGGCTTTTCGTGATTAAAGGGCAAGTGTTTCTATAAGAAACGAGATGCATTAGGTTAGAACAGTTTTGATTTGCAATTGCAAATTACAAATTATGTTTAAATAGGGATTTATGAGATCAGTTTCTATGAGTATTAATGTTTTTTTTTTTCAGTAATATATTAAATGTGTTTGCATTTGTTTGAATGGGTAAAAAGGAAGGTCAGTTTTCAACTGCAATTACAAATACAAGTTTAATCACTTCGAATGGGGTTATATGCGATCAATTTCTTACAGTATTTATGCTGTTTTCCGAATATAATTGTGATGAGGTTTAATCCGTACCAAATTGTTCACTACATGTTACGATATGGTCGGAAATTCCAGGTACATATTTAGTATTTCTTAAAGAGGATTGATGAGAGCAGTTTCTACGAGTATTTATTTGTTGTTCCTAAACCCCAAATATTTTAAACAGTGTCCACCTGTAAATCCAAACATTCAAAGATAATATTATAATGAGAATCCATCAGAACAGTATCTAATGTAACGTGTGCGGTTTTCCGTGGCTAAATTTTAAAATTATTTGCAATAAATAAGCTTTAACGGATTCGAACAGTTTTCATTTGCATTTCCAGATGAATAGTTTTAATTGTTAGGGATCTATGAGGTCAGTGTAACGTTTTTTTTTTTTTTAATAAAATGTGTTTTTATTGGAAAAAAAACATTACACAAAGACACTGATCTCATAGATCCCTATTTAACAATTAAAATTATTCATCTGGAATTGCAAATTAAAACTGTTCAAATCCGTTAAAGCTATTTATTAAAAATACTTTTAAAATTTAGCCACGGAAAGCCGCACGCTTTACATTAGATACTGTTCTGATTGGTTCTCATTAAAATATATCTTTAAATGTTTGGATTTACAAGTGGATACTGTTTAAAATATTTGGTTGTGTCATTCTGATATAATTTTTGTATTTAAAGTAGATCCGAATGCATACTGATAAATTTTCTATTGGAACAACAAATACATACTCATAGAAACTGCTATCATCAATCCTTTCGAAGGAATACTAAATATGTACCTGGAATTTCCAACCATATCGTAACATGTGGTGAACAATTTGTTACTGATCAAACCTCATCACAATTATATTCGGAAAACAGCATAAATACTGTTAGAAATTGATCGCATATAACCCCATTCGAACTGATTAAATTTGTATTTGTAATTGCAGTTGAAAACTGACCTTTCTTTTTACCCATTCAAACAAATGAAAACACATTTAATATATTACTGAAAAAAAAAACATTAATACTCATAGAAACTGATCTCATAAATCCCTATTCAAACATTATAATTAGTAATCTTCAATTGCAAGTCAACCTAATGCAGCTCGTTTCTTATAGAAACACTTGCCATTTAACCACGGAAAGCCGCACGTTTTACCTTAGATACTGTTTTCATAAATTCTCATTGATGTGGTATAAGTAAATGTTTGCTGCTCCATTCTGGTAGAAACTGATAGAAATTTCAGCAGCAACTTTAACTCCAGGCTCCAGTAGAGGGAGCTGTATACGTGTCGCTAATTCATATCTAATCTAATGTGACCTAAGGAACTGACGTGTGTTTGTTAAATTAAAAGTAAAGCAGTCTCTTTCACTGCTAACTCATTCATTGCTTCTAAGCTAGAACAAGAACACCCGAGGAAATAAGGACTTTGCAGTATTTTGTGTTTACCACAATATTAGTATTTCTATTTGAAATATGCAATTTAAACTGTACATTTGTCGGCATGCATATCCAAATTAATACGAATAAAAAGGCAAAATGGAAGTTTACAATAAAAATACATCTGTAAAATATACAATTGAAACTGTACATTTGTTGACATGTATATCCACATTAATACTAATAAAAAGACAATGTTGAAATTTACCATAAAAACATATTGATAAATGGTGTGTTACATACGATAGATACTGGAGAAAGGACGGACTGGAACTCTTATGATATTACTTATAGAAAAGTTTAGAATCTCTTTAAAGTTGTATCTGTAATTCCATATGTTAACAGATATAAGGGCAAGGGTGCATTTGCAGACACTAAACTGTAGATTTGTTGATGTATATTTCATATAAGTACTCATGAAAGGGCAACACGATAATTCCAAATAGCTCATTCGGAATTACTGTTTCATAACCGACTTAAAACTTAATAAAACAGATTATTTCACTCATTAACGCTATAGCCAATGAGAGCCCGTTTTTTCAAAACATTGCACCAATCAAACGTCATTATTAGTGGTAATTCAAGCTAGATCGGCTTTTGACAGGACCAACATGCAAAATTTATCGCTCTAATTTTTTAGGTCGCTGCAGCGGCAAATATGCGAAAATTTTTTGACGTTTTTGTCGTGAAATATTTTTGGCAAATAGGGCAACTCGAGCTTTTAAGTTTTATCTATAAAAATCTTCTCTAGCTTATTATTAATTGTTAACGTACTTACCTTGTAAATTGTAATATTGTATTATGTAGTAGCAAACAAAAACACACCTCAATTCCAAAGCGAATCTTGTCTGAAATATATAGGCTGTAACTTTTGCCTATCTGTAACTATTTCAGTTTTCCTAGTGTTCAATCAGGTAACAATTACACACAAAGATTGTACTTAATATAGCTCATAATACAGGAACAAGTCAAGCACAGCTTTCAATAGCTCAATAACGTAGTTACAAAGGTAAGCAAATCATTTATTATAAATGTCAAGTATACATTCGCTCTGGAACAAACTAAAAATGTATAGTACTTACATATGATAATCTACCAAAAAGTAACTCGTTGAATCAAAGCTGTGCATCAAACATTTTAATTTGTTGTATTTAAAATTCTCTTTGCTTAACAAAGCAAACCTCAACATAATTCATAAACTTCGTAAGTTAAAAGTAATGATTAAATACGTAAATACGAGTCGATGAACATTTATTTATTATGGAATATAACTTGTGGCGCTAGATGGCGCTCTCTATGTCAATCTCGGAACCATGGGTGTATATTTTATTTGGGCGAGACATCGGTACTAAAGTAGTGCTCTCTCTATCGTTCCTCGTCGTATTGCACCTCAATAATATCTAAGGTTTCAACTCGTTTTATTTACTAGTTGCCATGGAAACGTCACTAGATTATTTTAAAATATAGCGAATCTCCGTTGTTTCTACTGCGTTTGTTTGAGATTTGTTGTTTTGACAATATGAGTCGGTTTGGAAATATTTCTGTATATCAAATTAATGATGAAATTGAAAATAAAGGTCAGTAAACTCCAAAAAGTGACAAGAAAACGTCTGAAGGCAGTTAATGAGAAAACATAATATTGAAGATGTACTTAATGAATTATTTATTCGTGAAATATTCTCCTCAAATACCACTCGTGCTTTAAATTTTATCTAAAAATTTTTTCTCAAGCTAAGTCGCCCCTAGTTAATATAACTCGTGCAAATTGGCAGTTTATTATCAAAGATTAAATCCCTCCCGCTAAAGCGGTCGGGATTTAATCAGATAATAAACTGCCAATTTGCACTCTTTATATTACCAGGCAACACGCTTTCGAAAAAATTTTCAATAAAATTTTAAGCACTAGTGATATTACATACGATAAAATCCTGTCTGTATAATACTAATATAACTTATAGGAATGATAAAACCGCATCACTTTTTTTTTATAAGTTTCTATGTGGAATTTTTGGCAGGGTGTTCTCCGCCTGGTGTTCCGAAAATCAAATCACACGGCAGTCTGATCTCATGTCCAAATACCACACGGGCTGGTGTTTGTTTCGTAGACTCGCGGATAGCAGCTCTGTATACTATGAGGAAGAACGGTATGTGGAGATCCCAATCGCGTTGATTCTTATGAACCACTTTAGAGAGATGTTCTTTCATGGTCTTGTTATGTCGTTCCACCATTCCATCTGATTGCGGGTGAAGGGCTGTGGTCCGTGTTTTGTGTATCCCCAATAACTTGCAGATTTGCTGAAACACCCCTGACTCAAAGTTCCTCCCTTGATCTGAGTGCAGCTCCAGGGGTACACCAAACCGACATATCAAATTATCTACCAAGACTTTGGCGACAGTGACTGCTTCTTGGTTTGGAATTGCATAGGCCTCTGGCCACTTACTAAAATAGTCCATTGCAACCAGTATGTACTTGTTCCCATCCTTGGTTACTGGGAATGGGCCGGCTATATCGATCGCGATCCTCTCGAAAGGAGCTCCGACGTTATACTGCTTCATTGCACCCCTACTTCTAGTCTGTGGTCCCTTACTGGCTGCACAAATTTTGCAATTGCGACACCAAGCTTCCACATCTTGACGACTATTTACCCAATAAAATCGTTCTCGTACTTTATTCAGGGTCTTATTAACGCCGAAGTGCCCACCGGATGCTCCATTATGCACTTCCTGAAGTACTTTCGGTACTCGACACCTGGGAATCACTAGACGCATAACAACTTCCCTGCCATCCGGGCTTTCCCAAGCTCTCTTTAGCAGCCCATTCATGACTTTAAGTGAATCCCATTGGGCTCACAAAGCCTTCAATCCAACTGCCTTATCCGAAACATCCTTCCACGCTGGTCGAATTCCTTTCTCCTTTGCTCTCAATATAGCCCCAATTTCTGTGTCATTCAGTTGTTCTTGTCTCAGGGCTTCGGTTGTCCAATCGTCCGGAACCTCTATTTTAATAGTGTTGACGGCAATTTCTCAACGTGGCGGCAGTGCTTGCAATCTTCCTTGCATGGTCTTCTAGATAAAGCGTCTGCGTTCTTATGAGATCTTCCAGGTCGATGTTCTATTTTGAAATCATACTGTTGCAACCGTTCTATCCAACGAGCCAGTTGACCTTCAGGGATTTTCAACTGCAACAGCCATTTTAATGCAGCTTGGTCGGTCCGAATCTTGAAATGTCTTCCATAAAGATATTTATGAAAATGGTCCACTGATTTTATGATGGCCAGTAACTCTTTCCGGGTTACACAATAATTTCTTTCTGGTTTGGACAGCACCTTGCTGAAGTACTCGATCACTCTTTCCTGCCCATTCTGGATTTGAGACAGCACAGATCCGACCGAAGAATTGCTGGCATCAGTGTCTAAAATAAAAAGTCCTTCCCGTTGTGGGTACGCTAGCACAGGACCAGTGCATAGAGCTGCCTTCAATTTTCTCCATGCCGTTTCACATTCCGGTGTCCATTGGTACTGCACTTTCTCTTCTGTCAGCCGGTGTAATGGTTTCGCAATTTCTGCAAACCCTTCCACAAAGCGCCTGTAATAAGTGCAGAGGCCAAGGAAGCTCCGTACTTCATGAACGTTAGATGGTCTTGGCCAATCTCGTACAGCAGAAATTTTGTCGGGGTCTGTTTGTATTCCATCCGAAGACACCACGTGACCAAGAAATTTGACTTCTTTCTGGAATAGCAGGCACTTCTTCGGGTTCAACTTCAGGTGGGCATTCCTGACTCGCCCAAATACTTCTTGAAGATTTTTCAAATGTTCTGTAAAGTCCTGTCCCATAACAAGCACGTCGTCAAGGTAAACCAGGCACGTCCTCCAGGTTAGCCCTCGCAGCACGAACTCCATCAGTCTTTCAAAGGTAGCTGGCGCATTGCAAAGTCCAAAAGGCATCACAGTAAATTGATAAAGACCACTGCCTGCTGAAAACGCTGTCTTCTCCTTATCATCAGGATGAAGCCCCACTTGCCAGTATCCACTCCTAAGGTCTAACGTAGAAAACCATCGTGAGCCTGCCAACGTGCTTAACGTGTCGTCAATTCGTGGTAATGGGTAACTGTCTTTCTTCGTGACATCATTTAATTTTCGATAATCGACACAAAATCTTAATGTTCCGTCCTTCTTGGCAACCAAAACTACTGGCGATGACCAGGGACTCGTTGACTCCTCAATGACTCCGTCTTGCAGCATCTTGTTTATCATTGCCGAGGCATCCTCTTGTTTCGCTAATGGAAGCCTCCTAGGTGGTTGTCGAATAGCTGGTGAGTCGCCAGTATTTATCCGATGCTGGACTATGTCTGTTTTTGTAAGGGCCTCTGTATTCTTGGCAAATACTGAACTTTCCTTTTCCAGGAACTTGATTGCCTCCCTTCGTTCATCCTCAGATAAATGCTCCAACTGGGTACTCAACAAGGTCAAAACTTCCTGGTCTATTTTCATAGATGAACTTCCCTCTGTTTCTTCCTCGCACCTCGCTACCCATGTGACCGGTTCATAGGAGCCAATCGGTTTGCCTTCCTTAATTGTCACCGAGTGGGAATTTAAATTAACGACTCTAATTGGGATTTTGTCTTTAGTCCGGGTTAAAGTTCTCGCCACAATAATATTGGGTAGGGACTTAATCGATTCGTCATCTTCAACTAGGCCAACACGGTACCCTCCAGGATTTCCTTCTACGGCAGCATCGATCATTTGTTCTGAATGAGCAGGAATCTTGATCGTCTGTGTTGTTAACAATCTCGCTTTATGGAATTGGTCGTCTGCGGTTGCCAGAATAAATTCCTCATTTCCAATTTTTAAGACTCGCTCCCCTACGTCAACAATGAATCCCTGCTCTCCCATGATGTCTAGACCCAAAATGAAATCATCCATAATGTCAGCCACAATGACCTTGTAATTGAACCTCAACCGTCCAACCTGCAGTTCCAAGCTGACCTCTCCATGGACCGCAGCCCTGTCCCCCGTGGCTGTCCGAATAATTACTCCATTTTGCTTCTTGTTAATCTGCAAGCCTGATATAAACCCTGGCCGCACTATTGATGACGTAGCACCGGTGTCAATCGTAAACACGCATTTTCTTCCATTCACATATCCTTGCAACAACAGACTACTTGGAATTCTTTGGAGCTGGGAAATCTTTATTTCTCTGGGGGCACCGCATTCCCTAGCCAGCACAGCCCCCTTGGTGCTGGCTATCTCTAGTTTTCCTGCTTTTCTTCAACATTCACAGCATTTACTCGACTCTCCGAGTTCTGCTGTCGACAGTCTCGTTTCATATGGCCCACCTTGCCGCAGTTGTAACATTTAATACCACCACTCGGCTTTCCTTTATTTTGCTGTTTATCCTGCTTTCCTAGGCCATCCAATTTATCGAATAGTTTGGTAAACATTTTCTGCATCTCAGTCAACATAGGGTTCTGATTCATTTCTGGTTGCGATTCTTCGAGAGTCACAGCTCGCACTCTCGACCTTGGAGTATCTCTGTAGGCGGCTTCTACTTCAAGTGCACGCACCAAAGCTTCGCTACTACTTTGGTGTCTTGTCAGCCTCAGAACTCGCCTGACCTCTTCGTCCCTTATGCCATCTAAAAAGGCCCCTACGGCTAATTGTTCCTGAAATTCTCTAGGTGCACTCGGATACGCCAGGTGTGCCAGTCTCTCTATCGCAGCTTCGAATTCCTGTAAACTCTCTCCAGCCTTTTGTGTTCGTGATTTTAGCTGGGCTTGGTATACTTGGGCGAGATGTTGGTCGCCATATCTCAAGTCCAATGCAGCTTCCAAGACTTTGAAGTCCCTTTGTTTATCCACTGGGATAGTCTGAAGCAACTCTGAGGCCTGGCCCCTTAATGCCAGAACTAATGCCATGGCCTTTTCCTCGTTATCCCAGTTGTTCGCACATGCTGCTGCCTCAAACTGCCTCTTGTACGTCGTCCAGGAACTTTGGCCGTCAAAAGAAGGAGGTTTTAGTCGCTGACCCGATGATACCACCTGCTGGCTTCCTCTATCTCTCAACTGTCGTTTAAGCCGGTCTATTTCTCCTTTGACTTCTTCTTCGAACTTGTTTACTTTCTCTTTAACTTCAGTTACTTCTCCTTTTACTTGACTGACTTCTGTCTCGACTTCACCTACTTTTTCTTCTACCTTGTTTATCTCTTCTTTGACTTGACTCTTTAATTCTTCGTTGGCAGAAATGATCGCGTCCTGCTGCATTTTCATTTGTTCATTCAGAATTTTCCTTAATTCTTCTTGGCGTCTTTCTTGTTCCTCTTTTTCCTCTTGGCGTCGTCTTTCTTGTTCCTCTTTCTCCTCTTGACGTCGTCTTTCTTGTTCCTCTTTTTCTTTCTGACGTCTTGTTTCTTCATCCTCTTTTTCTTTCTGACGTCTTGTTTCTTCATCCTCTTTTTCTTTCTGACGTCTTCTTTCTTCATCCTCTTTTTCTTTCTGACGTCTTGTTTCCTGATCTTCCATCATTTTCTTTAATTCGTCCCTTTCTTCTTGACGCCGTTTTTGCTCCTCTTGGCATCTTCTTTCTTGCTGTTCTTTTTCTTCCTGACGTTTTTTCTCCTGTTCTTCTTTGTCTTCCTGCCGTTGCTGCGCCATCATTTTTTGGAATTGTTCGAATAAGTCCTGTATTTGTTTATCGGATGCCATACTTCTTGTTGTTACGGGCATACGATGAAATTAAAATAAAATAAATTTAACTGTCACGTCAATATTGGTAATGGAACTTTCTAGACAAATCTCGAAATAGCACGAAAAAGTCTTATCCAGAGTCTTTTGTCACTATCCAGTTCAGAGAATTTAATAATCTCCACTAATGTCCAAATAGAAAAGTTCTAGAAATTTTCACGCACTAAATGAGTCTTTTTCAGTGTCTCTATCACTTCTGAGTTCAAAGGATTTAATTATCACACTAATGTCCTAATAAAATGTTCTACAATGTCTCAAAAATCACTTAAACACTATTTTCCTGTTCGAAAACAACCCTCGAACAATTAGTCCTGTGTTAGCACTAACCCTCGAGAATCCTTCTCGAACACTCCAGCACAACTTCAGAGCTCCTCTTGTCATAAAATTCCACTTCTGACACCAATTGTGACGTGTTTCCACCCTTGGGAAACTACCCCTTGCAAATTCCGTGGGTTCCAAAAATTATAACAAGAGATGTCCACTAACACACTTTATTAAATATTTACTGGATACTTCACAATCCTATTATTAATTTAAATACACTTTACTGACTAAAATCACAATGTTTATTACTTTGTTTATCATTAAACTCTTAACCTCACTTTCTATATTTTCTGAACTTTCTGAACTACTCGCCGAGAATGCGATCGGTCTTTTATACCTAAAAATGACAGATCTCGATTGTTCTGTGATGACGCCACCATTCTCTCGATAATTCCAGATGTCACTTTGGAATCTTCTGGTAGGTTCTTTTTCGAGTAGGTGCAAATACACTACATTCATTCAGACATTCGATCTGTTGAAGTCTGCCTACTTTTTAGTAACCAACATAACCTTAAATTTTTAAGGGGTTGCAACATATTACAATATGTTAAGTTTCGCTACTTTTCACACTTGCATGTTTCCTTTACGAAATAAAATCTTGAGAGAAAATATGTCAGTTACACTGAACCTCTTTTTTTCCTTGTTTGGCTTTGAGTTTAATGACAAACTCATGCGCCACAAATTGTTCGAATACAAATTAAAAAATGTTAATTACAAGAAACCAACCTAGTGTGTTAGTATACTAAAGGATGAAGAAGGGTGTAACATTTTCTTCCCGCCCAGCTTTGTATTTTTTACAGAGATAGATCTAACCTAAGAGGTCTAATAATAGGGATAACTCTTTTGATAAATATGCTATATACTCCGCTGTCCCAAAATTCTTGTGGTCTGGGAACAAACTGAATTCCTGAAATAATATTTCTATGAAATAACGTATAAATTATGGAAAACTTTACTTCATACATTGAAACTTGTAATGTCTTTTTTTAATGATATATAATAACAATAGCATTAAGTAGGTAAATTTTGAAAACTAAGTACTGTTAATTTAGAAAAATTTGTCCTACTTAAGGAATTGGGAGCATATAAACATATATGTTGATTTATTTATTGAATTATCGGTGCAAATCTTCTTCCGGTTGTTTATAAAAACCAATATATGAAATATGAATTATTTTCAAACAAATGCGGTTGTTTCTTCCCAAAATTTTTAATATTATGATTATAAATTAAGCATAAAACACATGTCACAAAATGATTTCACAGCTTGCAAGCCCGAATTTGATAGAATTAATTTTAGTATTATTTAATTATATATGTATGTTGTTAGTATGTAGATGTGTTTCTTTCCTTTAAATCACATATAGCATGCAACTTCTTTATTGAGGAAGAGAGTGTCTATCACAGAATATATATCACTCATAATCAAAAGTTAAAGGACCAAGAAATATTGGAAGTCAAAAAGAATACATTTTATTATATATCAAATAGGGTGCTTTTTGTATACTTTTTACCGATGTGAAAAATAAAGTTCGACCATATGTGTGTGTGTGTACAGTCAGTAGTGACAAATGATGCTTATGGTCCACAGTACAGCGCCCTTTTTTTTTAATAATTGGTAACAGGCTGAATTTTCGTGAGTAGCTTCGTTTTGACGAGACGCCCAACTTTTCTCTCTGCGAAAATTCTCGGTAGTAGTAGCTAATAAGTGCGCTTGGGTGTATACATGTCGATTTGGTTATTGTTCAAATTTTATTAGTAACAGCTAGTTTTTTAGTTAAATCTTGAGATAATTTGATAAAAAACACGAAAAAACGTTTGTCCTACAAAATCGATGGTTTGACTGACCAAAGCGTCCCCCACCCCCAACATATCCAAATAACGGGGTCAAAAAAATGATTAGTAACCATCTGATTTTTTTTACTATTGCTTAATAAATGTTTTTAAAATGAAATGGCCACATTGTCCTACAAATTGAATGGTATGTTTTTCCAGTCCTACGCTCGGAAATTGTCAGTTCCACGGTAACCTCCGATTAAAGAACTTATATCTAGATACATAATGGCATTAGTTTGTTTGATCCTGAAAGATTCACAATCTAAGGCACTTCTTCCCATAAGTTCTTGATTGGCTAGTCGATCTATTCGCGACCGATTCGGGCATCGGTTCAGTTTGATTATCATAATCTCAGTTTGACACTTTTGACAGTATATCCGCCATTAATGTTAATAAGCGTTTTTTGTGTTTTTCGATCAAAATGTGGTGAAAAAGTCTTCTTATTTTAAGTTGTGATTTGCTTAATACCTGAATAATATTCTCTATTCATATTTACACAGTTTAATGACAATATATTTAGTGCAAATAAATAGTGAAGTGCTGTGCTGTTTGCAGAAAGCAGTTTAAAAAAGAAGAAAATCGATCGTTCCATAGTCGTAACATATGATGAAGTTCAGTTTACAGTTATAAAGTAAATAGCAATTAAATTTTAATATCCTTTCAATACATATTTATCTTACTGTTTTATCTTACTGTAATATCGTATGCCTACATCACATTATATAAAGAGCCGGTAATGTAGGAATTGCAATAATTCATTTTAATGAAAATATTTACCATTCTACACATTTTCTACACACACAACGCCACTGTTGCCTATGGGATGTGATGTTCATCTATCCATTTTAATGGACATATGTTACTATGTTAGGAGCAAACAAGGTATATAGTGAAAATATAGCCTGTTATGTATCTAGATATAAGTTCTTTAATCGGAGACGGTAACACTTTTCTCATTCACGAAAATTCAGCCTGTTACTAATCATTAAAAAAAAAGGCGCTGTACTGTGGACTATGAGCATTTAGTTTAATTTCGCTTGACGATCGATACATAGAGAGATAAGTACGCATAGCATGACTGCAGAGATTCTTTCTCTAACAAGCGAAGCATAAGCATGTGAATCTCACAGATGCCTCACCTTTGATCACTGACTATATGTGCGTATGTCTGTGACAATATCCGCAATTGTCTGAGGAACTACTATGAAGCCTTCATTAAATTAATCTTGATATTCATGAGAATAGTTATATTACAGGAAATGGCTAATTTTTCATCTTTCATTATTATTAGTCGTGTACATCCGCGCATTCGCCAAATTTTATATGTTGAAGATAAATAAGAGGTAAAAAAAATAGTAAAAATTTTTTTTTTTTTTCAAAAAAACTGAACTGCCATTTAAAAAAGTCGGTGGAAAATTGAATAAAAAAACGTAACCAAAATTTTCTTAACCTACTTTTATAAAGATATTAAGTAATAAGGTGCAATTAGCCTGGAGACTGGGTAATTTATTCATTTTCAATAACATTTTTACTTTCTCATATATGGAGCATATTATATGGAATTACTAGCTGACCCAGCAAACGTTGTTTTGCCATATAAATTATAAATTTTTGTCCAAAAAATAAAAATAAAATTTCTGGATAGGGCCACCCTTATCACCTAGGGATATAAAAAATAGCCTACGACTCATTCTCAGACCTACCAAATATACACCAAAAATTTCATAAAAATCGGTCAAGCCATTTCGGAGGAGTTCGATAACAAACACTGTGACACCAGATTTTTATACATTAGATTTCATATTATAGGGAATTATTGTGATATACGAAAATTCTATTTCGAATTTTGGATGAATTTGCATGTTTTTAATTACCTGGAATCCAAACAAATTGTTTTCAACAAACGTATGTCTGTTCGGTCTCGAAACGATGTCTCTAAATTGGCCATAGCTCAAATGTGGAGAGAGTGAACATCGGTGAAAAATTATAATTTTTTTCTCTAAAACGGCTATGGTAACTTTGACTAAAAACATAATATGATATCACCTTAGTACCAGTATGAGATGAAATGATCAATCTCCTAGAAAATTTAAAGTCTGTCGGATAGGGGCTAAAAAATTAATAATAAGCTACACTGTACTGTATAGGCCTTATTCCTATATAGGAATGTAAGTCCAAGTTCTGTCAAACTGTTTATTTTGCAACGCGATTGAGTTTTATATAAAAAAATATAAATATACACTGAAAAAAAAAAGTATTGAATCAGATGGGATGACAAAGAAATAAATAATTCATGCAAAACAAATTTTTGTATCAAAAAAGTATTTGTTTTAATACGAAAAATTAATTTCTTTGTGTATATAAGAGAAAACAGGCTCATAATTCGAAACTTAAATTTTCCGTGTAATTCTCGATGCATGTATTGAAATAAATATTTGTATTCAGATATATTCAGAAAAGTAGCAAAAAAGCGAATAAATACCGATTCTTATCCACCATTCTTCAATTTGACAGACATGTCACCAGTTTGACCATATAAGACAACATTTTATTCATACTCCAGGCATTAGAGATCATATAGGGCCCTTAACTGGAAAAATTCATGGTAGTCCTGGAGATAGGCTTACTTTACGTTTCTTGGAGCGCTGTACCCGAATCTTTAATTTCCCACCAAAAATTTCTTCCTGAACCCCCTCAAATTTAAAAAAAAAATGGTTTTTTGTTTTTATCTTTTTTTCTTTATTTTAGGAAAAAGATACCTAAAGATTCGGAAAGTAGACAAAATTTGCAACAAAAAAGGTCATTTGACATTTTCACGTTGAACGAACGAGGAAGGCTAGCACGCCTCGAAACCTGAGCCTCGGCGCTGCGGTACTGCACGCACTAAGTTCTATCAAAGTTAAAGATTGTTTGTTGGGGGTTTCTGAAATAATAATGCCATCACCATATTTAGCGACAAGTTGGGCCTTGATTGTTTTAATGTGAGGTTTATAGTCACATTTAATTTGATCTACAAGTTGTTTAAACGAAAGTTGACACTCGTGCTCATTTTCTTCGAGAAAAGAAAATGCCTACTTCATGGCAGCTTGTACTTCAAATCCAAAAGCCCCACACTTCACAGGTTCTTCAGACTTGGGTTTTAGAATTAGAATTTGAGAAGGGCCTCCTGACTGCTAGCTTGAGAAGCGTTGCAGGGAAGCGAGGTACCCCAAGAAAATCGAAAGACGAGAGAGCAACTGTGGAGTTGCCATATGATTCCTAAATGCATACGTGGCGCCGAGGTGCATGTTTTGGGACCCACTCGCTATCCTCCCGTTCGTCGTACGTCAAAATGTCAAAGGACCTTTTTTGTTGTAAATTTTGTTTGCTTTCTGAATATCGGGGTATTTTTCCTCTAAAACGAAAAAAAAAAAACGTTAAAAAAAATAAAAAATCATTTTTATTTTATAAATTTGAGGGGGTTTCGGAGGGAATTTTTGGTGGAAAGTTGAAAATTTGGATTCAGCGAGCCAAAAAACATAAACTAAGCCTATTTCCAGAACTACCATGAGTTTTTCTAGGTAAAATTATCCAATGCCTGGAGTATCAGGAAACCAAAAATTAATGTATAGTTTTTATGTTTATCTTTTCCTAACTTTTTCAAAATAACTGGGCTAAAAATATTGTCTTAAACAGACCAAATCGAATAAAAAACTAGTGGAAGCATTATACTCTTCGCCGATTTACTGAGCTTTTTATATAACTGTTACAAATTCTATAGGATACTCTTCGCAGTTTTCTTGTAAATAATTTTAATTTTTGGACATTCTAAATTTTGTGATACCAACTTTGTTGTGAAAAAAAAATTAAAAAAAGCCAACTCAGAGATTCGAACGCGAGATTTTTGGATTGAAAGGCAAAAGCTTTAGCCATTGGACCATCACACATCACTACAAAAATTGTCTGTAATGTATATCATTCGAGAATTATATTTCAACGAATTAGATATATTACAATGAAATAGTAAAATGTATGAACAAAAAAAAAATGTACAGAGAATAACATTTCGTAAAATTTCTATTTAAGTACAAGCGACAAATGTCAAGAATTTTTTTTTTAAATTACATGATTAATAACTTTTTTATTTACTGATTGATTTTTTTTTCAAAAACAATAGCAAACGCCAACTTACTTTCCAAATTTCAGTACAATCGGACTTTTCTTTCTTAAGTTATCGTGCTTACAAGAAACGTGACTGACGGATAGACGGACGGAAAGACAGACGGATATTTTAAAAGTTGTTCAGAATTCGTTCACTAACATAATGATATGAAATTTTTTCACTACGAGCGATATTTCTGGTTTTAGAAAGGTGCCGATCAAATGCAACATACTCTTCGTTTTTGAGAAGAGTATAATAAGGCATAAATTACACAGGTCAACATTTGATCTAAGAACAATCACCAGACTTTACCAGAGTACACATAGGTTTTTTGGGTCACTGATTCCGAATCCGAGGTTGGTTAAGCTTCATCACGTCAGGTTCTTGGTCATTTGAAGGTCAAACTGAGAAAAAGTGTAAAAAAATTGAAAAAATTTATGTTTATGTTTCTGAGGTCGCTGAATTCAAATCGGCTGTTATTTTTACCCTTCAAGAACATGTAGAGGTCATTTCAATGCATTTTGAGATCATTTTGAGGTCAAATTGAGAAAAAGCGGCTAAAAAATCTGGAAAAATGCTTACATGGGTTTTTTGGGTCGCTGAGCTCGAATCCTTGGTTGGCTGGACTCTATCACATCGGATTCAAGGTCATTTGAAGGTCAAACTGAGAAAAGTGGTGTAAAAAATTTGAAAAAAATTTATGTTTGTTTTTGGGATCACTGAGTTCAATTTATACCTAAAATTTTGCAGTTTCTTGGTTTTCAACATTCTTGTTTTAATTTCATCATGATATGGCCTTAAAGAAACTTTGAGATAAAATAACGACAAAATTGAACTCAAAAACAAAAACGTAAATTTTTTCAAATTTTTTACGCCATTTTTATCTCAGTTTGACCTCAAATGACCTTGAATCCGATGTGATAGAGTCCAGCCAACCACGGATTCGAGCTCAGCTATCCAAAAAACCCATGTAAGCATTTTTCCAGTTTTTTAACCGCTTTTTCTCAATTTGGCCTCAAAATGATCTCAAATGCTTTGAAATGACCTCTAGATGTTCTTGAGGGTGAAAATAACAGCGGATTCGAATTCAGCGACCTCAGAAAACTAAACATAAATTTTTTCAAGTTTATTACAACACTTTTTCTCAGTCTGACCTTCAAATGACCAAGAACCTGACGTGATGAAACTTAACCAACTTCGGATTCGGAATCAGCGTCCCAAAAAACCTATGTATACTCTGGTGAAGTCTGGTGATTATTCTTAGATCAAATGTTGACCGGTTAAAGAGAAAATATCTTTTTAACCGATTTCATAAAATTTAAAAAAGGAGGAGGTTCGTCCCGTATGCATGTTTCTTTTTTGTACAATCATTACTTAAAAATTCGCTTAAGCAATTTTTGTGAAAGGGTAAGGTATGGCTTGGCGATAGTCCCATATTAATTTCGTCGAGCTATGTTTAGTGTAAGGCGAGCAAAATAAGGAAAACATGATTTTTTTAGCCGATAAAGTCGAGAATAGGCCGGATGCGCCAGTCAAAAGAAAAATGTAATATTGCGATAAAAAACTCACGTCGGAATTGCATTAAAATTGGTAGCTGGGTAATTTAGGAGTAGCTGATACCGAGTCCGATGTCAAAAGTTAAAAATTCAAAATTGCGAATCTAATGTGGTTGCAACACTTGCAACATTTTTGCATTGAAATATTTGTAATACATGGTAATTTCAAAATTCAAAACAACGAATATTCTCTTTTATTGTGTAGAAGCTAAATAAAGACGAAACTAAAAAGGGTGAAAATGTTTTTTCACAAAAATTGAACCACCTTCAAAACAGGTCGCTAAAAATTACAATATTTATTTATAAATAAAATTATATCGTCGTCCAGTTATTTGACCATATTGAGATCGGTGTAAAAATAAACAGAAAACCGATTCAAACATATTTTTAGCCGACTTCAATATCGATATGTGGTTCAATTAACTGGGCGACCTTTTTGGAGGCTGTTCAATTTTTTCTCAAACAATTTTCTTTCACATTTTTTATTTACCTCTTACACAGTAAAAGAAAATATCCGTAGTTTTGAATTTTTAAAATTTAACATCAGGATCGTATCAGAAAGTCTTGAAATCACCATATATCACAACCATTTAAATATGCAAAAGTATTGCAACCACATTAGATTCACAATTTTGAATGTTTAACTTTTCACATCGAATTCGGTATCAGCTACTCCTAAAATACCTAACTACCAACTTTAATGCAATCTGACGAAATTTGAACTTTTTATTGCAATTTTACATTCTTCTTATCACTGGCGCATTCGGTATATTGTCGATTTTACAGGCTAAAAAAATATTACTTTCCTTATTTTGCTCGCCTTATACTAAACACTGTTTGATTAAATTAATATGGACCCACCGCTGAGATATCTTACAGTTTGAGAAGATTTCATAGAAATCGCTTTAGCGAATTTATAAGTAATAATTCTACAAACATAAAAAAGGAAAAACCTAGGGTTCGAATTGGGAACCTCCCCCTTTTTTAAATTCTATGAAGTTGGTTAATTATATTATAGAATAACTACTCAATAATTTATTGTATTATTCATAAATTGAATATAAATTGAAGCACAATACAGACGAAATTTAGAATTACTTGATGAGCTGCTATGAAAACAGAAATGCATGCATTGGAAAATTAGAAGGTTGATGGACGCATTCATTTCGTTGAACATAGATTATAAATTATTGGTCTGACGTATCTTCATTTGAAGGTACCTTCATCAGCTTCCACAGTAAAATTAACACCATTATAGCATATCAATCTTTTCACGTGACATAATAATAATTGTATGTTTCGAATAACATAACTTTGCTTATATTCCCTATTCTGGTGTTCATTTCAGTAGATTATATTTAATTACATTTCTAAATTTAATCAAACGTTATAAAATCCAGGAAGTGCCACAGATATATTAGTCCAATAAATAAGCCGGAAAATGTGGAAAAGTGGTGGAACAGCACCGATTTGAAAAATTCCCTTTTTCACGTGTTCCCTAGACCCCCAGGAACATTCATCAGCATTGACCCCTGCATTACCTCTGAAAATGAGAAAGTTAGGGGGGTCTGAAGTGCCCCAAAAATTAGCTGTTGTAAAAAAATTTATAAAATTAATATTTCGCCTCGGAAATGGGCTCTAGGAGGTTCCTTGGGTCGCTGATCACGAATCCGAGGGCTAAATTGAGGAACTCCGTATTCCAGTATGGAGTTCGTGCCATTTTTTGATGAAATTTTCACTTTTTCGAGTGGAAGTTTAAATGTGAATATTGTGCTGTGGAAGTGTCCTCTAGGAGATTTTTTGGATCGCTGATCATGATTTTGAGGTCCAAATTCAAGAATTCCATGTTCTGTACTGGAATTTGTGCCATTTTTGGTGTCGAATTTCACTTTGAAGCAAAAAATTATGTATGAATATTACGAGTATTTCAAAATAATTTTTCAAGTCAATTTTACTTCGAAGAAAAAAGTTATGTATGAATATTACGAGCATTTCAAATTAATATACATGGCAATTTTATAAACACTGCAGGAATGCATGCAAATTTTTTCTTCTTTCAAGCGAGGCAGGTGATTAAAAGACAACAATTTTTATAAAAATATAGCATTTATTGTGTTGGTACAAAAGGTGGTATTGTGTGTGATAAAATAGTTATTAATTTATCATTACTTTTTTATATAATTTACACCATTTACATCAATCATAATGTGGATCAAATTCGAGAACTGGTAATTCAGGATTTGTTGGTTCTTCTTCAGTATCACTTTTATCTTCCTGTTCATCCGATATTTCAGTCGGACAGATCGATTCATTTTCCATCACTTCTGCAGCTCCAGGTGCCTCACAATTATTGCAGTTGTGTCCGTGACAAAATTTACATGCTCCGCATCCAGTTTGGCAGCCACACATTATAGCATCCATAAAAAATGGAATTTTCCATGGCACGTATTCCAGTCTGGAATATGTAATTCTTAAATCTGGACCTGAAAATCATGATCAGCGACCACAAAAACCGCCTAAAGCACATTTTCGTGGAAAAATGTTAATATTTAAATTTTGTCTGAAAAAATGGAATTTTCCATGGCATGTATTCTAGTCTGGAATATGGAATTCTTAAATTTGGACCTCAAAATCATGATCAGCGACCAAAAAAACCGCCACATTTTAGTGGAAAAATATATTATTGATTAGGCTTTCGAATGATTTTTTGACTATTTCTATAGCATAGAAATCGTTATAACATAAACTTCTTCTCATTTTTTTTAAATAAAAACGTCGCCATTCGTAGTCAGTAACAAAAAAGTATATACTGTTTTCGTTGAATTATAACATAATATAACATATATTTCGTCAATGTACAGCGCTTGCTTAAAAAAAAAATGAATTTTAAACTATAAAAAGATTTTAGAAAAAACGTAACGTTTTTGTTTCTTTGCAAATATCTAAGTTTATAGATGTTATATGCTAAAGAAACCGTATTAATCCATTCAATCGTATAAGTATCTTATCTAATAAGAAACTAGATATCCTTATCTCTTTACGTAATATAATTTGATACAATTTATCTAAGCGATAACAACTTCCTCGACAAACAATGGATTTTCATGTGAAACGCTGGCACAGTATTAATTCCAAGAATGCTTATGCCTACGTTTATAACAATATGTTATAAATACGACCAACAGGCGCATTTGCAGTCAGTCTATATTTTATCATTGAAGTTATTGTAGCTAACCATATATAACTATATCAATATTTGTAAAAGTAGAAATAAAAAGTTTTTAAAAAATGAATCCAGTTCTAAGTGATATAAAATAGATGATACTCGAATGTTTATAAGATGAAGTATTGAGTTTAAATTTTGAATATCTTAGAAAGCGTAATAAAGAAATCTAAGAAACAGAATTAAAGATAATTGATGTTTACTACAACGAGTCACAATTCAGTCAAAACGATGGGTGTGTCGTGTATATAAAGAAAAATATAAACCATAACATAACTATTACTTCATTATCTCAAACTAATCTGTTAAGAGTTCTTTTTGCAATAAATAGTATTAATTTTGGTCTAACAATATCATATCGTCCGCCCGTAACCAACGTAGGACAAAATATAGTTGATTTAGATGACTATTTTCATAATCTAAAAAAAGAAAAAATAGAAATTTTTTCAGGGGATGTAAACATAAACACACTGCAAATGCTTGACTTTAATGTCAACAATTATTTGGGCATATTAACGCAGAACGGATTTAAACCTTATATAAATAAACCGACTCGCGTCACAGAATTCAGTAGTACTTTAATTGTCCATATATTTGTAAGAGAATGTTGCTACTTGAACAAAAACCAAATAAATGTAGAGCTTAAACCAATAATAGTCAAAACATCTTTAACTGACCACTATTATGTCATCCTATCAATAAAAATACTAAATAATACCCAAAAAATAAACCTGAAAAAATAGAACATAAATTTATAAATTACTACCAATTATGTAATGCCTTATTGGATGAAACCTGGGCAAGTGTATATAGTACAGATAATGTCGAGAATACCTATAATAATTTTAATAGTACACTGAGTCAACACTTGCAAAACTGTTCTAAAAATGTTAAGAAAAATAACACTCTATATGAAATCAAACCATGGATGACAAATGGACTACTACATTCTATAAAACAAAAAGATAAGTTAAAGCGACAACTAATACAAAATTTTTCAACAGAAAGTAAAGCGGAATTTAATAAATATAGAAACAAATTAAACAAATTGATTAAAACAACTAAAAATGAATACTATAAAAGCCAAATAATTGAAGCAAAAAATGATTACAAAAAAGTATGGAATAAAATAAACGAGGTTACAGGTTCCAAAGACAAACACAACTATAAAAGTATTAGTTATATAATAAACGATAAGGATGAATGTTTAATAGACAACAAAAATAAAGCAACATTATTCAATAACTTTTTTGTCAACGTAGGGGCCAATTTGGCAAAAAATATTAAATCAAACCCCAAAAAAACGAATCTAAATGTAAACAGGCTTCCAAACTCCGGTAACAGAAACAGAAATCATAATGCACATAAACAAATTAAAAAATAACACGGCGCTGGGACCAAATGGATTATCGACTAAAATTCTTAAAATTACAAATAAATATATAAAAAGTCCTCTTAGCTATATAATAAACTTGGTTTTTTCAAAAAGCAAGTTACCAGTGGCCTGGAAAACCTCAATTGTTACGCCGATTTGCAAAGCTGGTGACAATAAAAAAAACTACTAATTACAGGCCAATATCGCTAATCAATAGTACAGCAAAAATTTTTGAATATTGTTTGAAACAAAGATTAATTGACTATTTAGAAAAATTTAAAATTTTAGACGAGCATCAATGTGGTTTTAGAAAGAATCTTAGTACAGAACAAGCAACGAATGAACTTGTCAAGATAATCATAGGTGGTTTCGACGGTAACAAAAAATGCTTAGCCACATTTTTAGACTTGGCTAAAGCCTTTGATACCGTCAACCATGTTATTCTATTAGAAAAATTAGACATCATGGGGATTAGAGGTAGTGAACAAAGATTAATTAGAGATTATCTGACAAAAAGAACGCAAACAGTTAAAATCGATAATGTCCAAGGTGAACCCTTAGAAATAACCACAGGCGTCCCTCAGGGGACGGTAATTGGTCCGATCTTATTCCTGTTATATATAAACAGTATGCTAAGAAATACCATAAATGGCCAGATAATATCTTACGCCGACGACACAGTCTTAATATTTAGAGACAATACCTGGGAAAAAGTTTATAATAAAGCTGAAAATGGTTTGAAAATCATAAAAAATTGGTTAGATAATAATCTTCTAAGTTTAAATGTACAAAAAACTAAATTTCTAACATTTTCCATATTATCTGACGATCAACCAGAAACCAACCAAATTTTTTCCCACGAATTATCCTGTAAAAATACCTTAAACTGTACTTGCGATAAAGTCACGAGGGTTACAGAAATCAAATATTTAGGGCTAATGGTTGATCAATACTTAAGATGGAATGTATACGCAATGTATCTCGCAAAAAGGCTTGGAAGATTAATGTACAAATTTTATCAGTTAAGAGACATACTAAATAAAAGAAATCTAGTAATTATATTCAATGCCCTGGTTGCGTCAATGTTAAGATATTGCATAACAGTTTGGGGTGGTTTATACAAAAAGGCCTTAAAAAATCTACAGGTCATACAAAATACAATTATAAAAATTATATTTAAAAAAAATCAAAGGTACTCAACAGAACTCTTATACACAGAAACGGGTTTATTTAATATAAGATTACTCTACACTTTTCAAACCATTCAATGGATGGTAAATGCATGTCAAATAGATATCCAAATGGATATACCATACAACACCAGAGCAGTCTTCAACCAAAACATAAGAATTCCTGCAATGCGATATATAATCTTGGCCCCAAACTATACAATCTCCTACCAGTTAATTTAAAAAACATTAAAGAAAAATCTAAATTTAAGAAAACTTTACGAACTAACCTTCAGAAACATTATCATACATTTGAAAGTATTTTAACCAATGAACATTTCACCCAATAAATATTTTTCTTCTCCTCCTCAATAACAAAATTATTTTTAAGAATAGAATAGAATAGAATTACGTTAAGAACTTTTACATAATTACATATTAAATATTTGTATACAAAATATAATATACATCTCAAATACAGGCCTCACAGCTTAGCTGGGATGTTATTATTTGTTTATAAATTGTAAAGTTTGTTTGAAACTGAATAAATTGAATTGAATTGAAAAAAAAAAACAAAAAAAAAAACAAAAAAAAAAACAAAAAAAAATTAATCAATCTTTAAAACGATTTTATGTTTGTTTCTTCATCAATAAAAGAAGAAGTAATGGTAAAACAATGTGCGTTTTGACATTGCTTTTAACAGAATGTCGTTACTTTGGTATTGTAATTGTCTAGAAATATTTTACATATTTTCATTCTTCGAGAGTTGCGTTAACTGCATGCGAAATATTATTGTCCTCCTTCACATTCTTAAATATTTTTTTGAGTGACCATCCATTATATTGTTTTTTCATATTTTTCTTCTTCGACAGTTGTGTTAACAGCAGGCTAAATATTATCGTACTAAGCCACATTTTTTTTTTATTAGGGTGACCAATCTGAATATTTTTTTCACATTTTTCTTTTTTGAGAGATACACTTTCGGTAAGTTAATAATATTTAATATTAGCTGTTCCGCACTTATAAGATAAGATACGTGTGTGTAGAGTGAAAGCGTTGAGTGAAAATTGCTATATCTTCGTAACTGTTGAGTGAAAAGTCCTAATTTTCACTCAGTGGTGAAAGCGAAGCTTGTACCTAGTATCTGATGTCGCATATCTTTCTTTTTAAAATTTTGGTTTAAAAAAATTGTTTCACATATATGTTGTATAAATCCTTGATTTGTAATCTGATAAAGAAAATTAATTTTTGCTTTTATATCCAAACCCGCATATTGTTCGAGCTCTGCCGACGGTGGGACGTTAAGTTGTAGCACCAGCGGAGGCCTGCATCGCATAGTTTGGCGTTAAAGAGCTCGATTATCAACTAAATTAATAATTTCTTTCAAATGTTTGGTGGGGAGAGAAAGTCGCTTTCAATAACTGCACATTTTTTACTTCCCACGCTTTTGTAATTGTGAAAAAATCAGCCTCCGAGATTTCTTCGAATATTTACGTTTCGGAGTACATAGATTAGGAAAATTAAAGCCATTTAATTCCATCAGTCTCTCTGTCTGTTGGCGCTATATCCACAAAACCACTTGACGGAGAAGAATTACGTAGTTGACGCTATTGCCAACGAAGAACTGCGAACAGTTCCGTTGGAAAATATACAGAGTGGACCGCATAAAAAACATAATAAAGGGGAAAAATGACAGAACGCAGTAAAATTTGATATGTAGTTAACACAATCGTCAAAGAAGAAAAATACAATTTGCTTATGCATCCCTGATTAATTCTTGATTGCTGCAGATTTTTATAGAACATGTGATTTCCATTGCACTGTCAAGTTTTGTAATCATTTTTGTTCTGATTACCGCATGGAGACTTAAAAGTTAAAAATCTTGAATACGTTTTAACACCTATTCTATGTATACTCTAATACTAGCAATACGTTTAGTAAGAAATACACGGCCGATGTAGGCGATACTTTTTTAATATTCTTTTTAGTTGCTACAAACCACCTTCCTCTTCTTTTCAGGAATATGGGAACAGTTTTAAAGAAGTTTTATTGGATGTACTTGTACATTTTGATTTAAAACACTGCTTACTTTGTTGCTGGTATTTTGCTTCATTCAACTTGATCGCGGAAACATAAATAAATATTTATAGTAGACGTATATTTTACGTATTAACTACCGAAACATCTACCTAGTAGATGACGTCACATTACCTAACTTCGGGCATGTACAGGTACGTTTTCTAAACGCGCATCGATTGTCACTTTTCATGTAAGTAATCAGCAGTGATCGGAATTTTGGGTTTAATTTCGAATGCGTCGTTACAGGGATTTATTAAAATATGTATTATATTATTAGTTGTAAATATGTACACATGTATTCTATTATACCAAAATAAATGAGAAACTCGTAAGGTAGGTTCGTATTATATTTAATTTCGATGTAATTTTGTAAGAAAGAACAAATTTTAAGTTTTTGATGTAAAATTTTATATACCTACACCTACCTATATGCGACACTGGAATTAAACCCAAATTCCGATAATTGGTAATCAGAAACGGCATTGTTTTTTAAACTTTTATCTCAAATTTGGCACAACTGTTTTTTATCGCAAATATAGTCGATTTCAATCAAAGCAAGGAAAAGTCGAAGCTGTATAGACCTTAGACAGCTTCTTTTTTGATGGAAAGCGAACGGAAGGGAGTAACATTTTAACGACTATGATTGAGAGTTATAAGATATTCTGCCAATTTTTTTTTTAAATTATACCTACATTCTTTGTTTAAGTTTCGTCGAATATTATGACCCTTAAAAGTAGCACGTTACAATATGTAAGGTATAAAAATTTCAGATTGGTAGAAAAAATAATTATTACCTATAATACACCTAGAGCATTGATAATACCGAGATAATTTTGTCATAGAGACTGCTGAAATCGTGTTGCTTGGTAATAGCCCGAGGCCGTAGGCCCGTAGTGAAAAGTGTCATAAAAAAATTTATAAAATTAATATTTCGCCTCGGAAATAGGCTCTAGGAGGTTTTTTGGGTCGCTAAACTGAAATTGAGCAATTCCATATTCCAGATTGGAATTCGTGCCATGGAAAATTCAATTTTTCCAGAAAAAAAAACCTCTAGAGCACATTTTTGTGGAAAAATGTTAATATTTAAATTTTTTCTGAAAAAATTGAATTTTCCATGGCACGTATTCCAATCTGGAATATGGAATTGCTCAATTTGGTCTACCTCGGAATCGTAATCAGCGACCTAAAAAACCTCCTAGAGCCTATTTCCGAGGCGAAATAATAATTATATAATTTTTTTTTGTGACACTTTTCACTACTTTTTGAGGCACTTCAAACCCCCCCAACTTTCTCATTTTCGGAGGTAATGCAGGGGCCAATGCTGATGAATGTTCCTGGGGGTCTAGGGACCAAGTGAAAAAAGGAATTTATCAAATCGGTGCTGTTCAACCACTTTTCCACATTTTACACTTTTTTCCGGCTTATTTACTGGGTTATAAGTATAATATTCTTAGTTTTAATTAAAAAAAGTTTTTTATAATTTATGTATTCGATGATAAAAAAATACCTTAGGAGAAATCTTTTTTGTTTTTATAAAATAAGTTGAAACAAAATTTTTCATATTCTGATATGGGTAAGGGTTATTCTCATGGGATAAGACTGTTAAGAATTAGGTTGATAATTCTTTTTTCTACCAATCTGAAATTTTTATACCTTACATATTCGACGAAACTTAAACAAAGAATGTAGGTATAATTAAAAAAAAAAGATTTTCAGAATATCTTATAACTCTCAATCATAGTCGTTAAAATGTTACTCTCTTCCGTTCGCTTTCCGTAAAAAAAGAAGCTGTTATAATGTCTATACAGCTTCAACTTTTTCTTGCTTTAATTGAAGTCGACTATATTTGCGATAAAAAACAGTTGTGCAAAATTTGAGACAAAAGTTTAAAAAACAATGCCGTTTCTGATTACCAATGATCGAAATTTGGGTTTAATTCCAGTGGCGCATATAGGTAGGTGTAGGTATATAAAATTTTACATCAAAAACTTAAAATTTGTTCTTTCTTACAAAATTAAATTGAAATTAAATATAATACAAACTTACCTTACAAGTTTCTCATTTATTTTGGCATAATAGAATACATGTACACATATTTACAACTAATAATATATGCATATTTTAATAAATCCTTGTAACGACACATCCGAAATTAAACCCAAAATTCCGTTCACTGCTGATTACTTACATGAAAAGTGATGCGAGGCTACAAAACGTACCTGTACATGCTCGAAGTCAGGTCAAGTGACGTAATTTACTAGGTAGACGCCTCGGTAATACGTAATACGTAAAATATACGTCTACTATAAATATTTATTTGTTTCCGCGATCAAGTTGGACGGTTCATTCTGAAGCAATATACCAGCAATAAAGTAAGTAGTGTTTTATATCAAAATGTACAAGTACATCCAATAAAATTTCTTTAAAACTGTTCCCATAGTAAAAATACAAAAAAATTTTAATCCAAAAAATTTAGACAATTTTTACCCAATCTCTTTCAAAATATTTAAAAGACAGTTAAAATTGCCCCCATTACGATCACCGTAGGTCGGGCGAAACCTATTCCAGGACGGGCAATGCCCGTCCTGCCCCCCCTAGCTACAGGCCTGTATATATTCTTTTAATTATTATTGGTCAGCTAGATGATGCATAAGCAAATTGTATTTTTCTTCCTTGACGATTGTGTTAATTACATGTCGAATTTTACTGCGTTCCGACATTTTTTTCCCATATTATGTTTTTTATGCGGTCCACTCTGTATATTTTTCAACGGAACTGTTCGCAGTTCTTCGTTGGCAATAGCGTCAACTACCTACTAAATAATATCCTTCTCCGTCAAGTGGTTTTGTAGGTATAGCGCCAACAGACAAAGAGACTGACGGAATTAAATGGCTTTAATTTTCCTAATCTACGTACTCTGAAACGTAAATATTCGAAGAAATCTCGGAAGCTGATTTTTTCACAATTACAAAATACTTCCCTTCAGTAAGCGAGGGAAGTAAAAAATGTACAGTTATTGAAAACGACTTTCTCTCCCCACCAAACATTTGAAAGAAATTGTTAATTTAGTTGATAATCGAGCTCTTTAACGCTAAGCTATGCGATGAAGGCCTCCGCTGGTGCTAGAACTTAACGTCCCACCGTCGGCAGAACTCGAACAATATGCGGGTTCGAATATACAAGTAAAAAAAAAATAATCTTCTTTGTCAGATTACAAATCAAGGATTCATACAACAAATATGTGAAAAAAATTTTTTAAACAAAAATTTTAAAATTTGTAATCCGTGTAATCGTCAATTAAATGTGCAGAAACGGTGTGTGACGTCAGACACTAGGCACAAGCTTCGCTTTCACCATTGAGTGAAAATTAGGACTTTTCACTCAACAGTTACGAAGATATAGCAATTTTCACTCTACACACACGTATCTTATAAGCGCGGAACAGCTAATATTAAATATTATTAACTTACTGCAAGTTTATATCTCAAAAAAAGAAAAATAAAAATGTGACGGAGGACGATAATATTCCGTATGTAGCGGACACAACGAATAAAAATATGAAAAAAAGAATACAATGTGGTCGCCCAAAAACTTGTTTTTTCAAATATGACGGAGGACAATAATATTTCGCATGCAGTTAATACAACTGTCGAAGAAAAATATGAAAAAAATATTCGGAGTGGTCACCCTAATAAAAAAAATGTGGCTTAGTACGATAATATTTACCACGGCTGTCAACACACCTGTCTAAAAAGAAAAATATGAAAAAACAATATACAGGGTGGTCACTCAAAAAATTGTTTTAGAATGTGAAGGAGGACAATAATATTTCGCATGCAGTTAACCCAACTGTCGAAGAATGAAAATATGGAAAAAATTTCTGGACAATTACAATACCAAAGTAACGACATTCTGTTAAAAACAATGTCAAAACGCACATTGTTTTGCCATAACTTCTTTTTTTTTAATGATGAAGAAACAAACATAAAATCGTTTTAAAAATTGATTAATTATCTTTAATTCTGTTTCTTAGATTTCTTTATTACACTTTCTAAGATATTTAAAATTTAAATTCAATACTTCATCCTATAAACATTCGGGTATCATCTATAAACTTATATATCACCAAAACTATCAATCCTACAAAAATAGAGATATTTGCAAAGAAACAAAAATGTTACGTTTTTTCTAAAATCTTTTTATAGTTTAAAATTCTTTTTTTTTTCTAGCAAGCGCTTGATCCAGTAAATAAGCCGGAAAAAAGTGTAAAATGTCGAAAAGTGGTGGAACAGTACCCATTTGAAAAATTTCTTTTTTCACGTGTTCCCTAGGAGCATTCATCAGCATTGACCCTTGGGGGTTTGAAGTGCCCCAAAAAGTAGCTCTCATAAAAAAATGATAAAATTAATATTTCGCCTCGGAAATGAGCCCTACGAGGTTTTTTGAGTCACTGATCACGAATCCGAGGTCCAAGTTGAGGAATTCCATATTCCAGTATGGAATTCGTGCCATTTTTTTAATGAAAATTACACTTTTTCGGGCGGAAATTTAAATATGAATATTGTGTTGCGGAAGTGTGCTCTAGGAGGTTTTTGGGTCGCTGGTCACGATTCCGAAGTTCAAATTAAGCAGTTCCATATTCCAGACTGGAATACGTGCCAAGATTCCATTTTTTCAGAAAAAATTTAAATATTAACGTTCTTCCACGAAAAAATGCTCTAGGAGGTTTTTTTGGTCACTGATCATGATTTTGAAGTCCAAATTTAAGAATTCCATATTTCAGACTGGAATACGTGCCATGGAAAATTCCATTTTTTCAGAAAAAATTTAAATATTAACGTTTTTCCACGAAAATGTGCTCTGCGATATCGTTTGGGTCATTGAATACGAATTCGCGGTCTAATTCAAGTAATTTCAAATATCTCATGAGAAGTACTGTTGATTAGATTTGTCTATGTTTTTTTATACGTATATGTGTTTGTCTATATCTCTGCACATATTTATGTGTGTGTGTGTGTGTATATAATGTGTGTAAATATATATTTACTTTTGGTTCATGAAATAGGCTTAGTAATTTTTAACAAATTAGTTCTGTCCAAAATATGTTAGTATGTATTTATACCTAATTGTATCAAATAATGTATGCATACTGCGCAAGTATGGTTTTCGTACTAAATAATTTTACGATGTACTATTTATTAATGTATTACCTTCTCGAAACAAGTGTTTTATAACACTTAGATATCAAGTAACTTTATTTATTTACTATTATTTTTTTACTATTTCCGGTATATATTTGCAAATTTGCGTAAAATAGCAGATTCAATTAAAGAGCACATTGAGGACATCAATCAAGTATTAGACAGTGGAATAGAATGCTTGTTAAAGTTATACAATTATAAAATAAATAAATCGGATTTGTATTTGACTGAGAGGCAAAAACTGCGTAGGGCCAGATATAATACTTTTGTGAAAAAAAAAAACACGAAATATGAAATCAACGAAGAAGAATACGTTAAAGTTATACAATTATAAAATAAATAAATCGGATTTGAATTTGACTGCGGGGCAAAAACTGCGCAGGGCCAGATATAATACTTTTGTGAAAAAAAAATACACGAAATATGAAATCAACGAAGAAGAATACGGTAAATATAGCCACGTTGCCTCCCACCGTGGATAGTTTCAGAGAACATCTTAAACGGGTGAACTACCAAATGCAATCTTGGATCGGCTTCTTAACAGATTCTCATCATAACAGAACCACAACATTGAATCATCAGCTGGAAATTGATCGACGGCTTCTTGCATCCCGTAAGGATGACCGAACCGCCTGCACCAAAAAAGATTACGGATGCTATAATGTGTGACTGGCAAACTGGATGCGGAGCAGCTTGTATTTGTTGCAAGAATGGCTATATTGCTCTCAAACTTGTAAATTTTGTCACGGAAACAATTGCAATAATTGCGGGGCACCTGGAGCTGCAGACGTAACCGAAAATGAATCGATTTGTCTGGCTAAAATATCAGATGAACCGGAAGATGAAAGTGACACCGAAGAAGAACCAACAATTCCTGAATTACCAGTTCTCGAATAAGATTCAGATTATGATTGATATAAATGGTGTATATTATATAAAAAAATAATGATAAATTAATAACTATTTTATCACACAGAATACCACATTTTGTACCAACACGATAAATGCTATATTTTTATAAAAATTGTTATCTTTTAATCACTTACCTTACTTGAAAGAAGAAAAAATTGGCATGCATTCCTGCAGTGTTTATAAAATTGCCATGTATATTCATTTGAAACGCTCGTAACATTCATACATAACTTTTTGTCTTCAAATAAAATTGACTTGAAAAATTATTTTGAAATAGTTAATTAAGTACTCGTAATATTCATACATATCTTTTTCCTTCAAAGTAAAATTCGACACGAAAAATGGCACATATTCCAGTCTGGAATATGGAATTGCTCAATTTTGACCTCGGAATCGACATCAGCGACCCAAAAAACCCTTAGAGCACACTTCCGCAGCACAATATTCATATTTAAATTTCCGCCCGAGAAAGTGGAATTTTCATCAAAAAATGGCACGAATTCCATACTGGAATTAGGAATTCCACTATTCGGACCTCGGATTCGTGATCAGCGACCAAAGAAACCTCCTAGAGCCCATTTCCGAGGTGAAATATTAATTGTATACATTTCTTTATGACAGCTACTTTTTGAGGTACTTCAAACTCTAACTTTATCATTTTCGGAGTCAATGCTGATGAGTGTTCCTGGGGGTCTAGGGAACACGTGAAAAAAGAAATTTTTCAAATCGGCGCTGTTCCACCACTTTTCCACATTTTCCGGCTTATTAATTGGACTAGCTGTAAACTGACGAAATATATGTTACCTATATGCTATGTTATATTTTAACGAAAACAGTATATACTTTTTTTAGTTACTGACTACGAATGGTGACGTCACAACCTTTTCTATGCTATAGAAACAGTCAAAAAACCATTCAAAAGCCTAATCAATACTATATTATTTTGGTTGTCAGTTTTAACTATGTGTTATAGTTTTTAAGATATTCAACATTAAAATTAATATTTCGTCTTATAAACATTCGGACGCCACCTTTCCAGATCTCCAAAACTATTGATTCTGCAAGAATTATAAGAAAAAATCATCCTCAATTTAGTAGCTTTCCTATTTGTCTCTACATGTTTTCGCCCAATGAGTTATTTGACGAAGCTAAAAATCTCAATTTTCAGTCGTTATAATTTAAAGACTATCCATTTATATGAAGAGTTGCATAGAACCTTTTCGCCTCAAAATTTGATTATCTTTCAGCTCCAATGTTTTTTTTTTTTGGGGTGCCACCCCAAGCAAGCCTCCACATAATATAGAAAGTTTTCTTTGATGCATTTACTATTAAGTTGCCAAAAATGAACGAGCTCCAATTCATATGACAATATGACATTATTTCGAAGTTAAAACATCTAGTTACTATTATGCTATAACTTCTTAACATTATATTTAATGATTAGAACCTAATTTCAGAGTGTAACTTTGTTAATAATCCCTTGTAGAAATGTTTTGCCCTATTATACCCATTTGATTTAATCAAAGTTTTAGATTAATTTCAATTTTCTGATATTCTTAAATGAATATAAAATTTTATGGAACTGATTATTTTTTACCTCTTATAAAAATATTAATGTTTATTTTCTGAAGTACAAGATTGACAGAAATTTATAGTTGTTCTTAACTAGGTACTTCATGCTTTACAACATCATTAAATGTTTATAACCATTGCATTGCCTCAGATGATGAAAAAATATATATTATTTTTATTTCGAGAGAGGGTAGGTATATTTTTGGTTCAGTTCAGTTGTGTTTTTTTGCTGCATATTAAATTTCTATAATTTTCATTACACGACTTATTACTGATATTTTGAAATTTAAACTTTTAACTAAAACTTTTATTGATGAAAATTATTTTATTAATATGAAGACTGAAAACAAAATTAATAATTTTTTTAATTCAAACAATTATATAAGCATTAGTATAATAGAAATTGTAATATACTACAAAAACTGATTGATTAAATATCTTCCACTCAGACATTGAAATTTTGTATATAGCTCTTAAGTTGATGACGTCTTTTTTAAATGCATGTTTAAGAGCACTTAAGAATCCTGTATATTTATTAGTGGAAACAATTAACGTGTTTGTCATAGGCAAAGCGAGTTTTTCTTAAAAAATTAAATCAATAAATTAAACAATTTTAAAAAAACGCAGTCTATACGGGGTGTCAGGGAAATAAATTTCACCAGTTTAGGAGCTCATTCGACAGGAAAAAATTGTAAGAAAACTTCTTATAAATATGTACCGGAAATGCTAACCCAGGAAACTAAGACCCTTTGAAGATGACACCTAAATAGTGGTTTTAACTTACTGTTTCGGAAACAATTTGGGACAACTTTATCACATTTGGTACACGATTTTATATTATTAAGACTTATTATCTTGCAGTATTAACTAAAATTAATTAAATTTGTGGGCGGAGAAACGATGGTAAAGTTACTTTTGTTTCTATTTTTTTTTTTTTCGTTTAGTAGTTTAGTACCTACTTTAAAGTGATTTCTTCTCTAATACTGCATAAAAACAGCTCCCTTGACAATTAGCTGCAGGGTAAATTGAAAGTAGTGGAAAGGTGGACAAGGTGGGACAAGATGGAGAGAACGTAGGACAATGTGGTCATAAAGTGGGATAAGGGGGAGACTCTTGGAAAAAGGTGGGTATCCATGCGAAATTAACCACTGGTATAAACTAGTATACAGTCTGATCTACCATGATATGCGGAAAATAAAATGGTGTACTAGTCTTCAATGTTGGAAAGCCCCTGCAAAATTTTAGAGGGTTCTGAGGTAATTTAGTATATTAAATTATTAGTAAATTTGCGAATATACACTACTGATTTTGAGTAGGTCAGGAATAGGTCGACGTCCTTACTGGTGAAAGAGCGTATTGGAGTTGTTTACATTTCCTTAATGGCATAAAAACTGAAGCCGGCATGTGCCGATAAGCACAGAACAAACAATAATTTTATCACAACTTCCTCAAACACGTTGCTTTTAGGTAATATCCCTCCGCCTACGGCGTCGGGATATTACCAAGCAACGTGCATTCGGAAACTGTGATAAAATTATTTCGTATTATCAACGTCCTTGGGACATTATAGCTGATAATTTCCCTTGTCCAGTTTGACAGTTCAATAATTTATTTTTTAACAATGTCACAACTACGATTTGGCACTGCAAATAATGACTTGATAAATATAATAATAGAGGAAAACATGCCATGTAATACAATTAAAAGTAAAAAGTACAGCTGGAATATATTTATGGACTTTTGCGGTACCAGAAATTATGAATTATATAAAAATAAATAAAATAAATTGCAAAAAATTTTCTATCCGAATGCTCCTCAAACGTTGATAAATAGCTCATAATTTAATCACAAATTCCTCAAGCACGTTGGTTTTAGGTAATATCCCTCAACCTACGGCGCTGCGCGGCATCGGGATATTACCAAGCAACATGTTTTTAGAAAATGTGATAAAACACTATTTCGTATTGTCAACGTCCTTGGGACATTATAGCTGAAAATTTCACCTAAATATTTAAAATAACACTTATGATTATTTCCAAATCATCTCCAGCTCGATTAAAATGTCAACATTTTTCATCAATTAAACAAAAATATTAGATAGTTGTCAAATCCGGACCGCAAGAAAGTTATTAAAACTATCACCTAATGAGAAAATATTTGTTAAATGTAATTTTTATTGGGCCATGCATTCTACTTCCACAAAAATATTCTTTTAACGAACATCCGTACATTTATTTATAATTTAAATAATCGTTTATAATAAAAGGCATATTAACAAATAATTGGAAGCAAATTAGTATAATTTCCTATCTCGGGTATGGAGATGGGATGTTATTTCCATAACGTTAGTTTATCGTGGTACATGAATGCAACAGCTTTTCCTATCTCTAATGAAGCACAATTTAGTCAACAAGAGAGGGATATACGATGGACATTACAAACTTCACTGACAGACCTTGAATACGCAGATGATCTTTGTCTTCTACCACATACATATCAGGACATGGAACAACAACTTGAGCTACTAATTAACGAAGCAGAAAAAGTAGGACTGTGCATTAATGTTAAGAAGACAAAATCAATGAGAATTATGACACCCAACATCAGAACGTTCAGCATCCACAACACCCCCATCGAGGATGTCCAACAATTTAATTATTTGGGCAGCATTATAACAACATCAGGAGGAACGAATATGGATATTGAAAATCGTATTAAACAGGCCAAAAAGACCTTTGGTATGCTGTACCCAGTTTGGAGATCCAGGGCATACTCAACTAGAATAAAAATGTGCTTCTTTAACTCGCTGGTAAAATCAGTACTGGTTTATGGTTGCCAGACTTGGATGATAAATCAACAAATAACCCATCCTCTACAAACTTTCATTAATAAATCTACACTGAACTGAAGTCGAAATGGATAGGACATATCTTGCGACGAAACCACGAAAATACCGCAAGACAGGCTTTAGACTGGAATCCTCAAGGATCCCGCAGACCTGGCAGACCAGCTAACACTTGGCGCAGGACTGTAGACAGTGAAGCCAGCTCAATAGGGAAAACATGGAGAGAAGTAAAAGCCATGGCTGAAGACAGGACACGATGGAGAGTCTTTACGGAGGCCCTATGCTCCAACTAGGAGTTCAGGATATATAATGAAGCACGAGCTGAACGCTGCAAAACTGGTATGGCAAGTGGCATACCTTTTCTGTTTTAGTGTCATGATCCGAAAACATGTTTATATGAGCTATTTTTGTAGGTAGATTCAGCTTCTAAGCGGACGAAAATTCTTTTACACACTGTTTGACGTAAACACTTCAATAAACAAATATTTCTGAACATCAACTATAAATTTTGTAATTATTCTTATGAATAATTCAAATTTCAGTGCGTCCACGTGAAAATATCGACTTCAATTATTTAATTTTTAAAGGCTGCTGAAATTTGCTAATATATATGGAAAAATGTTGCCGTTAACAAGTAGTGCCACCCAGACGTACGGGTCTTCTCAACACCCCCCATTTTCCAAAATTAAATTTTTAGACGGTACCCTATAACGAGTGGTACAGCACTGGAATATCCGTTGAAAAAAACTACTGCTGTGATATAATAAATTGTTTAGTTATAATTTTCAGCATATAAAAAAATTTCAGTACAATAGTACAAATTGGTTACATATTTAATTAAAATCAAACTAACAATCTTTGAACAATAGTAGAAGGAATTTTCCAAGTCATTTTATATACTTGAATAGTATTTAGTAAAATTCTTCGACGGTTGCGTCTTGAGAATCTTCCAAAGACTAAGAGAAGTCACATAAAATAGCCCACACGAAGAAATGTAATAGGATGAATCTCGAGAGCGCACTGGCCATCCGGTTCCTTTTCACTATTTAGAAGGTCTTGTTTAACATACATATATCTATTTAAGTGAAACTGTAGTAAGTGATGATGCGCCGTCCAATTGGAAACAGACTGCTCCTTCTTGAAGTACGTAAAGATTATTTTCTTCAATTTCTCCTATTATTGGGGCACGTTGATTTAATTATTCTAGAAATATCCTAACTAAACTAACTAAAATATTCTAACAAAAATATTCCATTTTCCAATATTCCAAAATATTTCCATTTGTATTATTTCATATAGCACCATTACTATTTACATGTCTGCAACCAACAGCTATTCTCCGGACTAATGCCCCGCCGAGCGCTGAATTACGAATTACAAGCCTGGCCACGTTAAGTGCAATAACTGTGTATTGCCACAAAACACTAAAGTTTCGATTTTAATAGACACCAGCCGAAAGACTTATTCCTACTTAAAGGAGCTCTCGTGCCAGCCACCCCATACTACTTGCAGACTGCAGTTTCGAGCTATTGGCTCTTGGCCAGGCTTGTAATTCGTAATTCAGCGCTCGGCGGGGCATTAGTCCGGAGAATAGCTGTTGGTTGCAGTCTGGTTTTTATTCCTTATATATTTAAGGAAACGTATAGAGGAGTTCGACAAAAATATTTCACTAGTAAATATTCTGCCCTCTAAAAGCAAACCTACTAACTATGCCCATGTCAGGGCTACTGCTGTTTCGATTGTAATGGACATTAGCCACTAGATGGAGCCTGCCATTTTTGCTGCATGTCGTGGTTTTATAAATCTCGTCATGTACCAAGAGTGAACAAATGCCTCGTTCCAGCCATCTCAGACCTACCTTGCACTGACGAGAGCCAATAGCTCGAAACTGCAGTCTGCAAGTAGTATGGGGTGGCTGGCACGAGAGCTCCTTTAAGTAGGAATAAGTCTTTCGGCTGGTGTCTATTAAAATCGAAACTTTAGTGTTTTGTGGCAATACACAGTTATTGCACTTAACGCGGCCAGGCTTGTAATTCGTAATTCAGCGCTCGGCGGGGCATTAGTCCGGAGAATAGCTGTTGGTTGCAGTCTGGTTTTTATTCCTTATATATTTAAGGAAACGTATAGAGGAGTTCGACAAAAATATTTCGCTAGTAAATATTCTGCCCTCTAAAAGCAAACCTACTTACTATTATGAAGCAGTATCATTTGTTTTCAATAGGCATTCTGAATAGAGTGCTTTTACAAATTTTATAGTTTGAATGCTGCACGTGGCATAGCAAGGCTGCAATACTTGCCCCTTAATGTCCCCATTTTGTTTTTATCAACGAACAAAATCTTGAAAACTACTTTAAATATCTCAAATATTTAGGGTCGAAATTTTCTTGCGGTCAAATAAATTTTTTCTATATAATTTAACTTAATGTAGATATGTCCTGGGTTATTGGTCTTAATAATAAAATTACTTTTTCTTACGTTTCGGTTTATTCAACCATCGTCAGAAAAATTAGTTAATATCATTGTTGAATTGCACACTACAACTATTTACATCGTGAAAGTATTCTATATGAATGTTTAAAAGCAACTTCTATACAAAATTTCACAAATTGTCTACAATCACCAGCCCCTGATAATTTCGTAACGTTTATTTTGTTAGACAAAAAAATATTTAAAGAACTGAAATCTATAATCGAATGTGAAGCAAGATATTGGATGTTCTGTTCAATATAAAAAACCGCTGCCCAAGGAATCACTACTTCCACATCCAAATTTTCTATCCAAGTTACTCACAACGAAAAAATTTTGTATGTGGAAATAATTATTTATGGAACTTTAATAATATGATATTTGAAATCCTCTACCCCACAAACTCATAAAACGATACCCCACATCGGTAGTGGGGTGGGGGTGGATGAAGTAAAAAAATATTTTGAGATTTTTGGTTCTTGTACACACACTAAATCACAATTTTTTTTCATCCCCTTTGATAATGGGGTGGGGGTGGTAAAAGGGGTGGCTAATGCCAAAATTTTTTTTGAGACCTTAGCTTCTCTTGTATATACTAAATACCAATTTTATGGACTCTTACCTGCTTGATTTACCTATTTACCCCAAATACACCCCAATTTACCTCAACCCTTCGACGGAACAAGATGAAAATATAATCTAGTTCTAGATCTCATTAAAGTACATATAGCCCACAGAAATTAATAGATCAAACGAACTTACCTAAGTGAAGTTCGATCTTGATTATATTAGCGCCTCGTGGAAGAAGATCAATATGTAGAACTCCACTCGGGGTACGATGACACACACACTTTAAATAGGGGCGGCTCAAGGTAAATTTTCCACCCGGGCGGGAGCACTTTTTGGCGCCATTGGGGCCATTGCCCTCTGGCGCCCGGTCCTTAAGCCGCCCCTGACCTTAAAGCAAATTTGGTTGTATATCCTAGGCCACCTCTTATCAAGATATCGGTCTATAACGTCATTCTATTTAAAGCATTTATTTCACGTTGCAACAGGTAAAGGTGGGATGGGACTGATCTTCTTCGACGAGGCGCTAATATAATAGATCGAACTTCCCTTAGGTAAGTTCGTTTGATCTATTAATTATATTACGCGCCTCGTCTCCAAAGATCAATATGTAGATGTTTAAAGTAAGTTGCAACGTTCTTACGAAAAAAGAAAAAATAAAGTTTAGAGTACAACACGAAACTTTATTATATTCATAATATATAGTAATTAAACCTCCAACGAAAGTATTGTTAGTACCTCTCAATCTACAGTCATTTGACAAAATATTTAGATATTTATTGGTACTAAAATGTAAAAAAAAGGAATTTATGTATCCCAAGAAAAGGAGAAAAGTATACCTAGACAGAATTATTTCATCTATAAACCTTTTCCAAATAAGCCATTCTTGTTGAGAGGTCTATGTCCATCCTGCAGTCTTCTTAATAATTTCCAAACTAACTCCATTCCTAGCTGCAGCTGAAGTTGAAGCATGTCATGTTCTATGGGCGGAAAATATGGTCGTATCAAGGCCAGTCTTTTGTAGAGTCATTTTAATCCTTCTACTGATAGTTGGAAACGTTGCCATGAGGTTTTTTATGACATATAAATAGGGCATAATTATTATTTGTGCCTTTAAGATCTTACTTAGGTAGGTAATTAGAGTCCTTGCTGTACACACCTTGGGATTTTAATCGAAAAGGGTAAATGTAATGCTGCTTGCGGTTTGTTACGCCTAGATGTTTGGCAGTTATTTGGTTTCAACTTAGCTTGGCCGAATTATAATATCCCGAGTATCTATTAATGACAATGTTTGAACTCGATGGGCATATACAAGGGCTAGAATAGTTGCCAGTTTTTGTGATAAAATTGGTAATGCCAAAGTTTCATTAGGATAAAGAGAACTAATACAATCTAATACCGTAGCCGGGTTCTAAGTCTTCTCATATTTCGGTTTCGATGGACGAATATTGAGGACTACTTTAAAAAATTTCTTGATATTGATGTCTTGTCCAATTTCGACACTTATCAACAAGCTGAGTGCTCTGTATGTGAGTGAGTGAGCCATATTATGCTGCGATATTAAATTGTCTGACAGCAAAGAGAGGACTTGTGGGGTGGATGCCTCATAAATACCTAATTTGTTTCTTTTACAAAAATCCCTCCAAATTTTCAATCAACTACTTTATCATTTGAGGGTAGCATTTGTAATCGACGTCAATAAAATGTCAACTGATGTTTAGAGCATTCCATTCAGTCTGTACGCCTCTTTGATAAGTGGCTCGCTATCAGATTAAGGCTGTTCCATAGCGGGTGAAGTGTATGATGAGAATGAACCAAATTAGAGTCGGGCTTGAAATAAGTTGGTCTTTCAACTAGAATATTAGTGAATAAGGGAAACCAAGGCTGTGATACAAAAATAGGAAAATATTAAGATTCATTTATATTAAGATTCCATCAGCCCCATCTAAAATTATTATTATTTCTTTTTTTTTGTTCAGTACTCTCAACATAATGGAAAAAGGAAAAAATACATAGAATTACCAATCTTTCCAATTTAATGTAAAGGCATCAGATGTCAAAGCATCAGGATACATAGACCTTACATTTTGCATTATTTCTTGAAGTGACTAGGTCGATTTCAGGGATACCAAATATGCTCGAGACATGTCGAAAGCTAATTGCCACTCAGTTTCTGTACCCAATTTTCGGAATTCAATGTTTGCTTCCACATTTTTAGATGGCTTTAGGCAAGAGGCATGAGTCTATAAATTTTTTTTTTCACACCACTGCCAAATTAACTCATTTAGTCTAGAAAATGTTATGTCACCGATATGATTTATATAGGAGATGTCAGTGTTATTATCTATTCTACAGAGAATATTGCAATTGGCTAGATATTTGGCAAAACACCTATGCCCAAAAATGGCAGTCAATATTTAAATAACTCATGTGACACTCACTCTCTGTTTGATTCCAGTGACCGTAAGCCTTGTCAACTTCGCATGAAATCCCTCGTCCGGTCCTAGAAGCATCAGAAAAAATTTCAAGGGAATAAAAATCTAATCTAACGTGATTTCCAGGGTCTTTAATTTTTGATTTCCACATGTCAAGAAATCCGAAATGGATATTTGTGCATCATAATTGTTATTAGATTTTACTAGAGCCAAATATTTTCATCGTTCAAAATGTTTTGTATACAGCCAGCTGTATTTTATTACCGGATACACTGATACCAAATTACCTAAAAATACTGCAAATTCTCTTATCGTAAGAGGCTTTTTATTCTCAACTTTATTTAGTAGCATTAAATTTTGTTGTTGTTTTGGAGGGGGCACTGATAAGGACATATTCGTTGAATTGTAACTAAACCCTAACTATTGACATGATTGACTTGGTTGTAGTAAGCACTTCTTATAGTTTATTATAAACCTTAACGTTTCTAACAGGTGGCAGGTCTTACGTTTTCTAAACATAACTCGTACAAGTCATCTAGTAGCAGGAAATCGTCTAAATAAAGCACTGATAATAAACCCTGGCCCCTTAAGTGAGTAATAACTGGTTTCATTAATTTTGTGAATGTTAGGGGGGCCGTACACAGGCCAAAAGGCAGACAATTAAATTCATAAAATATACCTATAATATGAATTTCAAGTATTTTCTAGAAGGCTTACGAATTATTACTAAGAAATACGCATTCTTCAAGTCCAGGCTGGCTAAATAACAATTTTTACTAACCACTTGAGAAATCGTTTTATGATCTTCCAATTTGCAGTGGTTACAGTTTATATATCAATTTAAAGAGTTTACATTTAAAATGAATCTATATGTTTCATCTAGCTTGGGTGTCAGAAATGTTTTTGAAATATACTGATATTTACATGCAAAGCACTTATTAACAGATCCTAAAGCTAATAAATTATTGACTGAATTTGTCATATTAAGCTACTCTGTTTTAGACCTGGGCGGCTCTTTCGAAGGAGAGAGCTGAATAGGTATTTTCATGAAATCCAAAGAATATCCTTTAGACACCCAAGATAAGTTTTTGGAATCCGCAGCTATTTTTCTCAAAGCATGCGTAAAATACTGTAGCCTGACAGCGAAACTACCTACCTCCATTAGAACCGTCAGTATGACGGCTTCTGAAGAGGGTCTCTCGACTGGTAATGTTGTCAATATGATTTCTGTAGAACAGCCTGCTGGTGTTTCCGATTTTTTTTTTTTACTTCGTCCACCCTGACAATAGGGTTACCGTGTTGAATTTTTGGACTTTAAAGTACTGCCTCCAATACTTGATATCCTTTTTTCATTCTATTTTTGTTTGAATGGTTGCTTAAGTTTGAGATCGAGGGATGATTTCTGCTGTTCTCACTCTATCTCCTAAATTTTCCCCAAATAGCCAACCATCTACATTCTCGCTATTAAGCGTTTTCTGATATTTTTTGTTAAGCCTGACGAAGCCAGAATTCGTCTGGAATCAGACTCGGAGTGATGAGTATCTGTCACCAATCTAGCAGCATCGCTGATAATTTTAACAAGGTCTGGCCTCCCCTCCCCTTCCTTGGACAATAACTTTGTAAGAGCTTTTTCCAAAGCAGCTCCAATTTGATTTTGAATCTGAGCCAAACTTGAGTTTCTTCTTAATGTTGTCTCTCTTGAAGATGCTACTATGTCAGCATCTTGCTTTGGAGTCTCTAACAAAGGACAATTTTTAGGAGGGGAATACTCTTTCACCAATCTGGAGCGAAATTCCTCTGGTAAACCTTTCATAAAAATGTTTTGCCACCTTGTTACAAGACCGTTGTTCAGATATTCCCCGAAAACCTTGTCCGCCAAAATCACCTCTAATAAATTAATTATTTCTGTGCTTACACTTGGTGAATTATATTCTTCAACATGATCTTTAACCATAACGGACCAGGGTGCGGGCGGAATGTTTCGTTATCAAGAAGCATTGCATTATCCTCTCTATCAGAGGATTGGCCTGATCGAAAGTCAACGAGAGGCTTTTAAATAAGAGGCTTTTAAATAAGCATTTATGAAATTATAAGGTATATGGAGCACTCATCTCTACTTTGAGAAGAAGAAAGGTTGTTCAACTCGTGAAAAACCTATAAGTAAATTCAACTCGTGAAAAAACTTCTGGTCAATTATTGACTTAACCTCAAATCTCACTGAAAAATCTCATCCAACCATATTTTTCTCAAAACTCGTTTGGGAGTTACAGTCATTCAGCTCGTGAAACGACCTAGAGTTATTCATCTCGTGAAAAAACCCGTGAGATTTGAGGTATGCTCGTATACTATTGATGCCATACAAAATATTAATTTACTGTAAAATTCGGATTCCGGATAATAGTCGGGAATCTAAAGGGCCGAATTCGATCATGGGGTATGAACTCGCAGGTATAAAATTTAAAAAATATGGATATTAACCAGAATTTTATGCCGAATTCGATTCCAGAGGGCGCGATGTCGGCCAAGATTGCGAAATTGCAAAAAAAGTAATAATTTCGAAAAAAATTTTGAACTTTAATATTGCATTATCTTTCGTTTACATTGCATTTACGAGCTTATTTATAAAGATTTTTTGATAATTCTTATATCAATCGAAAGCTTAATGTTTGTAGTTTCATACAAGTGTAATAGAGAGACATAATTTTCATTATAAACAACACTATGAATTGTTTAAACAATATGTGCTCGGAAAGTGTAGTGTAATTTTCGGCATCGAGGTACTTTTATTATTATTGCAGATATAGATGTGTAGTTATATGATACGAAATACGTAGAATAGACCAATGAACATTTTTTATTAAAACAATTTTTTAATTCGCTGAATAATTTAGGAGATATGATTTTTTAAATGTAGGGCGCGCAGCCGTAGTCATAACTCATAATAATAAATATAAGCATGGCCTCGGGTACGCGATTTTAGTCACGAATGGCTAAGCTATCCACCGTCACTTTTTCAGCCAGATGTAGACAGTCTTTAGATATAGTATGCGTGAGGGCAATAAAGCTGATTTTTTTGGAATTCACAAAGGAATGCTTGAAAGGAAATTGGACTGAATTGAAGGTATTACTTCCTGAGCCCGAACAAAAAACTTATATAATTAATATGATGGCTTTTATTTAGCGTCATCAATTCAAAAGTTGTACAACGTTTAAGGAGCTATTCGAAAAATATGCAGATGTAATTATAGGTAGCAAACCCGTTGAATGTCATTTGATCGTTTTAATGGGGGATAGATATGAGTCTAATGTAAATTGCATGAAAGAAATGGAGTGAATGCGACGCAGCAAATATACTGTGATGAGTCATGAATTTGAGGTGCAGGATAATATTAAAATTCCGAATTGGAAACTTTTCCTTGCAAATAACAACAGAGCTCGTTTTGACACATTTCCGAAAAACTCTACACAGATCATAGTAGTCTACCTACTAACGTTTCTGTTATGACGACAGGGATGGCTGAAGATAGTGCCAGTACAACGATTTCCTCCATGAAACAAAGTAAAATTGTAACAGACTTACACTTTTCAAATCACAGCGGAGCAGACAGTAGAATATTTGCAATAGTTCAGTACCTATCAAATTTGAATTACAAAAAGGTAATAATACAAGCTACTGATACAGAAATTTTTGTGATGGCACTATACTATGCTACTAGAATAAACATAAATAAGTTGTGGATACATAGATTCGATGTGTATATACGTATTCACTGCATAATACAAAAACTGTCGACTACGCAGAATATATCAGAAATTTATTTGGGCAATTTTTTTCTATGTACTTACGTCTTAAGTGGTCGCGATACGGTCAGTTTTCCTTTCAGAAAAGGAAGAATTTACGTATTCAGAACATGCCTCAAATATGCCAATGATCCTAAGTTACAGTCAATATTGAATTTCCCACTCGACAATTCATTTGATACTGCTGAATTTGAAAACTTTGCACGTTATTTCTTTAAAGTCTTATATGGTAGACCCTTTTTTCATTGGCCATTTGGACAATTTGCGAGCCCATTTATTTCACACTTGTAAATCGGATATTCGAAATTTACCACCAACTGAAGACTCATTTCACCAGCACATTCTTAGAGCTGCCTACCGAATAATTATTTTGAAGACAGTAAGTTGCGTCAATCCAGTGCTTCCCAACCCCAAGGATTTTGGTTGGGTTTCAAAGGACAATATATTAGTACCAAGACTTATGACAAAAAGTGTCAGTCCAAATGTAACGCCTGGAAACATATTTTGTAAATGCAAACAATTCTAAAATTGCATTGGAAACTGCAGTTGTGCTAAGGCCGGTTTGGCGTGCATAATAGGTTGTTTTTGTGAAGGCCGATGTCAAAGGTGTTAGTTTAACTTTAACTTATACTATAGTATTATTATATTAATGCACTTAATTATAGCATTATAACATCAATCATATGTATAATGACTTACCTATAATACTCCAATTTTAGTTATATCATATGTATTATGTACACAGAATTTACAATACATACAACCATTATTTTGTCTAGACGAAAAATATTTTAATTTAATTGTAGTTGTTCTTAAATTAAATACAGATAATTTGTGGATGGTGGATTTATATAACTGATAAATTAAATAAAACTTGCCATAGGTAGCAAAATTATTGTGACGAGCACTGCACGTAATAATAAATACTTTTATTATAACAGCAGTGCCTCGAAATCATGTGTAAATAGCCTACAGACAAGACCGCGCGCGCGGTAGACCAAAACAATGCGCTTCATTTAAAAAAAATCATATCTCCTAAATTATTCAGCGAATTAAAAAATTGTTTTAATAAAAAATGTTCGTTGGTCTATTCTACGTATTTCGTCTCGAATAACTACACATCTATCTGCAATAATAACAAAAGTACCTCGATGCCGAAAATTACACTACGCTTTCCGAGCACATATTGTTTAAACAATTTATAGTGTTGTTTATAATGAAAATAATGTCTTTCTATTACATTTGTATGAAACTACAAACATTAAGGTTTCGATTGATATAAGAATTATTAATAAATCTTTATACATAAGCTCGTAAATGCAATGTAAACGAAAGATAATGAAATATTTAAGTTCCCAATTTTTTTCGAAATTATTATTTTTTTTGCAATTTCGCAATCTTGGCCGACATTGCGCCCTCTGGAATCGGATTCGGCATAAAATTCTGGATAATATCCACATTTTTTTAATTTTATACCCGCGAGTTCAGGGTTTGGCATTTTAGACGCGTCTTTTTGGATGCTAGATTCCTTACTATAATAGTAAATTATCCTCAAACTTCTTGATTTCAACCTCGAATAATTTCGTCTTTGCGACACTGATCTATTAACTCTAGCACAGCTGCCATGGCGACTTCTGTTATTCTGACGTTCTAAAATATGGAATCTTTTCTTAAGCTTTTTCAATTTAGCTTTCATCTTCTTAGACACTTTATTGTCTGAAGAACTATCATCAGAGTCTTCTACACTATTTCTGAGTCATTTCATGATGATTTTCACAAAATTTACTTCGATTTTTATAAAAAAGAACTTGAAAGAAAATGGAGCGTGCTGTCACCGCGACACACAAAGGAAGAATGACGTTATAGACCGATATCTTGATAAATAGAAAAGACAACTTGTAGACAATTTAGTTCTCTACAACTTTCACATTGACCTCATAGGCACCCGATGCATAGAACGTGAGATATTTGCAAAAGCTTTTGGCCTTCAATATCTTGGGTAGCCATGTTGTGATTTTTGTGCAAAAATTCAGATTTTTACTAATTTTGTCTAGGTTTCCTCGTTTTTTTGACTAATTTCTGTGGGCTAATATGTGTACCAAATTTCAATTCAATATCTCAAACGGTTCCAAAGTAAACTTGCGCACAAAAAAAGTTACAGACAGACCGACAGATAGACCTACAGACAGACAGACATTTTTTTTCGTGCAAACTTAAAACCTCGACGTTTTATGACATTCTAAGCCTATTTGAACAGTAAAAATTTAAAAAAAATTTGTTGTCGTTACTATACTTCTAAATCCTGTGTATAAAATCCTAAAAGCGGATACATAATTTGAGAGCCCTCTTCTACACCCCACCACACTTACCGCCATTATTATATTCCATTATAGCTTCTTTGATGTAACTTCCCTAATTATTCTCAAAATTGCATTTATTTAACACGCTGTAAGTGCACGCGCTGTGAAAATTAACATCTAAAACAGCACATTGAGGGTGCGTAATGGTAAAGTTAACTGTAACTAGACCAATATATAGGAAACTTATTACACGTAGGTCTTCCAATGAATAATAATAGCTTGTATAATGTAAATTTTTATAATTATACCTGAGAAGGGTTGCTGCGTAGTTCGTTACGCACAAAGTAAGATAATGAAACCAGTAAATATACAGCCAATTTCTTCCTTTAATCATCTAGCTCCTTTATAAACGAACAAATTTCTTAGCAGTTTCTTTTATTTTACATTAAATAAATACAGAAATGAGAAAGGGGATTTCTCTTACATGCACGGTGACTGAAAATGCAAATCTAACTCAACATTTTTTAGTGGTGACATTTGAATTCACAGATATCGTAGTTTCATATCAGAGCAAATGTGGTGAGTGGGAATAATGAAAAATTTATTAGGCAAAAAACTGTTTGTGGTCTATCGTAATGTAGGGAAAAAATAATACTGGGTCTCAACGAGATAACTTTCCGGCTGTAATTTTTTTATTTCTTAACGGCTCGAGATGAAACTAGGCATGTCTCATGTGGAATTTTTCAAGTTTATTCGACTTCCGATTTCACCGGAAGTGTTACCTACATTTGATTTTTAAATTAAACACTCTGTATATTTTTGAATTTTTGGAATCTAGAGTCAATCTGCACATGACTGTGCTAATTTTATGACCCTTTCCGCCTTTTGACTTTTTTACAGCCAATTACTTCCAGTGGAAGTACAGTAACGACAAAAAAATTTTTAAAAATTTTTATTGTTCAAATAGGCTTAGAATGTCACGAAACGTAGAGATTTTAAGTTTGAGCGAAAAAAAAATTTCTGTCTGTCGATCTGTCTGTCGGCCTGACTGTAACTTTTTTTGTGCGCACGTTTACTCTGGAACCGTTTGAGATATTGACTTGGGATTTGGTACACATATGTACTTTAACGAGATCTAGAACTAGATTATATTTTCATCTTGTTCTGTCGAAGGGTTGAGGGGTAAATTTGGGGAAAATAGGTAAATAGAGAAGGTAAGAGTCCAATAAAATTGGTATTTAGTATATATATACAAGAGAAGCTAAGGTCTCAAAAAAAAATTTTGGCATTAGCCACCCAACCATTACCACCCCCACCCCATTATTAAAGGGGATGAAAAAAAAATGTGATTTAGTGTGTACAAGAACCAGACACCTCAAAACGTTTTTTTACTTCATCCACCCCCACTACCACCCCCTATCACCACCCCCACCCCGCTACCGATGTGGTGTATCGTTTTATGGTTTTTTGGGGTAGAGGATTTCAAATATTATATTATTAAAGTTCCATAAACAATTATTTCCGCATACAAAATTTTTTCGTTGTGAGTGACTTGGATAAAAAATGTAGATGTGGAAGTAGTGATTCCTTGGGCAGCGGTTATTTAATTTTCAATCTAGTGTGCCGTAACCCAAAAGAAATTTTTCTAGTATTCATAAATAATTGAAGAAAAATACGTAGGTATTGGATTTTTTTGTTGTTAATTTGTGTCATGGAGGTCGAAAGTTGATAAACTCACCTTTTCGAAATTATTCAAAATTTTCAATTGAAAGTATATCACATTCATACTATAGCTAAATGTAGTTTTCCAATACCAATCTAACGATGTATTAAAACACGTCTGAAGGGTCAATTTCAGGTGGGTACACTCAAAGAAATAGTATGGGTAAATTCAACAAAAAAAAAATGGTTAACTAACAATATCGTTAATTTTGTTAAACCAAACTATATTGATGGTATTTTTAAAGAAGAGGTGATTGTTATTTTAATTAATAAAAAGTCGTCGTACAACAAAACAAACATTAACTTAAAAAATAGATGAATAAGACTATTATTTTGTTCGTCTGACTATTATTTTGTTGAATTCTGTCAAATTAAACTAGATAATAGTATATTTTATTTTTAACTATTATCGAATTGTAATTCTAACCCAGTATTAGTTCGCTGTATTATTGTACTTGGTAGACAAACCAATATTGTTGTCGTCTTCTAGAAGTTCTAAAAGAATTACCATAAAATTTGCTTGCTTGCCACGTAGTCTATTACAGAAATTATTCCCAGATGACGCAACATAGAAATCACTGACAATAATCAATCATGCATTATCTTATACTCTTATGAATTTATAGAAAATTAATAACATGATTGCAATGTTCAAGTTCTCTCAGGGATCATCGATATATTTGGATGGATCTTATAAACGATCTCTAATCTTTGGTTTGGGTGGTCTGATGTCTCAATACTGAGATTTTGGCTAACCAAAAAAAACTGCATCATACAATAAAGTGTAGATCAACCTAAAAATTAGTTGGTGAACAAAAAACAAAGTCGTTGTACTATTTAATTGTAGACCAAATTGAAAATGGTTAGTGAACATAAAAAAATGTCATTGTACTATTTAATTTGTTACAAGAGGATATGATTATTAAACTACTATTTGTTTACGAAAACAAATAAAGTTGTATGACTATTCTTTTCTGATTGATTTAACTATGAAACTAGATAGGCGCGATTTCATATGCTCTTTTTGGTTGAATTTACCTATCATTTTCTTTAAGTGTAACGGCAAACTAAATTGAAAGTTTAAATTGGCTGAAAAAATTTTAAAATGGCGGAAAGAGTCATAAAATTAACCTCTAGGTTCCAAAAATGCAAAAATATATAGGGTGTTCCATTTAAATATCAAGAAATGGGGTCAGACGTCGCAGAAACTTGACTTGATAGATACAAAAATTTAATTTTGATAACATGTGACACACGCCTAGTTTCATTTCGATTCGTTAAGAAATAAAGAAATGGCGTCCGGGAAGAAATCCCACTGATACCCGGTATAGCATAAATAAAGGAAACAATGTATATACATACAAATATATTTATTGCAAAATATTATTTAAAGTTTATTATATGAATCAAAATTATTCGGGATTAACTAAACACGATTTTATCCCCTCCCTCCACCACTTTTGAGTTCGAAGATTTTTCAGTGCCAGGCCTTATGATAGTATTTTGAAATGGTTAATTTTTAAGATTTCTGGATCTGAGTCTTCATTCTTTTTAACTGGTACTTTCCCCAACTTGCTATGAGTTAGTCTTACCTAGTTATAATAGCATATTCTATAGATCTCTAATATTTTCTCCCTTGTCTTCCGTCATTTTCCTGAGTCTTTGTCAACTGTTATTCCGAGCATCTTGTACTTGTTCCGAAAACTAATCATGGGAGTTTCTATTGTTATGTTTTGTCAGCTATATTTTCCAAATGAACAAATCTCGCCGAGAAAGGCTATAATCTGAAAAAAGAGAAAATATATGTATTAGAAATACATGTATGTTTTTCTGTAGTTATAATAAAAGAGACGTACAAGCTAGATATAGAAGGTATTAGAAACTCATTGCAAAATTGTGTTTCGCGAATCAGAAAACAACCAGGTAATTGAAATCGGAAGAACCATTTTTATTAAGACGGGCGGGCCAAATCAAGGAGTAAAAATCTTGTGTTTATCGATTTCCAATCAGGTACACAAACTTCATTAAATTAGAAAATATTTTTGGCTCCTTACGTTTTTTTAATATAGGGGATGAAAAATCGGTTGCTAATAAATTTTGTAAAATAGTGACATATAGTAGTGGAGCCGTTAATTTCAGTATATATTTAATTTGGCATATTTTAAAAAAATATATCAAACGCCGGCTATTTGAATGTGCCACGGAAACAGCACTGACATCATAAGGACAATTAGCAGTATTTAGTGGCATTGAGGAAAAAGAGAAGGAGTAAGCACAGTGTACTTAAGTATGCCCACAAAGATGAAAGCAAGACCTACTCCCACTTTTATGGACGTAGTTAAAGTAAAGCAAGCTTAATCTTTTGTTCTTTATGGTTTTATGATAACTTCTCTGCAGACTGCCGCGCTGTTGTAATTTTGTCGGGGTTTGAAAAACCCGTATCTTATTAACTGATACTGTACAACATTTTATTTTCATCTTTCACAAGTTTATAAGGAATTTTTCAAGAAGAAATATTATTGTTTAACTCATATTCTATTAATATATTGACTTATTGCAAATTGATCTTATTCAGGAACCCCTTAAACTTCTGATTTTGAATATTCAATCGAAATTTGATAAATACAATATTCCGTCATATTTCAGAAGAAAAGGGGAAAAAAGTAAGCGTTTAACGAAATTATCTCCTTTAGAAACTAACGAACTTCCTTTTATATAAAACTAAGTAAAATAGAGAGAGGGATTTCTTTTATAAAATTAATAAACAATGGCACATTAGGGCGCAGGGTACAAAATTATATATATTTTTAATGTATTTAACGTCGGCCTATTTCCGTTATCATGGCCCATCACTGACACCAGGAGACGAGATACCCCGACCTGTAAATTTTGCCGAACTTCTTTTCTGTCGAAGAGTAGGGATCTTTTACTTGCGTAACATTTAATAGACAAAGGACCAACCACTTTACATTTCCTTTGATGGATGGTAGATCCACTACGTAGACTTCGTCTCAAATTACATAACTTCTACGTAACCGCTGATATACAAGCCGCTAAAAGATGGGAACGAGATCGCCGTGTTTCCTCAGACGGGTCACCCATCCATCTAAGTACTAACTGATGAACGTTGCTTGACTTTATGTATCGAAATACGTACAGCCAAGATGCCTCTACGCTTCCCCCAGAGTATACATTAATAGAAACAAACATCGAAACCTTATTTGAAGAAAAAGTTTTTATGGATTGCTCATTAAGGGAAGACGAAGGAATTTCTGTTATAAACTTGGGAAATCTTCACATAATTAGGGTGGAAGGTCCAAACGAAAAAAAAAAAAAAAAACAGAAATTCCGCTCGGAGAAAATAATTTGTTAACAAAATGCTTAAGTAAAAACATGGATAATGAATAAACATTTGTTAGCTTAATTGAAGTTTGATGTTACCGTTTGGTCCAGTAAAATTAGTCACTTATTTCTATAAAATATCCCAAAAAAATGCATGTTGTTACAAATAACTTTTCGAATATTGTTAAAGTTTATAAAAAAGCATTTTAAAATGCATTTTGTTGCTGTGGGACCGAAATTGACTGAAAATTTTATCAAGGTGAGGCTTTTTTTACTGTCTTCGAAGCCCCCGTTATTCGAACTTTTGTCAAAAACGGCAAATTCTACGTAAAAAATGGACAAAGTGAAACGTTTATTTTTTTTCTGTTGTAACAAAAATTCAAGGAGTTATGGATCAAAGTGTCCAAAATGTACCTAGCAATATCCAAATAACAGGTTGCAACAGACTGTATGCTATCAAAAATTGTCTTACCACCTTTTTTTTTACTATTTTCATTGACAATTATTTGTAAAAAAAAATCAGTAAAGGTATTTACCCAAAACTTCCCTGTCCGGTGCACAGCCTCATTAAAAATGCATAGTTTGCATCTTTTAGTTATTAATTATTTTTTATGTTGGATGACGAACCTGTATATATTATTTTTAACTAAAACCTATGGTTATTTTCCCAATACTGGAGCGGATCTGGCGAGAAAAAGAAGAGTTTTGAAACCAACTTTAAAAAAAAATTGACAATTCGGTTACACGCGTTCTCTTTTATCATGTTATCAACTTAGTTCAGCTTAATCATACGGGGTGGCGGAGGAATTCGCATTTAAAATTCTCAAAACACGTTTTTCCACGATAATTTTGTTATTTCGACTTGACGAAAAAAAAGTAAAATTAAAAATTGAAGACCTCGCGGAAGCGCCTAATCTGGTAAATCTCATAAATTCCATAAAGAACGTGGAATCTAATAGCAATTAATTGCAGTCCCTGGCCAACAATCACTCATTTGCAATTTTCTCGAAAACTGCTGATTCTAGAAAAAAAGTGACCTACATATAAACACATTATGTTAGCAAATATATAGTGATAACACGATAAAAATTTGAGAGTAATCCATTGTGCCGTTTTTGAGTTAGAGCGAATTAAGCGGAAAAATAATTGTTTTATATATCCAATACACATCTAAAACTAGAGAAATGCGCTGCGAAAACTCGTGACGGTGTTAAATAATTATTTATAATAAGGTTAATATTTGATGGAGGGTAGACTGATAAAATATTAAGATGGAAAAAAGATTTATATATCCGAATATTAAGCTCCGAGGTCCCTATCCCTTTTCCTTAACTCTTCATTCCCGTAAACGCATTATGCCCCCTCCCTCCCTTCCTATTGCTTGGATTGCGATGTATTTTTTTTAAATTAAAGATAAAAAATCTAACTTACCTGTAAAAAAATTTCTCTTCTGAGCCCTTTCCTTCGGACTCAAAAACGCATTTAAAAAAAATGCAAAAGGTTTTTTCCCTCCCACAAGTTTGCTTATTTGAAAAAAAATAAGAAAAAATATTCAGTCAAATATTAGACATAATAACGAACAAATTCCATTTTGGTTTTTGAAAATCGCACGACAGGGAAAAAAGTTCGAGGAGGTTGAATAATTTTCCTTTCCCTACCTCCCTCCTCTCCCCTAATTAGCCCACCACCCCAACCAATCCTCTGGCTCCATCAATTCTTATCTATTTCACCTACCTCAAAAAAATCTCATCCCCCTAACTTCTTCTTTTCGTAAAAAAATTAAGGAATTACTTTTTTGTGTATTAGTGTTAGGGCAAAAAAACGAGTATTTTCAAAACAAATGTTCACGAAAAGTTACCGTCCGATTTGAAAAAAATTACCAGATTATGCGCTTTCGCGAGATCTTCAATTTTTAATTTTACTTTCTTTTCGTCAGGTCAATAATAACAAAGTTATCGTGGAAAAACGTGTTTTTGCGGATTTTAAATGCGAATTCCTCCGCCACCCCGTGCGATTAAGCTGAACTAAGTTGATAACTTGATAAAAGAGAACGCGTGTAACCGAATTGTCAAAAAAAATTTAAAAAAAGTTGGTTTCATTTCAAAACGCTAGAGGTTTTTTAACTTCGGAATAATGTCATATTAAACGGTTTTCCTTCATTTTTGGCAACTTAATAGTAAACGCATTAAGGAAAAGTTTCTATATTATGCGGCGGCTTACTATTTTATAGGGGGTGGATGCCACCCCTTTTCAGGGGGTGGCAACTAAAAAAAAAAAAAAAACGTTAGAGCTGAAACAGAATTAAATTTTAAGAAGAAAATTTTCTATGCAACTTTTCATAGAAATTGATTGTCTTTAAGTAATAACGACTAGAAAATTGGGATTTTAGCTTGAAAAAAAAAAGGTATTTCAAATAGGTTTTCGTCAAATAACTCGAAAGGTATTACTCCAGGCGATTTAGACTATTGCTGCCAAATTTGTTTATTTGGACGTCTTGAATAACACGTGGTAGTTACGGCAAGGTACACCTGGAGGATTTCTTGAAAATCGCGTCGGAAGGTCGCGGAAACCGCGGATTCGCGATTAACTCAGTTTTTATGGCTCAAACTGGAACAACACCTATTATAAAAGTTGTACATCTGTAAATTCTCTACCTTAAGTGTGCTATACATTTTTTTCGTACCCCTAACCGTTTTGGAGATATGGCGAGGACTAAGTGAAAAATGCCAAACCTCTTTCGCGTCACATATTTCGCAATTATCTTGCTTTCTATGTCTCAGAATGAAAAAAATATTGCTGTTATAGAGTTCGGTGATCTTTATTCTCTACCAGAATGTCTTATAGATTTTATTTACATTTATTTACAGTGAATAAGTCAAAAAATGCATTCGTTTCCGCACCACCCTAGAGGTAGAATGCTCGGAGCGCTTTTTTTTACATGGTTCCCCAAGAGGCTTAATCCATGCAGGATCTTAAATTAGTCAATATTTCCGACTCCTTCGGTATCTGAAACGTTATCTTCCAATGACAAATCGTTGTCATTATTTTCATTCTGATAAGATTCTACGTCGTCCACTTCGTCATTCATAGCAATTATAGGTGCGGTGTTCAAGCAGGAGTGACCGTGGCAATGACCACAAGCTGTTAAACAATTCAATCCTACTTTCTACAGCTACATTTTCCTGAACAACCCTTCGTATAGTTGCAAAAAGTTTAATTTAACAATACGCCTGGTGCTGGTGGTAACTGCGTTGGTACTGGCTACAAAATATCATTCTTCCTAATCCAGCCCCACTGCTCAAGATCGATGTCTTTTACCAACCAGTTTGAACTTGATAATACACTCTACAAAAATGCTGCTGAGCTGCTGAAGATGTTGGAGGAAGTGATGCATTTCTCACTTAGTCCGCGTATTATCTCCAAAACGGTTAGGCTTACGAAGAAAATGTATAGCACCTTTAAGGTAGAAAATTTATAGATGTACAACTTTTATAATAGGTGTTGTTCCCGTTTGAGCCATAAAAACTGAGTTAATCGCGAATCCGCGGTTTCCGCGACCTTCCGACGCGATTTTCAAGAAATCCTTCAGGTGTATCGTGGCGTAACTGCGAAGTGTCATTCAAGACGTCCAAATAAACACAATAAAAAAAAATTTTCGTATGGCACGAATTTAGCACAGAGGTCAATTTTACAACTAAAACAACTGGATTATATTACTTTGAGCAAAAATGCGCTAGAGACAAATAAGAAAGCTATTAAATTGAGGATGAATTTCGTTTTTTTTTCTAATTTCTGTAGAGTTAATGGTTTCGAAGATCTGGAAATATAAAGGTGGCGTCCTAACTTCTATAAGATGAAGTATTTAGTTTAAATGTTAAATATCTTAGAGACTATAGCTCTTACGTTAAAAATGCTAACAATCAAAATGAAAGTCCATTAAATAGGCTTTCAAATTATTTTTTGGTTATTCCTATGGCACAGAAACAATGCCTTTTTTCGAATTTTTTTAATAAAAACGTCGCCATTTTGTTAATGTAAGCAGTCAGTAATTAAAAAAATATATTCTCATATACTGTTTTTCGTTAACATAAAGTATGATCTAGACGCTCAAATTTTTTCGTCCGCTTTAGAAAAAAATTGCATTTTAATCTGTAAAAGGATTTTGGAATAAACGTAATATTTTTGTTTTTCTGGAAATATCTCTATAAATATTAGTTTTAGAGAAAATATGGTGGACATCAAAAATGATGCTTATAAACTGGGAATTAATTTTTTTTTAAATATTTGTGTAGGGTTGATAGTTTTGGAGATATTTAATTTTATAGATGGCATCCCACCGTTTTTAGGATGAAGTATTAAGTATAAAATGTTGAATATCTTAGAAACTACGACACTTCCATAAAAAATTCCAAGGAACAAAATTAAAGATAATTAATCAATCTTTAAAATGACTTTTTGTTTGCTATGTTACAAAATATAAAGAAGTTATGGCGGACACAATGTGCGATTTCACATTTTTTCTAACAAAATGTCACCATTGTAATTCATTGTAATTGCTTAGTAATAATTTTTTTTTTCAGAAATGCTGTTTTTCGGTAATTAATAGCATCCTCTAGATGCTCATTTTTTTTGTCCGTTTAAAACACTTATTAAAAAAAAATTCCATCTGCAATATTAGAGCCGCCATTTTGAATTTTTTAATATTGACTTCAGATTCGTAATTAGTGATCCCAAAAACACAACTATTCTAAGTTTTAAAAATAAAAAAATAAATTAGTAATACTTATTCAAATATTGAATATTAAAATTTAGGGGTGGTTTTCACTCGAGGGTAAAAGCAAGTATCCGGACTATATGGAAACTGAAGATGATACCTTTTAGTACAAAAATAATTCATAAAGAAAAATTATCATTTAATATGAATTTATTCCGAAATTTTAGATATTTTTTACCTCAAGGTACTGTGCTATAATAATACTTGTGTCATTATTCATTATCTTTTCTGTAGGATGACAATTTTTGACCTTTCTTAATTAAAAGTATGTCAGGTTTTCTTCCTAGCAATAGTGACAACTACATTTCAAATATTCCTCTGCCATTTCTTAATTAGTTTTATTTTAGAATGACTACTTCGTATACATTTCACTAAAAGTATGTCAGATTTCTTCCTTGGTAATTGTGTACAGACCACATATTATAGACACGATATTGTTTCGTATTTTTCATATATATTTTTTTAATGCGGCACCCTGTATAGTTTTCTCCTTTCTACATGCCAAATATTATCGTTCTCCGTCACATTTTTTAATTATCTTTTTTAAGGTGACCACCTTGTATATTTTGTTCACATCTTTCTTCTTTGAAAGTCGTGTTAACTGCATGCGAAATATCCCTCCCATTTTTTCAACAATTTTTAAGGGTGACCACCCTAAATAATTTTTCTATATCTTTCTTTGACAGTTGTGTTAACTGCTTGTGAAATATTATTACCAACCGTCATATTTTTCCATTTTTTTAGGTTGACCACCCTGTATATTTTTCGTATTTTCTCCTCGACAGTTGTGTTAGCTACATGACAAATATTATCGTCCTCCATCACATTTCTTCATTATTTTTTGAGGGTGACCACACTATATTTATTTTTATATTTTTCTTCTTAACTGCATGCGAAATATTATCGTCATTCGTCACATTTAAGAAAAAAATGTTTAACCACCCTGTATATTTTTTTAAATATTTTTGTTCTTTGACAATTGCGTTAACTGCTTGCAGAATATTATCGTCCTCGGCCACGTGTTTTAGTTTTTTTTAACGTGACCACCCTATATATTTTTGATTCATATTTTTCTGCTTTGACAGTTGTATTAACTGCATGCGAAATATTATTATCCTACGTCACAAATAAATTTTTTTTTGGGTGACCACTCTGTATATTTTTTTATATTTTTCTTTGACAACTGTGTTAACTGTATGCGAAATATCGTCGTCCGCTACGTTTTTATGTTTTTCGTGTGACCACCCTGTATATTTCTTTCATAATTTTCTTCCTTGACTATGTTAACTACATGCCAAAAATTACTGTTTTCCGTCATATTTTTTCCTTAATTATACTTCTCATGAGGTCCACCTTGTATATTTTTCAACGGAACTGTATTCCAGTTCTTCGTTAGCAGTAGGGTCAACTACCTACCAAATATTATTCTTCTCCGTAGAGTAGTTTTATAGTTATAGCACCAACAGACAGATACTAGACCGACAGACTGACGGAATTAAATGGCTTTAATTTTCTGAAGCATAAAAATCCGGAGAAATCTCAGAAGGTGATTTTTTCACGATTACAATACTTCTCTTCGGTAAGCAAGGAAAATAAATTTTTTTTTTTAACTCTTGATGATTGAGGTGTTGAAAACATTTGAGAGAAAAATATGCTTTAAATGATTTATAGTAGCCTAAGTTAGCCTAATAATCTCTCAATAGTAAGGTTTTATACGCTTTATGTGCTGAAATGTAAGTACGTTGTGAAAGGGGCATATTTTAAATAATTTATAAGGATAACTACTGGTAATTCTTTGCCAATATCCCGAAACTACAGATCCAACAAAAAAATGCTAAACGAGAAATTAAAGGTGATAAATTTTACTTAATACCGTTTTTAATTATTTTCTTACAAAGAATTTAAATGAAATAAGACGTTGGAATAAAATTTCACATTTTTCAGGCGAAAAAATTATTTAACTTTAATCGCAAAACAAATTAACTTCTGCACCTTAAAAAATAAATTGGATTTTACAACATAAAAAAACAAATTAAAGGGAATCGAATAGGCTTTCAAATTTGCACATTTACGTAAAACCCTTCGGCTTTTGAGTAAAATGCGGATGTTTCATTTTTGTTTTCAAAAAAATCAAAATGCGTTCATAGCTTCAAGATGTTCTAACTCGGTGAATTTTCATCTTTACGCTACTTAAAAAACAGTGAAAAAACATCGTATTTAAAAAAAATCTATCTCATCAAAATAATTCGATACAGAAATAAGAAGAACTTCATGAACAAATATCAGCTTGTGATATTTTTAGGTATTTTCAAGAGAAAGCCCTCCAAGTTGATAACGTTTTTATGAAACGTGTTGAATTTTTTTTAGTCCTAAAATAGGTATATCAAATACAGGTATTCTGAATTTTTTGTAAACGATTTAATGTACTTTTATCTACTCATATTAGGTTATATACTAATTAATGAACTGCTCTTGAACAATTCATAGTATCCATAAACAAATTGCGTGAGTTATTATAACTCACTAGGTGCAGAGCCAATCACCTTCATCTTCATGCCTAGCCTGTCCAATCGACGTAATAGCCAGGGAGGTAGTGACAGATTTTTCGCGTTAATATATATAAAGCTAGATTTTTTCCCATGATAACTTAGACAGTATCAATGATGAAGGGGTAATTCTACCAATCTATAAGTCCTGCAAAAATGAGTAAAAAATTAAATAACATGTTGTAAAAAGAGATCGATTTTCTGAAATGTCACAAAATGTCACTTTTGATTCGTTCGTGCCGAGCCGAATGTTCGAATTTCGCCATGCAATTTACGATCAGGTTTATCTGGAAGACTTCCTATATACGGCCGTCCCAATGGTGTTTTTCGAAAAATAGGAACGTGTCAAGATTGCATGTTTTTGCAATATTTTCGGCGCCGAAATGCAAGCTGTTTTTTGCTATTTTTCCCAGATATCTCCGAAACGGTGGGAGTTAGCTCGAAATAAAAAATAAGGTCAAACGAGTATTTTCCACTACGAATCTTTTTGCTGCCATCAGATTTTTGATTTTTTTGTCGTACGGCAAAAAATCGCAAATTTTGAGCTTCTACAGTTGGCTACTTTTTAATCTTGGCTCCTTCGCCAAAAGACTACTGTACTGCCCTGCTATGACAAGAAGTGTATCTGAGAAAATGTGCTTTTAGAGAAATAAACTATTTTCTGAATTATGTTATTCTATAGGAAAACGTGTAATTTCCTACATTTCCTCGAATATCCCGATAATTATCGTTTTTTCCAAATATTTGTAGGCAGCTTTTGTAAAGAGTATCGATTGAGATTTCCGATGCTTTTCTTATTTTTTCTCTGACATAAAAAACAAAAGACTTATGACCGAATATGCGCTCCGGGTTATTGCAGTTCGCGGATAAGTTTTGCATTTTCCGCCTCGGAATATTAATCTATAAAGCTGATTTTTTGCCTACAAGCAGTTTATGCACTATTTTGATTAAAAATCACATTCTACCTCCGCTGAAAAATCGCAGAACAAATATAGAAGTGTGTACAAAAATTAAATGTGTGTACAAAAATTAAGTTTTACAGTTAATTGTATTAATAAACAAATTGAATAATTTAAACAAAAATTTTCTTTCTTAATGGTACTATTATGTATTTTTCATGTCTAGATAATAGTATATTATTCAACTTGCGGTAATGGTAAAAACTCACTTGATAAATTACAGCACTCGCCTACGGCTAGTGCTGCAAACTTCATCTGCGTGAGTTATTACCTACATTACCGCTCGTTGAATAATATACTATTATCTAGACATGAAAAATACATAATAGTACCATTAAGAAACAAAACTCAGTTTTTTTCCTTAGTTTATAATTATATATACATTGGCATAAGGAAGTTTGATAGGCTATTGACTATGTACAAAAAAAGAGGAAGTAAGGAGGAATGGGCCTTTTCCACTAAATTGAAATTTTACTACTACTTATTAATATCAAACGTTATACTGGTACATAGGTAAAGGTAGAGTCGACCCAATTTATTAAAGAATTGTAATTAAGCAAACTTATCCAAGTACAAAGTGACCGGTCTTCATGGTGCATTTCAAACTGCTGCTTAGCCAATAAAATGTAGAGAGAAGTTAAAGAACTGTTCCACGTTGCCACATATATTTTTACTTTTCTGTTGGCAACGATTAATTTTACATTCTGATATTAATTTTGAAATAAAAATATTATGTATTTTTAGGTGCAATGTTAATTTTGAAATGAAAATATGTATTTTTAAGTGAATTATTCTGCATAAATTATTACTAAAGCAAATCAATATGATTATTTTACGATTTATTCCTTGAGCAAATGATTTTTAGGTATTTTTCGCTAAAAGTGACAACACTGCACAATCTATGCTAGAATCAACAAATATCGTTTTCAGTTGATTTGACAACTTAGGTTATGGTTCATGTTTATGTTTTGTGTAGTGTTTCGTCGTGGTTTGTTTTGTAATTTTGCTGTGTCTGTGTTCTGACTGCTCTGTAATAATCACTTTAAAATGCCTATTAGAAAAGTTTGTTATATTTCAACTTGTTCAAATACTAGTGAAAATAGTAATAAGTTATTTCTTCTTGTTTTAACATTGCGCACTTCAGCACTTAGAAAGTTCATATTTGTTAGGTAGAAATCGTTCATCATTTCACTGTCAACTCTTGGTAGGTTGTCTGAATCCGCCTTAAGATATCCCTCTTCAATTTTATTCATTTTAAATCGAATTAAGTTAACCAAAATACAAAACGAAAGTTAGGTTAAGCACACAGTATTTATTTTATAATAAGTGAATAAAAAAAAATGTGGGAAAGGCCTATTGCGTTAAAGGGTTTTTATTGATCGCGATTTTTCGTCTTTTTTGCAGATTTGTTTATGCTTACATTTAGTATAAAAAAATAGTTTTTTTGAGGTTCAAAAAAGCGTATTTAATGGGAAATTTAATTTTCTACAAATAAGTACTTTTTTTGAATTCCGCTTAGTATCTGAGTTATATTGAAGAAACTAAAAAACCACCCCACTTATCCCGTTCTCAAAAATGCACCACTAAATTTAATACAATTTTGTGATTTTATCATATTTATTTGACCAACAAACGGATGAAATAATAAAAACCCTTTAACACAACTGTTTCTTACTAAATCACACAGTCAATAGCCTAAGTACAATTTATGTTTTTGCACCAATTTGTTAACATGTGTTATAAATCTAAATTTGAATCCAAAAATAATGCCTAAATTTTTTGAATTCTCTACAATTGGAAGCTTAAGTTTTCTAATAAAATATTTATATTTTCACGCATTGTTTGATAATGCATATTTCGACTAAAAAACATTACTGTAAACTAATTTGGATTTAAAAGAGTTATGTTTTGTAGCAAAATTTTACATCTCTTGTAGGTCAATATTTATTAAGTTAGTAGCTGGACCGTATAAGGATAGAATATTTTTATTTATTTATATGTTTTCCTATTTTCAATATATTTTTCGAGATATTATTTATTTATATATATATATATACATATTTATATATTTTTATATTTTTCTTTCAGTATCAGTTATTTAACTCTTATGATAAATTAACACGCGAAAATTTTTAACATTAAAGAAATAAAATTTGAGAGTTTGGAAAGGAGAATCTTGAAAACGTTTAAATTGCCATCATACACTATATGTCTAGGGAGAAGTATTCAATAATTTTCCTTTAAATTTTCTTAAAATATAGTTTAATTATAATGTCACTTATTACACTGTGCACTATTTTTCCAGTTTCAGTTGTGGGCGTTGCTATTTTACACATGTATTCAAGTGTATGAGAAACTTTTTTCTGTGAAGAAAGCTCTCCTGACCGCCTTAATTTCCCTAGATAACGGTTCGAGCGCATTTTGTATAAGTTAGTAAGTTTATATATTATTTAGAATTGATTTGGCATTCAGCCAAATTTTATTTAATTAGGAATTAAACTTTGCTATGGTTTTCGATTTTCAATTATTTTCATAAAACATATTGAAACATTAGTATTTTCTCATCATTCCCAAATAAATTTATTATTAATAAACTTTCAAAACTTTGTAATACAATCTTCAAATCTTGTCTTTATAATAAAGACTTTATGTACCAAGATTTATTTCAGACATTCCCTTCGACTAACTTATAATTATAACGTGGGTATTATAGTTATTGGCGCCATTTTGTTTTTATCTTGAAGTTTTCTTTTGGATTTTGTACGTACCTTATGTCTTTCACTATATGCAATATGCATAGCCAAATGTTTGGATTGTGTTCAGTTTTAATTCAATCACGGCTACCAGTTTTACTAATCAAATCGATCTTTCTAGTTTTCAACCTTCAGCTAGCTACATTTCTTCTCAGGATTATATGAAAAGAAAATAAATGTGTTTGTTTGGGGATTGTGGTTTATTTACAAAAGTAACACCGAAAGTATAAGAAAGTTGTTTTTAGTTTCGTAAATATATACGTGAGATTCCAACGTGTTTAGATACTACGATATCATATTTTCACATTTTATTTCCAGTACAAGATGCAGCAGAACTACATAAGTACTTAAATTATGATATAAGCAAAATATACGCAAAATAGGTTGTTAGTATGAAATAATGTTTTTTATCTGGCAATAAAGTAAAAAAAAATTAGAATTTTTATCTTATTTAATTTAAATATATTAGTATAATAAATAAATGAATAAATAAATAATAATTACTTGTGTTCTCACAATGGTGGAGTTTAGCTCTCTAGAATTGCACTTAGACTCAACCAAAAACATTTATAGATGAAACAAGTAAAGGAGTTCAATTAAGTAGGCAAGTGGGCGACGGTGAAATTTCATTTCATAATTTTTAGCGACCTTTCTTGAAGGCGGTTCAATATTTTTTCAAAAATTTTTTAATAACGGAGTGTATTACTTGTAACGCAGGATTAATGATGGCCACAATCATATTCGTTATATACAGAATAATGCTCTAGTATTAGGATAGATCAATAGATATTTTTACTATTTAAATGTGTCTTAGATTGGAAATGCTTAATGCACTGAAGTATTTTTAATAGACGATGGTAATAATCATTATTTTGAAACAAAAACATATGAAAATGAATAACAATATTTCGTAGGACTAAATTCATTACTAGATAAGTTCAACCAATAAAATTTGTTTTCGGAGATATAACACAACACATATGTTTTTTAACGTAATTTATTAAGAATGTATTCACCAAAGCATTGATTCACCCTGTGTATTTATGTAATTATTATTTGGTGGAAAATTTGAATAAAGGCAAATTGTGATTCCACAATAATACTTAGAAAGTATTACGCATAAATTAAATTTTTGTGTTTAGTATATTGAAATTTTTGTCATATGACGAAGTGTGAAAAGCAATGCGTAATGCTACAACGGAAGAAGATAGTGGTTCAGATAGTGGGGTATTAAAGTATTATAGTTTTATTATTTTATTTGCGTGCAGACATTTTTCATCGCATTAACCTGTTTCAGTTCTAAACTAAATTTAAATTGGATCTCTAGATAATAACTTTGGAAACTAAAGTTTCGCTAAGCTTCATGTAAACAGAAAAGTGGGAAACCCGCACAGAGTTGATATTCTTAAGTAAACTAAACTGAATGAAATAAACACAGTTTTTAATATAAATATGTATACTTATTATTTAATAGAGTTAATTTTTTTTACGCAGCTGAAGCCCAAAGTTAAGCTATGGCTATCTGTGTATTTTTGTTCTTATTCAATAGGGAACTTGCCCAAAAAATAAAATTAATTTAAAATACTCAAAATCGTAAACTAACAAAAACCCCACAGACAACAAAAAAATTATAAAAAAAATCTCTTCCAGAAATATAAGCGATTAAAATCTGTCAGATTTTACCCACTCCTGAAACGTGACGTCAGATGGAGAAAGTCGGATGACGGCGTCAAGTGACACCGATTCTGCTTTGGCCTTGGTAACTCCGCATGCGCATGTGCATTTGTCAGAAACAACTAGCAGTGAACACAACCTAACCTAAAATTTAAACGTATTCGTTGGAAACACATCTTCAACATTCTGAAATGTCACAAAATGCTACTTTTGATTCGTTCATGCCGAGCCGAATTTTCGAATTTCGCCGTGCAATTTACGCAAGTTTATCTGAAAGACTTCCTCTTTACGTCGCGACATCGTATGGCCGTCTCAATGGTGTTTTTCTAAAAATATGAACGTGTCAAAATTGCATGTTTCTGCAATTTTTTCGGCTCCGAAATGTAAGCTATTTTTTGCTATTTTCCGCAAATATCTCCGAAACGGTGGGAGTTAGCTCGAAATAAAAAATAAGGTCAAACGAGTATTTTCCACTACTATTTTAAGCTTCTACAGTTGGTAACTTTTTAATCTTGGCTCCTACGCCAAAAGACTACTCTAGCTAATTTAAATAAAATTAAATTTGCTAAAACCTTTTTTTTAAATTTTTTTAATTCCGATGAGAATGAAGGAATTAGAGGGGCGGGATTTGGGATTTTTTTTTCGGTAAAATTTTTCCATTTTGTCACCGTAATTGATCGGTAATTAACTGAAATCGATCTCATATACGATGTTCACTTAATATCATGTACTACTTTGACGCTCCGTTAATCTCGGCCCTTCGAAACAAAGTGAGAAACTGAGAAAATTCATTTTTTTAAGATTTACATACACTCTATAGGAAAACGTGTAACTTCCTACATTTCCTCGAATATCTCGATAATTATCGTTTTTTTCGAAAAATTTGTAGACAGCTTATGTAAAGAGAATTGATTGCGCTTTCCGACACTTTTTCTATTTTTTTTCTAACATAAAAAACAAAAGACTCGCCATCTGTGGGACACCAAGTGAGACTAGCCTTCTCGATCTGACGTCACAGTGCTTTTCGTGATGAATGGCGAGGATCTCATCTTTAATTACTTATTGGATAGTAAGTACTGCGATTTAAGAGCTGATATTCGGTGTGGCGTGTTTTTATACATAAACACACACTTTAATGAAATTTAAAAAATGGGCAAGTTCCTCATTATGACGTTTCAAGCCGTCATTATTAACCTCAAAGTAACAACTAGAGGTAGTTGTTTATTTGTTAGTAAATATATATTTTTTTAAATCAGTCTCAGAATTTTAATTGAATGAAACATATTAAAACACTTCTTTGTTTTTTATCACCAATTTATTATAACTAAACGTCACTGCAGTTTCGACAACTTAGCGTGCCACTTTCAAACGGTTGATTCACAAAAAGTGAATTCCGTATTAGTTCAGTATTTGTGAAGTAACCGCTTGAAAATGACACTCTAATTTGTCGAAATTGCAGTGACGTTTAGTTATAATAAATTAGTGATAACAACAAAGAAAAAGTGTTTTCATATGTTTCATTTATTTATTTATTTATTTGTTTATTTATTTGTTTATTTATTTAATTATTTATTTATTTATTTTACGTACCATTATCCAACGGGATTATATCCCACTTACAGGATAGAGAACAACACAACAACAATATGATGTTAAAACTGGATACAAATTAAAACAAAAAAAATGCAAAGTAGAAATACAATAACATGACATAGAAGGACAAACATGTCTAAAAAATAAGTAAGGTAAATAACAAAATAAATATAAAACAAAATTAACAGAATTATGACAAAAAAGTGTTTTTTATATGTACATTGCTAGAATTATATATATCAATGCTGTCTTGCACTGTGAAATAATTACGGTACATCATGTACAAAGGAGAGTAATGCAATATATTAGTATTAGCATTAGCCGTCTTTATATAAAAAGTTTCACAGTGTCACCTTGTATATGTAGGTACATGGAAATTGATTTTACTTAATATTTCACTTGCATCATGAACAAAATTTACCATATTAAATATGAACATTACAGAATGCATGTTACGACGAATCAATAAGGATTTATAGTTTTATGTTTCAAGTAATAAATCATGTGGGTAACCAATAGGAAGATACTCTCTTTATATGACAAGAACTTTAAAAATCTTTGCACTCGTTGCACTCTTTCTAATGCCTTGATATATTTTATGTAATTATATTCCAGTCGGGATCTGACATATGAGTTATATAACAATTTAATTGTAGATACATCGCAAAACTCACGGAAATTACGCATAACAAATCCTAAACTTCTATTGGCAGCTAAAGTTACTTGTTCAATGTGATAATTAAAAGTTAATTTTGAATCAAAAAATGTCTCTAAGTCCTTGATATATTCTGGTATGTTAAGCAATACATCGTCAATGTTATACGGAAAAATTAAAATGTCTTTTTTGCAAGAATATGTTAGAACATTACATTTATTGATCTTTACATCTTATATCAAGCATGTCAAGGTTTTCCCGTAAGGTGACGCAATCCTGAGTACCGTTTATTCTTATATATATTTTCATATCATCTGCGTACAGCAGATGAGGAATATTCAAACAACTAACAGCACTATTAATAAAAATGTTGAAGAGTAATGGTCCTGGGATCGATCCCCGAGGAACACCAGACAGAACTTCAAATTTGGTTGACGTAAAGCCTATGTGACATACGTATTGTAGTCTATTCGACAAATAGGATTTAAAAAACCTTGGTGCATTATGTGACAGACCGAATGTACCTAGTTCACGGAGAAATATATCGAGATTGAGCCTATCGAAGGCTTTGGAGAAATCAGTAATAACTACGTCTACCTGACAATCTGACCGTGATCATCCAAAGCCTCCGAAATATACTGTGTTATGCATACTAAATTCGTTGTTGTCATAAATCTATGCTGGTTTATAGTAATACAGTTTTTTACATGACTGTATAGAATGTCGTGAGTGTAAAATTCAAGTACTTTGAAGAAATTACATATTACTGTTATAGGACGATAGTTCTCTATATCATTCAGATTCCCTTTTTTGAAGACAGGACAAATACGTGATAGTTTTCAAATTTCGGGCATTGTATTTGAAGACTGGTTTAAAAATAATTTTTAAAGGTTCAACTAATAAGGGAGGACAATCCGGACCCATAGTCATCATCCTGAGGGGTTCCTGTTCTTAAAAATCAAGAAAAGCAGTTAATTGATAATTGTAATCGTGTAGACACACATAAAGCTCCGTATACATTGGAGCAGCATGGTCAAATGTCAAGGTAACAACATACTTGCAATAACCATGTTTGTTTCTCTCAATATGTTGCGAAACACCTTCATACGGCTACACAGGCTAGAAAATAAATTATATGGTTCGATGTATAAGGAAATACCAAATTTTAACGAACGTATTGAAGAGCATTGAGAACCCCAATCATACTAGCATACACCGATGATCTCCTAATCGTCACGGAATAAGAGCAGGACATTCGCGACTTCCTATAAATCATGAAATCGTATCTGGACACATCTGGATTGAAAATAAGCTTCAAGAAAAGTCTAATAAGAGCAAGAACCGTAAATCTGTTTAATGTTCTTGTAATAATGGTGGGAGATCCGACAACAAAAGAGAGTCGAATCAGCGGAGAAGAATACAAAATAGGCGACTACTCTTTAAGAACGACGAATAAATTAAAATACCTAGACCTATCAGAAGAACAAACTGGAAAGGAGAGAAACTGTAAAGGAGATAATAAAAAGGGCATACACAGTTATAAGGGCAATTATGCTGTTCATTGAGAAAAACAAACTATCGTGGGGCCTGATCAAGCGGTTGCACATAGCCATCATTCATACATACATAGACATCAACCAATTATTTGTAAAAACGACAAGACGAAAGCAGCGACATAAAACGTCAAAATTACTGGAAAGGAAAACAGTTACAAGAAAGGATAGAAATACTGGCGACATGTCCAAAGAAGGGACCCAACACATCTACTGAAGAAATCGCTACTACTGAACAGCGACAACCAAAAATAAGATCATACTACACATGGAAAACAACAAACGAGGGGATCATGAACAAACTAGGAAAGAGCCAAGAATACTAGGAAAGAAAAACGAGGAAAAAAATGAATACCAGAAAGAAAACGCAACGATATATGCTCTACCAGACTCGGAAACGAAGGAATCAGAAGATTCAAAAGATTCAGAGATTCTTAGAAGCAGAAACACAAAAAGAGAAGCATTAAACACTCCATATCACGACACAATGCGGCAACGTATCTCACAAACACCTACACTGCCCATCTCACACTCCTGTACCATGTGTCTCGCTGCTGACAACAAGCATGACCCAAATCCAACCTCATCATCATCCACAGACTTTCAAATGTCTGGAGTTCATAATAAGAAATGGTAATTTAATAGTGCAAATACTATGACACTACTTTTCAATTCATACGAACCAGGTTAGAATATACACCAGTTGTATGGAGAGTACGACATACAGACATTAGCTATTGAACCAGTTCGCCAGTTGATGGGCGACTTGCAAAGTGGTACAAGGAAAATGCTTTTTATCCAGTAATTGGGTTTCGTCATAAGGAACTTACGACAAGACTGAATATTATTGATTTTAACATGAGCATAATATAATCCATCCAGTAACTTTCGTTGTATTTAGCTATTCCTCGGACAAATGTTTGATGCTTTCTCCACTTTGTGTTAAGTTCACCAATTATGGTAATATTACGAGTGACATCTCAGATAAATAATTCTTTGTTTACCTGAGAGTGACATTGATATATTTTATTGTAATTTGGATAATTGTCGCTGTCGTTAATTGTATCTTTTATTTATATTGTGTTATCTATAAGCATTCAGCATATGTATATAGTAATAAAATAAATATAATAATAATATAATAAACTCATCACAGTCACGTGTATTTATTTATACAAGTTGTTAACATACATCTATAGCTTGAAAAAATGAATTATCAATACGTGATAAACACGAATATGCTACTTTATGTTATGTTATTCTAAGTTGTAAATTTGTAATTTTCTATTGGCTATATTTGTAATCTATTTTACCATGAATGCTACATTTACCTGAACATATTCTATCCAATTTTTATACTAGCGTTCAGAATGAATAAAATCTATCTATCTACAGTGTGTTTCACTTGAAGCACCCCAATAACTTTTTTATTTTTTTTTTCCGATTTGAATCAAATTTTACTTAAAATTTGATTCAATTATTAGGATCTATTTATGACCAAAATATGCGGAGAAAATCAAAAAGTCATATTAGGCATTTTTTTATCGGAAAATTTTGTTAATGAAACTTGTTCAGAATTGTCCAAAAACAAAATTTAATCAAAATAAAAAAATATATAAATTTTGATTAAAATAATGTCCAAGTCCACAAATATCATTTTAATGGGTTTTTTTGTTTAGAAAACTATGTACTATGGCGATTTTATTTGAAATTAAATCCAAGCTGCCAGGTCAAGCAATTTACAGTTTTTTTAAAATAATTATTTCTAAAATTTTTAAAATTTTAATTGTTTTATTTTTTTATTTTTATTAAATTTTGAGCATAAGGTTTTTGGGCAATTCTGAACAAGTTCCATCAACAAAATTTTCCGATAAAAAAATGCCTAATTTGATTTTTTTATTTTCTCCGCATATTTTGGTACCGCAGGTGGCTTTGTAAGTGTAGGAGGCGAATGTTTTTCTGGTCATTTGTAGATCCTAATTTGTTCTATACCTAAGTAAAATTTTATTCAAATCGGAAAAAGAAATAAAAAAGCTATTGGGGTGTTACCATTTCAAGTGAAACACACTGTATACAGGGTGAGCCACGCTGGGTGGAGTATTAAACGTATATAGAGAACGGATCAACTGACTTCTTTGAAACTTTGGTTACCAAGATAGTCGAGTATGATCTCTCCAACTAAAATATTTTCGAAAGTGCGGTGTTGCCACTTATACGTAAAACTGGCATCATCTTCGTTATTTTAAATGAAATACCCTATATATTTTTGCACTTTTTGGATCGCCTTCTCTTTCTGAGTAACTTTTGTTAATATTTCCCTAGACCTATCTTAAGCCGTTTTCGAGATAATTCTTTTCTGAATTTATTGCCAAAAATTTGACTTTCAATGAATCGTGTTTTCTCCTACCTACGCGGCAATTAAAAGATATTTTTTTAGTTGAGGCTAGGCAAGGCCTGGGGGCATCTCCTTCATTAATCAAATGTTTCGAATATCATATAAGGTGAGTTAAAGAACGCTTTCTATAAGTGACCTAGAAAAATGCACGAAAGTCAATTTTTTTAAATGGAATGCCCTATATATTATTACTTATTCGGAAAGGTGACACATTTACCTATTTAAAAAGGTTACAGCCTATACCTTTTCGATTTATGGGCACTTTTTTGTAACCTTACCAAGAATATTAGTCTTTTGGTATATTATAACGGGTGAGCCATGAAATTTTTATTTTGTCATTTTCTAATGATAACAGACATGCTGTTTTTTTAAAATAAATTTGACGTTAGTGATATTTGCACTTAATTTGAATAGCTGTAGCACAATTATGGCAGAAAATAATTATACAAACACAGTTTTAATGGATTGATAATATTGACTTCGGATTCGGTTTTAGCGGATTTAAATACATAAGGATACACTGGTATGGTCAGCCGGACAGATCATTTTTTTGGGTGGGGTGTGTTTTTCGGGGTTAAAGGTCAAAAGCGAAGGAGGCAGCAAAATCAGCTGATTTTTTTTCCTATGATGCATTTAAATTACATGTATATCTTCTATTTTTTTCATAATAATTAACGCATAACTTGCAGATATAGAAAATGAAAACGAAATATCATGTTTATTAGGGTACAGGGGTTACCCGTGGAGACGGAGGGCTAAAACTCGAGCAATACATTTCTTTTCCTATTGTCGATCTACTGACACCGAATTAGGCCCAAACGCTTCTGGGGCCATTTTACCATGCTTATTCTGCTATACCCTTTCAAAGCAATTGGTTGATCCGTTCTCCATATACTTTTAATACTCCACCCACCGTGGCTCACCCTGTATGTGTAAAGTGTAAGGCTTGATTTGCTGCAAGAACTGCAGAAGTATTGCTATCGATCCAGGCTTGTCGAGAGGAGGGAGGGTGCGTGAGTGATTCCCCAGGGCCCGGGATTGTTTTGAGGGGGCCCGGTTTTGAAATGTTGAAAATTTGTATTATTATTTTTTCTTGGCATATTTCAAAAGTTCTTTCGGAATTCTGCCTTTCTCATCAAAATTTTTTTTCGCTCATCAAAAAAAAATTGTTTGCAATATATATAATTGTAAGTTTAAACTGGCAATTATAAAATACCAGATGTCAACGAGATTACTTTCCGGCTGCCATTTCTTTATTTTTCAACGGATAGAGACGAAAAATAAGACTAATAAAATTAGACACGTGTCACATGTTACCAAAACGACATTTCTAGATCAATCTGTCAAGTTTCTACGACTCCCGGTTTCACCGGAAGTGACCTCTACTTTTGATTTTTAAATATTGCATCCTGTATATGTTTACATTTTTTGAATCTGGGGGTCATAGTGCATATGGCTGTGTTAGTTTTATGACTTTTTCTGCAATTTTGAATTTTTTCGGCAAATTTTTATTTTCAATCTGTATGCCCTGAATCACCAGAAATTTACCCTCCAGAATGTGTTTTGTGATACATCATACATCGTTAGATTGGTATTGAAAAATTACATGTCGCTGTAGTATGAAAGAGAGCCGTTCATAAGCACTGTGCTTAGTGCTTGTTTAAGCACTCTAGGCACTTTTCTGCTCGGGAACACTGTGCTTAAGAGTACTTCTTAAAATCAGTGCTTAGTGCTTGGGGCTTCGAGCACTTTACGAAAGGGTTTAGTGCTGAGTAATCCCGCAAAGTGCTCGCGAGCACTCGAAAAGGCTCGCAAGCATTTTAATACTCGGGAACATTCGAAAGGACTCTCAAGCACTTGAAAAGTCTCGTAAGCACTTTAGCGCTCGCGAGCACTAAAATGCTTGCGAGCACTCCAAAAAGATCCCAAGCACTTTATGACTCATGGGCACTTTAAAATTTTCGCAAGCAAAGAATCATTTCTGCATGGAATTTGTGAATTCATACCTGATTTAGAAACAAATTTTTAGACTAAAGATAATTTATTTTATGACGAAGAAAAAATATATAATTAATTACATCAAAATTTGAGTTATATCACATCTCGTGCAATAATAATAATTCTCAAGAAAATGCTTTATAATGCATTGTTTTCATCCATTACTTTTTCCAAGATAGTCTCAAATATTTTTTTCTAAATTGGGTGTGTGCCAAGCCAATGATGGTTTCCTGTTTCATTTTTGTTCGAAAACGGCTGGGATTATTAAATTCATTCATACATCATCATCAGTCATCATATTGTGTTACATTGTACATTACAAGCACAATAAGCATACTGATACATACACTTTATCATTATTTATCATATTATCTATATTCTGATCTAGCCAGAAGTACAAAATTGGGTACTTTCCTCACCTAAAAGCATGATGTAAGATGTGATAGTAATAAATTGTCTCCTCCCCCCTTAAAAAATAATTCTCCATCAAGATGAAAATCAGAATAGTATTCAGTATTACAGTGTGTCCCCAGACGGACCTGACACCTAACTATACTTGCAATCTTTCTTATTTTTCATTCTTATTTTGCATTTTTAGAGAAAAAGTCACTCTTCATAAAATGTTTTGCTTACTGTGAAAAGTCCTTAGCTATAGTCAGAATTTCAAAATAATGTACAGGATAGTTAACAAATAAGGAAGCGTGAATTTGTGCCAAAAGTAAAGTATTAGTGTTTTGAGAGGAGATTGTTACAGGAAAAAGTTGTTTCTAATATCAACCAAAGGTCAGATATGAAATTTGAACGTCGTATCTCAAAGTTGATATTTTAGCCAAAAATATGATTAAAATAATTTAAAAAATGAATACAAAAATGACAAATAAAAAAATATGTAATATTTCTATTGATGTTTTATTCTCATGTTATTATGCACTTTGGTTCAATTTAATTATTTCAATCATAATTTTGTCAAAAATATCAATTTTGAGATACTACTGAACTTTCATTGGCACTAGAGACAACTTCTTCCTGTAATGTTTCCTCTCAAGAAACTCAATAGGTACTCCATTATTTAAATTGAAAAAAAAAATGCTTAGTGCTTAGTGCTCCTGAATCTAAAGCACTTTTTCAGAGTGCTTAGTAATCGCGAGCACTCTACTATTAACAGTGCTTAGTGCTTAGTGCTCGCGAGCACTTTTATCAGTGCTCGCCCAGCTCTGGTATAAAAGTGATATATTTTCAGGGCCAGCCTTAGTTCCTCAAGCGCCCTTGTGCGAAATTTGAAAAGGCATTTTTCTAGTCAATTCAGAAAAAAATTTTTTTCGTGCTCATCTCAAAATTGATGAGCGGGGGAAATGTTTTTTCGTCCTCGTCTCAAAATTGATGAGCAGGGGAAATGTTTTTTCGTCCTCATCTCAAAATTGATGAGCAGGGGAAATGTTTTTTCGTCTTCATCTCAAAATGAATGAGCAGGAGGGTGAAATCAAAAAAAAAATTTCGTCCTCATCTCAAACTTGACGAGTGGGGGTAAAATCCAAAACAAAATATTTTTCATCCTCATAAATTTTAGTCCAAAAAAAGTATATTAAGCTCACAGCGCCCTCCTGCGGGGTACGGTACGTTAACAACAACAAAATTCAATACTTATTTTTCTTCAATTATTTATGAATGGAATAATTCTCTGGTGGGTCACAGCACACCAGACTGAAAATAAAAATTAGCTCTAAAAAATAAAATTCAAAATGGCGGAAAGAGTCATAAAATTAGCACAGTCATATGCCGAATGACCTCTAGATTCAAAAATACAAGAATATACAGGGTGTTCCATTTAAAAATAAAAAACAGAAGTAGAAATGTGATAGATTGATAAAAAAATATCATTTTGGTAATATGTGACACACGCCTAGTTTCATCTCGATCCGTTTAAAAACAACGAAATGACGGCATTTTGGCATGATCGATGTCCACCTATTACTTGCACCTCTCTCGAGAAAAAGTTATCCCACGCAAGGCACTTGAAAGCACCGTAGGATATATTTTTAAATCTTTCCTGTTAGTTTTAGGTCCTAAATGCACTGCCAAAATATATCACCGTTCTTTTAAATCACTATGTGTTGTATAAGTATTTACATATGGACTGAATGTTGCGAATGTCTTATAAATGTTTTTTTTTAAATATAATATATTACTATATGTAGTATGCATGTTTATGAAGTTAAGCGTTCGCTAACGCGTGCTGGTGGTAGGTAGTGTGCGAAGCGGGCCCGTCCAAGCCGAAATGGGTCCAAAAGTACAGCGGGCCATCAACATGCTCAGACTACAAGAACTCGACCGACTGTACGCCGACCGCGCCCGACCTAGGTGAGCAAAATCGAAGCAAGAATTTTTGTCTAATTTTGTTGTAGTATTTGTTACTTATGCAATTTGTTTGTTTAAAATACTTATGATGCAAAAGTACGGTTTTCGCATCATCATAGTGAAATTTTTCTCTAGGTTACTCGCACGCACGTACTTTTGCATCATTTTTGTATTTGGGGCTATAAAATTTGCATATACTTAATCCAAAGAATATTTAAAAACACTGTTTGGAATTGTGTAATTCAGGGATGTCACGGTGAAAAAAAATTGCCTTATTTTCACTCATATAGGACTTTAATTTTAACTGTACTATTTAAAGACTAGAAATGTCTAAAAATATTTCATGATGTGCGTTTCTTACAACTAATATACGATTCAAATATATTGAGTATTGAGTCCTCACTTTTATAGATGATATGGCACGTAATATGTTACGTTTGCCAAAAATTACCTCTTTTCATGTTCAAAAAAATGATGAGTCTTAATTAATAAAAAATTATAATCATTCAATTACAAAATCTTAGGTACCTGTTCAAGATTTCAAAAGAACGCTTCACAATTTTCTAACTACTAAGGCATTATATTTAGTTTCCGAGTTTTTAAACTACAAATTTTAGTTCTTAGATTTTTTAATTTATAAGTATGTTTGTTCTTATTTGCCATTATAATAATTGTAATTATGTTTGTACTATACTTGATTGACTTATTCTGCATCTGTTTGGTTTCTCTCTTTAATGGAATAAAGATTGCTATTATTATTATTAAATACCTCAAAACCAAAGGTGCGGAAAAAATGGAAAAAATGTGTGTATAGTAAACAACTCGGTGAAATTGAATTACTCAGATTAAGGTGTTATGAAAATCATTTTTCGCCTTAGAAAACGGCTATTAGTGAAAAATTTTGTAATTTGTCATCCAAACGACTATTTTTTCGAGCAGCGCCAAATCAAAATGGCTTTCGGTTTCAAGATTGCGGCTGTTTTAGAAAATTTAAAAAATCGATATTTCTAGCTAAACTATTGATTTTATGAAAAAAATATATTAAGAAAAATTGTTCCGCATTAAATTTTGAATAAGAAAGTTCTTATAAGTTTTTTCTAAAACTAAAAATTAAGACTCTACGGGGTAAAATATCACAAAGTCAGTTAGGGGCCATCCATAAATGACGTCACGCCAATTTTTGAGATTTTAGACCCCCTCCTCCCCATTGTCACGTTTTGACACGCCGAGTTAGACCCCCCCCAAAAAAAATTACGTCACGCTTATACATATATTTTTACCGCCTCATTGGGGGGGGGGGGGGGGGGGTGTTAATGAAAAACCAAAAAAAAAAATTTACAATCTTTTTCTTTTCTTGATTCGTTCACCATTCGTTACGTCACACTGAGTCAGACCCCCTCCCTCCCCCTCATCTCACTTAGTCACGTAATTACGAACCCCCTCCCCACCTGGAGCGTGACGTCATTTATGGATGGCCCCTTACTTCTGATATTTTATAAAATACGCAAAGTAATGTTCTATACTTATAATAATTATCCTTTGACCATAATGTAACATAGTATGGGATGAGTACAAAAAAGGACAGTTTAAAAAGTCATACGAGAGAATCTAGAGGAGTCGGAATAAGAAGGCAAGTCCGTAGCAACAATATACCAAAAATTGGCAGCTACTGGAAGCGGCTAGAACCTCCCCACACGGTGGATCCAAATCAGCTGTGTTTGGATATTACATCGGAAATCAGAGTACTGAGCAAACAGATAAATTATACGTGACTTTGGAGCCATTTATTTCATGAACAAGTATCGAACGAACTGAAGTGGACTACAAGCAATCTGTTAAAACATAACCTCTCATGTTTGCTTATGTTGCATGTTAATCAATTCCCGGATATTATAAGGATATTAACAGATAACGTTTCGAAGATTTGTAGAACACTGAATAGCGAATAAAAATAATAATACAGAATTTAGCCCAAATGACACTCTAACCTCATCAAGTCAATATCATTATGGACAGTTCAAGCAGACTACGCATGCGTCAAATTAAAATCTTCCTGCTCGATCAAAAAGGTCCGAGCAACTCGAGCTTCGTCAGAGTCCTTTATTTTGTAATATTCGAACGTTTCAGATTTAGCTCGGTTAGCTCGATTTGCATTAAATGAATGATTGTGACGCATCCCAGCAATCAGACGTAATATCCGAACACGGCTATAAACAATTATTACCTTAAAAAAAACTAACTAAAACAAGTTTTGACATTGTCAAAAATATTTGGGTTGGTAACCTTTACGAATGTTGATTTTTAGGTTATGAAATATATTTAGGGACATGACGTATACAATACATCATGTTTAAGCTTTTCCAGTTTATTCTCATTTTTAATGTTTGTATTCGCATTTTTAGCTTGGAGCCACAGTGGCTCCAAGCAAATATTTAAAAATTCACGCAAATAATTTTAATAATTTTTTGGTGATTAATAAAAATAGACTGCTAATTACAGGTTAGATTTCCAACCTGCAAAAAGAGCCCTATTTTATTAGGACAAAGTATTTAGAACTTCATAAACATTACACTGTACTAGATTTTAGTTGAAAGTACGGGAACCAGGCAGACATTTTAATAATAGATACGTAATATTCTTAAATCTTAAGAAATATATATTTTTCAGGTTAGCTGTAACGTCACGTACCTTAACTTATAAATTAACATTCACAAAGGTTACCAACCCAAATATTTTTGACATATGGCAAAATACATTTTCCCCTAACAATAATACTTATAATAATTTTTTGGATGCTGTCGTGTGCACATATAACGAATTCTTTTTAATTTTTTTAACGGAAACGAAATCGAAAGGGTGCAAGTGTAATATATCGTTGAAATTGGAATTTTTACTGCTTTTCAATGGTTCGATTACAAATTGTAAGTAATCATAAAATAAACAACTTGTTGTGCCAAAACGGTACTAAACATAATCCGATCTCAACCAAAACCTTTTCAGATCTTCTGGAGCACTAAAGAAATTCTCATGCAAAGTTTCATCCAGATCCGTTTAGCAGCTTCGCCGCTATCGTGCTGACGCACATACACACACACACACAGACATTTTTCAAAAACCACTTTTTTGGATTCCTGGGACCTCAAAACGTAAAGATTTGATGTTATCTCAATTTTCGATTTTAGACCAGATGTAGTAACCTCCCACAATTTTATTGTGGGGAGGTTAAAACCGCCGCCCAAGGAATCACTACTTCCACATCCAGATTTTCTATCCAAGTCACTCACAACGAAAAAATTTTGTATGTGGAAATAATTGTTTATGGAACTTTAACAATATAATATTTGAAATCCTCTACCCCAAAAACCCATAAAACGATACCCCACATCGCATCGGTAGTGGGGTAGGGGTCATGATAGGGGGTGGTAGTGGGGGTGGTTGAAGTAAAAATTAAATTTTAAGGTTTCTGGTTCTTGTACACACACTAAATCACGTTTTTTTTTCACCCCCTTTAATAATGGGGTGGTAATGGGGGTGGACAATGCCAAAATTTTTTTTGATACATTAGCTTCTCTTGTATATACTAAATACTAATTTGATGGACTCTTACCTGCTTGATTTACCTATTTACCCCAAATTCACCCCAATTTACCCCCCCAACCCTTCGACGGAACAAGATGAAAATATAATCTAGTTCTAGATCTTGTTAAAGTACATACGGGTACCAAATTTCAAGACAATATCTCAAACGGTTCCAGAGTAAACGTGCGCACAATAAAAGTTACAAACAGACCGACAGGCAGAAAATTTTTTTTCGCTCAAACTTAAAATCTCGACGTTTCATGACATTCTAAGCCCATTTGAACAATAAAAATTTTTAATTTTTTTTTGTCGTTACTATACTTCCACTGGATGTGGAAGTAAAATTGGTCAGAATTTCTAAAAACGCTGAAAATAAAACAAAATTATTTTGTTTATTGGCAAATGATATAACATCTAATAACTTTAATTTTGTCGAAATTGTGTGAACTATTGGCGAAGAAACTGCGAAAATAGTAGAAAATAGTCCTTGCAATAGTGCCTAAAATCCTGCCACCAAGAAGAAGCAGATACAAGACGAATATTGCATATTAGGTTTCATTTTACTTCCACATCCAGTGGAAGTTAGTAACGATTATTTCACTCATTAACGCTATAGCCAATGAGAGCCCGTTTTTCCACAACATTGCACCAATCAAATGTCATTATTAGTGGTAATTCAAGCTAGATCGGCTTTTGACAGTACCAACATGCAAAATTTATCGCTCTAATTTTTTATGTCGCTGCAGCGGCAAATACTGCGATAATTTTTTGACGTTTTGTTTCGTGAAATATTTTCGGCAAATAGGGCAACTCACGCTTTTAAATTTTATCTATAAATATCTTCTCTAGCTTATTACTAATTGTTAACTTACCTTGTAAATTGTAATATTGTATTATGTACTAGCAAACATAAACACACCACATATATAGTAAACAATCGTCAGTTCCAAAGAGAAGCCTGTCTGAAATATATAGGCTATAATCCTTACCTATCTGTAACTATTTCAATTTGCCTACTTTTCAATCAGGTAACAATAATATACAAAGATTGTACTTAATATACCTAGCTCATAATACAGGAACAAGTCAAGCACAGCTTTCAATAGCTCAATAACGTAGTTACAAAGTTAAGCAAATCATTTATTATAAATGTCAAGTAAACACATTCGCTCTGGAAACAAACTAAAAATGTACCTAGGTACCTACTTACATACGGTAATCTATCAAAAAGTAACTAGTTGAATCAAAGCTGTGCAATATTTTAATTTGTTGTATTTAAAATTCACTCTGCCTAACGAAGCAAACCTCAACATAATTTGTAAGTTAAAAATAAGGATTAAATACGTAAATATGAATCAATGAACAATTATGGAATATAACTCTAGTAGCGGTAGCGCTAGATGGCGCTCTCTATGTCAATCTCGGAACCATGAGTGTATAGTAATAAATAGGCGGGACATCAGGAATAAAGTAGTGCTCGCAGATTAAATATGTAGTGCTCTCTCTATCGTTCCTCGTCATATTGCACCTCAGAAACGCCTGAAAGGTGTTAAGCCAGTCTATATATTATAATATCAAAGGTTTCAGCTCGTTTTATTTACTAGTTGCCATAGAAACGTCACTAGATTATTTTAAAATATAGGTAATCTCCATGTTTCTACTGCGTTTGTTTCAGATTTGCTGTTTTGACAATATGAGTAGGTTTGGAAATATTTCTGTATATCAAATTAATGAGGAAATTGAAAACAAGGGTCTAGTAAACTCTAAAAAGTTACAAGAAAACGTCTGAAGGCAATTAATGAGAAAACATAATATTGAAGATGTACTTAATGAATTCTTTATTCGTGAAATATTCTCCTCAAATACCACTCGTGCTTTAAATTTTATCTAAAAATTTTTTCTCAAGCTGAGTTGCCCCTAGTTAATATAACTCGTGCAAATTATCAGTTTATTATCAAAGATTAAATCCCTCCCGCTAAAGCGGTCGGGATTTAATCAGATAATAAACTGCCAATTTGCACTCTTTATATTACCAGGCAACACGCTTTCGAAAAAATTTTCCATAAAATTTTAAGCACTAGTGATATTACATACGATAAAAAATTTTTTTTAAATTTTTATTGTTCAAATAGGCTTAGAATGTCACGAAACGTCGAGATTTTAAGTTTGAGCGAAAAAAAATTTTCTGTCTGTCGGTCGGTCTGTCTGTAACTTTTTTTGTGCGCACGTTTACTCTGGAACCGTTTGAGATGTTGACTTGAAATTTGGTACATGTATGTACTTTAGCGAGATCTAGAACTAGATTATATTTTCATCTTGTTCCCTCGAAGGGTTGGGGGGTAAGGTAAATTTGGGGAAAATAGGCGAATCAAGCAAGTAACAGTCCATAAAATTGGTGTTTAATATTTAGAAGAGAAGTTGAGGTCCCAAAAAAAAATTTGGCATTAGCCACCCCCAGTACCACCCCCACCCCATTATTAAAGGGAATGAAAAAAAATTGCGATTTAGTGTGTGTACAAGAACCAGAAACCTCAAAATGCTTTTTTACTTCATCCACCCCCACTACCACCCCCTATCACCACCCCCACCCCGCTACCGATGTGGAGTATCGTTTGATGGGTTTTTGGGGTAGAGGATTTCAAATATTATATTATTAAAGTTCCATAAACAATTATTTGCACATACAAATTTTTTTCGTTGTGAGTGACTTGGACAAAAAAATCCCGATGTGGAAGTAGTGATTCCTTGGGTAGCGGTTTTTTTACTTTCTGTATAAAGAAAGGCTGAATAGTTTAAAGATATAGTTTGGGATTAACAAATATTTGAGGGTATTAAAGGTGCATAAGATAGCACAAAACTAAGTGAAAGCAAGTGTGATGCTTACAAGGTTTCCACTCCCTAACGGGATGTGATACCGTTTCCTTTTTTCTGGAAAAGGAAAAGTAACTACTTGGAAGACGTGGACGATAGATCCAGAGTAAATGCACTGCCAATATTTCTACCTGCACTGAAGTAAATCAGGCACGAAAGGAACTGTTTACTTCCAAGAATAGGACAATAGTAACATTCCTCCCTTCAAAGGATGCTTTGGAGCAACACATTTTACGGGCTAGCTTCCAAAGTGGATACATTTGGGGACAGTCTCTGACATCAAATTTGATTTTGTTTAATCTTGAAAAATGGGGATGATGCTTGTCCTAGAATGTTTAGGTGCCAAAATGGTCAACACTTGCCCTTAGACAATTAATTCAGTGTAGTTGTAAAAAAGCATGCATTGAAACCAAATGTGGTTGTAAAAAAGCCGGCTTGCAATGCACGTTACTTTGCAAAAATTGTAAAGGAGAATGCAACTAAGTAACTTAAAAAATCTTAACCTATTTTTATTAAATTATTTTTAGGTTGACAAATGATGTGTCTTCAGTACCTCGTAAAGGAATACTCAACATTATAATTATTGCTTTAGATTGTAAAATATACATAAAATCATTTGCTAGTATTTTTTCGTGTAACTGCTTTATTTTTAGTGTTAGGTAAACATAATGTATACAGTTTTTTTTATTCAAATTTTAATGTAGAATATTTTTCTTAACATTTTTTTTCTGTAACAGTAATTATTAACTTGTAAACTTTTAAATTTAAATTATAAATAAACAGTAACTTTTTATATTTCTCTATGTACCGCTTATATTTTTAGCTTTAGATAAAAAGGTGTATTAAACATTTTTGTTAAGAATTTAATTTGGAACAATTTTTCTCAACATCATTTTGTAACATCAATAGTTTAGATAGAAAACTCGTTCTTTTAAATTTTCTAAATCGGCCGCCATCTTGAAACCGGAAGCCATTTTGATTTGGCGCTGCTCGCAAAAATAGTCGTTTTAATGACAGATATCAGTGTACCAAATTAGATGACTGATTCATTAATAGCCATTTCTTTCTGGGTTGCCGCTCTACTACAATAATTTTGTGAAAATTACTTAAAAATAATTTTTGAAAATAAACTACGAACTCTAAAACGGTTCAGTTTGGTTCACAGAATCACAGTTTTATTTCTAAACCCATTTAATAATGGTGTGGTGGTAGTAATGTGGGCGATAGAGGGGGGTGGCTCATGCCAAAGAAAATTTGAGGCCTTTGGTTCTTGTACATTCATTAAATCACAATTTTATTTTTTTTACTGCCATTAATTTGTGGTCGGTTCCTTGTGAAACATCTCGTATATAGTTCTAATTACAAGAAAAAAACTACTTTTTAATGTTTCATAATAAGTATATTGATACTCTACAAATTATGTTTCAGCTTATTAGGGCCTTTCTCAAGAGTAAATACAAAGATTACTGAATAATTTTTGGTCGTTGTACACACACTGAATCACACTCTTATTATACTCTTCGCAAATACGAAAACGAAGTAGTACATAGTATATTGCATTTGATAGGCACATTTCTGAAACCGTAAATATCGCTCGGAGACAAAAAAATTTCATATCATTGTGTTAGTGAACGATTCTAAACAACTTTCAAAATGTCCGTCTGTCTGTCCGTCTGTCTGTCGGTCTGTCTGCCCGTCCGTCACGTTTCTTGTAAGCAAGATAACTCAAGAAAGAAAAATCCGATTGTACTGAAATTTGGACAGTAAATTAGTGTTAGCGAGAGGAAGAACCCTATTGTTTTTGAACAAAATCGATCGGTAAATAAAAATGTTATTAATGATTTAAAAAAAAAATTTTTTGATTTTTATGTTTTTGTAATTGAATAGAAATCTGGTGAAATGATATTTTATTTTAATATCTAAATATTTATATATTTGACAAATATACATTTCATAGTGTAATATACAACCGTGAAAAATGATTTTGGCTCGTGTCTTATAATGTAAAAATTTACATTCTTTTACGTAAGGTGGTTTTGTAGTTCTTACGCATTTGACTCGGAATCCAAGGGTCCCGGGTTCGAAATCCAAATGGGGTATGGTATAGTTTTTTTTATTTTTACTTTATTTTACACTCAGTATTTTACCAGCTAAGTTCGTACTATAAAATTAAAAATGTCTAAAACTAATATTATTTACAAAAACCTGCGAAGAGTATCCTATAGAATGTGTAACAATTATATAAAAAGTTCAGTGAACAGGAGAAGAGTACGTTTTTAGCTTGTTTCTTAACCCGTTTAATATGGTGTGGTGGTAGTAACGGGAGCGACAGAAGCGGGTGGCTCATGCCCCAAAAAAATTTGAGGCCTTTGGTTCTTGGGTACTCATCAAATCACAATTTATTTTTTTACTCCTATTAATAATGGGGTTGGGTTGGCAGAGGAGGTGGCTGATGCCAAAAAAATTGATTCCACAGCTTCTTGGACATACACTAAATACCAATTTTATGGACTATTATTTGCTTTTTTTACCTATTTACTCCTCAATTCTACAATGGAATAAGATCAAAATATAATCTAATTCCAGATTTCGTTATAGTGTATAAATGTACCAAGTTTCAAGTCAATATCATAAATGGTTTCATAACATTTTAGGCCTATTTGAGCAAAAAATAATTTCAAATTTTTTTTTCACCGTTTTTATACTTCATTCGACTACGTCATGAGTCAAATTATGTATTATTATTATTATTATTAATATGTATTTTACTTTTTGAGAACGTTCATTAATTGACATTTTATATAATGGTAGAAATATCACAAAACGCATAAATAACAGACTTACTAACGCTTTGGTTTTCTCCATCTTTTTCTGCGCTTCTGAGATATAGACCGTTATGGAGGTAGACAATCAACGTATTGGTGCTTTAGAGGTGCGGCGGCTGGAGACTTTTGATACAACTCCTTGGTAAATAACAACTTACTAACGCTTTGGTTTTCTCCATCTTTTTCTACGCTTCTGAGATATAGACCGTTATGGAGGTAGACAATCAACGTATTGGTGCTTTGGAGGTGCGGCGGCTGGAGACTTTTGATACGAACTCCTTCGTAGACCATCGCGCTATCAGCTCGATATTTCAAGAAATACGTTCGCCAAGGTGACTCTCCATCATCGCATCTTTTCGAAGTTTGTAATTTTTTGACTACGTCAAGCGAAAAGAGTACAATATAGAACGATTTATAGATCAGGGAAAACAAATTGGTAATAGATTAAGAGGGAGACTTCCAATACGTTAGGCTCATGTCAGAGAACTGACAACAAGATTTGTGAAGATTGTACATTTAACAGACAACCATGATAGCTCTGTTAGACATGCCATACCAGAAAGGAAGCCCGATTAGAATGATGCATAGGTCACAGAATGGCGATCATGCTCCTTATGTATCCCAGAAATAAAAATTGATACGCTAACAAAAGGTCATGGTATTCCTCCACAGTGAACATTTTTTACTTTCACAAAGATTACATCAGTAATTAATTACAAACTAAACGCTACCACAAGCTACACGAAAATGTACACATGAAATTGGCAAGTGAAAAGGCAGAACTGCAACTTTGGAAGAGTGCCGTGGCCTGAGCCTGGTTCGCACACTTATTACATGTCGCCAAAGATAATTACACCGCATTTATCGATTTATTATTGATGATGAAAATCGACTTATTTAAAAAATATAAGGATGGAATAGAGGTTACATTGTTGAAATACTTGAGTTTGTGAAACCAAAACGCGCACTCACATGCTCTTGTGTGTGCGTGCGTGTGTATCACAAACAAGTAGGCATTGTGCCTATTTTTGTGAATTTTCGTTGTTTATTTTTCAAATGTTATTAATTAACACATTAAATTTTTTACTTTTCTAAAGAATATATATGTATATACAACTTTGTAATTAACTAGATTGTAAATATTTTGAAAATAAACACTATTATTATTATTATTATATTATATAAAAGCTGTTGCTAATATCTGTTTATTTGTGTTGCTTTCGTATTTGTGTTGCTTTCGTATTTTCGGAACAAAGATTTATCTAATATTACTTCCACATCCAGTGGAAGTATAGTAACGACAAAAAATTTTTAAAAAAATTTTATTGTTCAAATAGGCTTAGAATGTCATGAAACGTCGAGATTTTAAGTTTGAGCGAAAATAATTTTTTTGTCTGTCTGTCGGTCTGTGTTTTTTGTGCGCACGTTTACTCTTTTTTTTTTTTCGTGAGAGGGGAAATCCTCATGGACACCCGTCGCTTAGAGTCTATCGCGAACGGGTAGTGGTGGACTCTAACCAGCTAAAACCCCTCCATCTCTTCAGTGTTTCCTGTTGGCCTGGGACTGCTTTCGCTTTTCATCGGACCCACAGGTCATTTAAGATTGTCGGTGTTAATTGACGTTTCTCCATGGGTTCAAACCCATCTCTCTTTCCTCCTCTTCCTTCTTTTTCATAATGCGGGTTATTGCCTCCTCCGCCCTTCTCCAGTTCTCTTTCGTTTCTAACATCCTCCCTACCATATCTTCTGGAGACAATAACGATGCCCCACCGTCTCGTCTCTCTTCTCTCCATCTGTTGCATGCGAACACGGTGTGCTCCACGTCATCGACCTCTCCACAGTATGCGCACTCTCTGCTGTCAGTCTTGCCAATATCGTATAAGTACTCCATGAAGCACCCATGTCCGCTCAGAGCTTGGGTGAGGTAATAGCCTACCTCACCATGCCTCCGTTCCATCCACGCTCTGATGTTCGGGATGAGGCCCTTGTCTACAGTGTCCCACCGCCTCTGCCATCTTTCAAACAGCCTGTCCCTGGCCTCTGCCTTCCCGGCTCCTTCAAAGATTTCCAGCCATTCTTTGGCCATCAGATCCAAAGGGGGGATCCCCGCCACTACCAACGCCGCCTCGTACGAAATCGTTTTGTATGCACTGCATACCTTTAGTGCGGCACATCGCTGGATCCTAGCCATCCTCCCTCTCGTCCTATCCACCTTCATCGCACTTTCCCAGACCGGAGCTGCATACAAGAGGATAGAGTGCACGACACTGCACAGCAGTCTCCTCTTGCTCGCTCTTGGTCCGTGCGTATTGGCCATTAGCCTCCCAATGGCTGTGGCTGCTTTTCCCGCCTTCTCGGCATGGACACCGAAGTTCAGCTTGGAGTCCAGCCAAACCCCTAGGTATTTAAGGTGGTTTCCTGAGGATATCTCCACCTGGCCCACCCTAACTTTCATGGGTGGAAGATTTCTTTTCCTCGTGATAACCAGGAGCTCCGTTTTCCCGGCAGCTAGCTCGAGCTGCATTCTTCCTAGCCACCTCTCAATATTCCTGATGGCCTCGTTGGCTGCTTCCATTATTTGGACAGTCCACCTTCCAGTCACCGTTATAGCCAAGTCGTCGGCATACCCGATGACCTTTACACCCTCCTCCCAAGGTAATCGAAATATATCGTCAAACATCACATTCCACAAGGTCGGACCGAGTGTGGAACCCCACACGTGATGCTTTTCCAGGTTATCTCTCCCTCTGATTCGAATCCGATCATCCTGTCTTGGAAGTAGCTCATCATCACCCTGACGAGGTACGGAGCTACCCTTAAGCTCTGCATCTTCCCGACAATCATCTCCCATCCCGCTGTGTTAAACGCGTTTTTGACATCAAGGGTCACAACAGCACATATCTGTTTCGTGGCTAGGGCTTCCTCTGCCGTTTCCTTTAACAACCTAATGGCTCCTACCGTTGATCGTCCTTTCCGAAAACCGAACTGGCTTTCAGATAAGCCACCCTTCTCGGCTATCTCCTTCTTTAATCTCCCCAGTATCAGATACTCGAGAAGCTTGCCCATCGCGTCAAGTAAACATAGCGGTCGGTGGGATGACGGGTCCTCCGGCGGCTTGTTCCCTTTCCGGATCAGGACGACTCTGGCCTTCCTCCATCTGCTCGGGAAATCCCCACTCTCTAAGGCACGATTCATTACTCTTAAGATGTCTCCCGGGTATTCTTCTGCAACTAGCTTGACTATTTCAGGCGGAATCTCGTCTAAACCTGAAGCTTTTCCACTTTTAAGTCTGGCACATGCTGCCTCCAGCTCCTCCTCCGTGAGTGGGGGGACCACATCCACTTCTACCGCTCTCCATCTGACTATATCCCTTTCTGGAAATAGAGCAGCCACGACTTCCGCCACTTTCTCTGCCGGCAAGGCAGGGGGGGGGGGATTTCTGATCTGTCGAGTCGCTATCTTGTAGCCATCTCCCCAGACATCTCCATCCACAGTGTCGCATAATTCCCTCCACCGCACGTTTACTCTGGAACCGTTTGAGGTATTGATTTGAAATTTGGTACACATATGTACTTTAACGAGATCTAGAACTAGATTATATTTTCATCTTGTTCTGTCGAAGGGTTGGGGGTAAATTGCGGTAAATTTGGGGTAATTGGGTAAATCAAGCAGGTAAGAGTCCATAAAATTGGTATTTAGTACATACAAGAGAAGTTAAGGTGTCAAAAAAAATTTTGGCATTAGCCCCCCCATTACCACCCTACCCCCATTATTAAAGGGCATGAAAAAAAATTGCAATTTAGTGTGTGTACAAGAACCAGAACTCAAAATATTTTTTTTACTTCATCCACCCCCACTACCAACCCCTTACACCACCCACACCCCACTACCGATGTGGGGTATCGTTTTATGGGCTTTTGGGGTAGAGGATTTCAAATATTATATTAAAGTTCCATAAACAGTTATTTCCGCATACAACATTTTTTAGTTGTGAGTGACTTGGATAGAAAATCTGGATGTGGAAGTAGTGATTCCTTGGGCAGGGTTTTTTTTCAATACTTTTTATTTAGTTTGGTACAATCACCATTTAAAATAAAGGCATTCCATATTCCTTAGATGTCGTACATGTTAAATAGGATCTCAAAGGATATTATGTAAATACTTAAAATTTTAGTTGATAAATCTTTTCAAGCTAAAATATTGGCATATTCAAAAATTGTATTATTTCTTCTCATGAAAATTGCGTGAATATAATACTATAATACATGATGTTTGTTGTAAACTACAATAAAAGAAATTAGAGGAACATTTTGCAAAATACTACCTCGCATACATAAAAGTTTACTTCTGTGGAATACATAGCATTAACTATAAAACGGCATTGAAAAATAACGTATTACATTTTTTTGTATGTTTAATATTGTTCTTTTGTTTTCCAACAAATCAAATAAGAAACAATTTCACAGTTCGATTCAGACGTTGTTTCCAAGTCATTACATTGCATAAATAAAGAACGGGTATTGAATTTTAAATAACTTCTTAAACTTATTCTTTTATACAATCTATGTCAGTTTACATATCTATTTACTTAGGTATCCTATTTAGGTACCTAAAAATCAATTATTATTAATAAAATCGTATGTAACAAAATGTTATCCATTAATTCGTGTTTTCTTGTACTGATTTCGTTTCAAAACCATCAACCTAATTCTGGATCTGAAATGGAAATGAGTTTGAAAAAGAATACATTTAGTTGTCAAAGAGGAAATTCAAAACTACAGTTATCAATAGAATTTTAAAAATGTGACGGAGGATAATAATATTTGGCATGTAGTTAACCTTATTGCCAAGAAAGAAATAGCTGTACGTTTAGTGAAAAATATACAGGGTATAAAAAACAAAAGTAATTAACATTCGATAGAGGAAAGTAATATTTGGAATGTAATTATACTGCCAAGGAAAAAACCGACTTTATATTATTTTAGTGAAAAAAAAGGGAACACCCAAACAAAATAATGAATAAAATAAGGAGAGAAGCTTTGTGTAAATAAGTCAATGATTTGTCTGTTGTGGTTTAAAATTTGGAATCTAGATTCCAAAGCTGGAGCTTGTTAATATTCATTTGTCAGTGTTCATAAACCGACAAACAGTTGATTAAACATGGTTTATACGTTGGCAATGAAAATAGAAAGTATTCTTATCTACGGGGGTGAAAACCGCTGTTCTCGTAGAACAGCTGGAGATTTTAAAGAAAGACTCCCTGATAACATGGTGATCCCAGGTTTCATTCATGTAGTCTATAACGTAAGAGAAGCTCTCAGGGAAGCACCCTAAATGACGGTTTACTGAGGCACGTGCCAGGACGAAAAGAGGCAACTCTAGTTTTCTTTGTTTGTCTAACCGGTTTCTATCGCTACATAGAAATTTCATTCGTATATATTATGATGTAAGTTTGAGGTAAACCAAGTACCTACCACGAGGTAGAATCTGAAGATAGAATCTGACAGCCTTATATTTTTTAGAGCTCCTATTATACTATTTTGGCCACAAGATGGTTCCATTTATGTATGTTATCAGGTAGACATCCGCCGCGCCGCCCAGCCTAATCTGGGTCAATGTGGAAAATATCATTAATTAAAAGTTCTGTGCAAACCACCACACTTCTTGGTTATTTCACTATGGATTCAAATACCCATTTTGGAAAGTAACTAACTTAACCTTAACTTCGGTTAGACTGGTATTTAAAATGCTGAAATGAAATAAGTTCTCTTTTAAAGTGCAAGTTCTCTGAAGACGATTATGGCAGAATGATTCAATTCTTTGGAGCAGAGGGTAAAAAAGATGACACATGAGACACATATTAATTTGCTTAAACGTATTTATTTCACGATGAATCGACCTTTTTCTTAAATGGCTAAATCAACAAATATAATTGTAGATATCGAAACAATGAATATCCACATATATGTTGGCAGGACTACATAGAGTTTCTTGAGAAGATCAATATGTGGACCAATATTCTAGAGAACGAGATAATCTGGCCTATTGCCACCGAGCAAAACTACTAGAGAATTGTATTTAGAACCCTTAGACCAAGTGGTATAAAGACAATTTAAACGTAAAGCCTAGTTCAACCCAATTTTTCCGTTATACCAAATTCGATTAATAAATAAACTTAGTTTTAAATCGTTTAAACTTAAACCACGAAAATATACAGTTTAAACTCGGATAAGTATGTATAATAATAAGTAGATAGTGGAACACTGTGGAGACTTGACTGATAATGATTTTCTTCTAGTGGTAGAATATCGAGAATTGGAGAATTTCGCGAGTTTTTCGAGAGAGAATAAATAACTGTATAATGTGGGATGACAATGAATTTTTTCAAAGATTCCTTTTGTCAAAGAAAACTGTGCAATTTATTATTGATAGGTTGGACAATGAAATATCTCCTCTTAGTAACAGGTTATATGTTTGAATAAATATATGAATATATTTGAATTACATTTACTATTCACATTACAAAAACACAAACGAGCAGCCACAAAATATATAGTATGATATTTATATAAGTATGAGACCTACATAGAAACAATAGTAACAATTAAAATATCGTGATGAAATCCCAAACCCAGTGTTCTTCAAAAGACAAGGAAAGTATGTTAATCTAAATTCAGTTTAAATATCCAATATTCAACGTATAAATTATTAATCTGAGTTTAACTGCTTAAACTCGTTTAGTTGTCCCTTGGTTTAAAACTGCTATCGTACAACTGGCACTTAGAGAATGTGATAAACTCACCCATAGTGTTCCTGTGGGATATTAGCTAAACATATTTTTATGAAACGGATTATAAGGAAAAGTTTTCAAATATGATCGGCAAGATCTCTGGATCTGAGAGACTATTTAACACTCCGCCAGAAGATATTTGTGATCTCAGAGCTAGGAGAACTAGAAAATGTAAACAGATTTCTAGAGAAATATTCAGAAAAGTCATGCCAAAATTCTAAAACAAGCTTTGTTATTGTTTTGCAAAAAATGGAGCATATTTTGAATATTTTATAAAATAATTTCTGTATCCGTAAGTACAAATTATTATCCATTAGAAACATTTCCTCCGTAGAAATGATTTTTAAGTTTAATTTTTTCAAAGTGACCAGTTCTTATATAAAAAACAGTTTATATGTGTAAATTTTCATTGTATTATTGGATTTTGTACGTGAAATTCAAAATTTCAATGAATGCCCAAAAGGGGATTGTAGAGAACAGTGAGGAGGGGAGAATTTTCCTCTTCAGGAATGTGTTAGGGGTAGTTAGGAGGTAAACATGCTAAAAGTCTCCGCCCTTAGCACCGCCGCTTCAGGGGGGGGGGGGGGTGGAAAGGTTTCTTTTTTCAATTCATCGCTTATAACTCGGAAACGATGCGTCGCACGGAAAAAGGTAATCTATGTAAAATTAAACATAATTAAATTTTCCACAATAATGTTTATATTCATTTTCTTCCTATATGTTGTAGTTTATGAGATACTCGCCAGCGAAAATCGATGATTAATAAAAAAAAATCAATTATGTACCTTGAATATTTCTATCAAAGCGGTTTACCGTGGTCTGCTAATAAATCACAGTCACAAAACAATCCTTATTTTACGTATTTACTAACGTAATATTTTGTCGAAATCTATACATTTCCCTAAATATACAGTGTGACTCACTTAAAATGAAGATACCCTTCTAACTTTTTTATTTTGTTTACGATTTGAATCAAATCTTACTCAAGTATAGAACAAATTAGAATCTACTTATGACCAAAAAAACATTCGGCTGCTATAAAGGCAAAGCCACCTGCGGTACCAAAATGTGCTGAAAAAAATAAAACATTTTGAATGTTAGAAATTCAAAAAAATGCATTCGATTGGCGCCACAAATGTACATACACCAAAATTTGATTTAGTTATTGATGGGGAATTTCTCATACATAAGCTCATCTGGCAAAGGGGATCCTTAGTTTCCGCAATTTGTGGTGGCTACGTGAAATTCGTCAGGGCCCATCAATATGATTTTTAATCTTTTTCCTCATATTTTGGTACCGCAGGTGGCTTTGCCTTTATAGCAGGTGAATGATTTTCTGGTCATAAGTAGATCCCAGTCTGTTCTATACTTGAGTAAAATTTGACTCAAATCGGAAACAAAATGAAAAAGTTATAAAGGTATCTTCATTTTAAGTGCGTCACACTGTATATTTAAGGAAATGTATAGATTTCGACAAAATATTACGTTAGTAAATACGTCCAGTGTTGTAAAATAAAGATTGTTTTGTGACTGTGATTTATTAGCAGACCACGGCAAACCGCTTTGATAGAAATATTCTAGGTACATAATTGATTTCTTTTCTATTAATTATCGATTTTTGCTGGAGAATATCTCGTAAACTGTAACACTTAGGAAGAAAATGAATATAAACATTTTTGTGAGAAATTTAATTACGTTTAATTATACCTTTTTCCGTACGACGCATCATTTCCGAGTTATATGCGAAGAATCGAAAAAAGGAAATTTTCCACCCCCCTCTCCCCTGAAGCGGCGGGGCTAGGGGTGGGGACTTTTAGTATGTTTACCTCCTAACTACCCCCAACACATTCCTGAAGGGAAAAATTCTCCTCTCCTCAATATTTTGTACAACTCATTGACTGGACTATAACCAATGTGTTGTAGAAGGGGAATACCTTCCTTAAAGATACGCGTATTCGATATCAGTAATTTGTTAAGTGAATAAATTGTACGCAGTTTTAACGTACCTAAATAAAAGCAACTAAAGTACTTAGGCAAATATTTATTCGTCCTCTAACCCTCTTTACTGACCTTGATGAAAGTGACACAATATAGTAATTCATGGTAAGGCAGTAATAACTGTTTTATTATTAATCAATATGTACTTTTTAGAAATTTGATATTCCAGTTTAATGGATAATAATTGAAATAAATCATCATAACGATTCTGTATTGATGATATAATAACAGTACATCGGATCTTAAACTGCAGCATTAAAAATTCAAATAAAAAAAGATATATCCTTGAAATATATGTTAAAGTTAATGATTCAATGTTTTAGTAATTTTATATTTATCTAGCCGATGCCCGCAACTCCGTTCGCATGGAAAACTTCTTACGCGTTAAATTAATAACATTTATATATAATAAAGCAGGTAGAGAAGCTGTAAAAAATATTGTTTTCGAAACTGTAAGAGTAAAACCTGATATATCGTCTCACGACCCATCTTGGGAAATACAGCGTTCTCGTCCCACCTTCTAGCGGCTTGTATATCAGTGTATACGTGGAAGTTACGTAATTTCAGACGAGGATTACGTGGTGGATATACCATCCTTCGGAGGGGATGTAAAGCAGGCGGTCCCTTGTCTATTAAATGTTAGACAAGTAAAAGATCCCTACTCTTCTTAAGGGAAGAGGGTCAGCAAAATTTTCAGGTTGGGGGTAGCTCGTCTCCTGGCGTCGGTGATAGGCCCTGGTAGCGGAAATAGGCCGACGTTAAATAAATAGATAAAAAAAATAATAACATTGACATACTGACGTATCCCTATAGAGAAATACTACATACTCACTCCACTCCTATAGTACTCAGGAAGTACACTCGAGGAAACCCACTGCGCATCCATAGTACTGAAGAAAACCCATTGCGCATCTACAATACTCGGGGAAACCCACTGCATATTCATTGCACTTGAGGAAATCCATTGCGCATTTATAGCACTCGGGGAAACCCACTGCGCATCCCCTGCACTCGAGGAAACCCACTGCGCATCGCAATTTGATAACAATTCATTGTTCTAATTTTGTATTACAGAGAGTTAAACGAAAAAATAATTATTTTAATCTACAATAAAGCACATGGGCGGGTATATGTCAAATTTCATGCTTAAAAACATCTCTCTCCCTGTTCACCCGTTCGGGGCTCTCTTTTTGAAAACCGTCGAATACGTGTCTCCTTACTTCCTCAGAAGAGCCCGTCGCTGTAATATCACGTTTTTGACTTACGTGACTTCAGAGATACGGGTACCCTTTAGACCATCTACCACCCCTTTTCACCCCTTCAAAAAGTGAAAATCGAAGTTTCGTCTCACTCGTGTCTAATAAATTCAAATAAAGAGTATCTTTATTGGAGTATCTATAAAATTTCACCCTTCTAGGTCTAACCGTTTCCGAAGAGATTAAAAACTTCCCCCTCCCCGTTCACCCTTTTTGAAAAGCGTCGAATACGTGTCTTCTTATTTCCTCAAGAGTCTATTGCTCGAATAATCACGTTTCTGACTTTCAAAAATACAGGTGTAAGCCATCTACCACCCCCGTTTTCACCCCTTTCAAATAGTGAAAATCGAAATTTCGTCTTACACGTATCTAATAGATTTAAAAAAAAATATTTCTGCTAAATTTCACGCATCTAAATCTAAGCGTTTCCGAAAAAGCATAAAATTTCAACCCCCATTTTCACCCTTTGAGGGATCGAATTTCGAAAAATCCCTTCTTAGTGGCTGCCTGCATCATTCGAGGAACCGCTAAGCAAAATTTGGAGTTTCTAGACCCAGCGGTTTGAGTTGTTCGTTGAAAGATCTCTCAGTCAGTTAGTCAGTCAGGGTATTCTTTTATAGATATAGATTATTTACTATTCAGAAATTTAGACTGATCTTTACTTATTAATTGATATACATTCTTCACATTCCCCATAATAATGTGTAGCTTATGATATTCTTTTTCGTCTATTTTATGTTTAGTTTTTTTTCTTTGAAATAGTAGTATAAGAATATGTTAATAAATCACGGAAATCAAACGCATAATATGGCTGATAATTTGAATATTTCAAGTGGCCCACATCAATAAAATCGAATTTTGGTTTCATTTACATGATTAACGACAAATTTGAATAATTCTAATTAGCCTAGGAACACAATTTGAGTGATAGCTATCACAATCACATTGTTTACATCGCAAATAACTGTCTGTTTGTACTTCTACTAATTTATTAATTCGTAAACTGGTCATGAGGCCACGTGAGCGGAGGAGTCGTGTGATATATTTTCTTTCCTATCCATTATAATTTCAAATGCATACAAATTTGCTGTTCGTCTATTACAAGCGGCAATGCGATTTTTTCTGGTAAATTAATTTTTTTAAATAAAAACATTAGTATAATTAATTGGTACAAACTGTCCTAATGAGTTTATAGAAATTATTAGAAACTATTTAATTCAGAGTAATATAAATATTGCAGATTATTTTCTTTTCGGTGTTGAATCATAGATATTTCTAAAAACACTAATGAGAGAATGATTAAATATTATGTATGAATTTGTTTCTACAATAACGGTATTGGACTATTTCAGTTAATATTTACATAAGACATATATTTGCAATACAAAACAGAGAAGAAATAGTTACATATACTGATGACAGTCATATTTTGTAAGGGTGAAAACTGGAATTCATTAAAACTTCTGACTGAGACAGACGTGAGAAATATAAAATCACTGATAAAACCACAAATGCACACCCGGCAATTAGTTTTATTGTATGCTATGCGCATAACTTTAGTTCATTGATTCAATTTTTATTATTCATTAAATTTGCTGTTAGTTTTTTTTTTGCAGAGATGGGTAAAGGAAATTTTCCATCCGGAACGAATTTTTGATAAAAATGAAAGATTCCAATAAAATATTTGAATATTTGAAAGTTTCCAAAATTCCGGGAAAGTTTCCTTTGGAAATCGGAATATTCAACTATTTTATTGAAAACTTTCATTTTTATCAAAACCTCGTTCCGGAAACTCCCGAAATTTCCTGAAAACTTTCATTGGAAATCCTTTATCCATCTTTGTTTTTTACAAGGAAGGAGATTGAAGTTATTAGAAAATTACATTACTAAAAAAACTTGATGAATTTCATTAAAACAATTAAATTAATATTAATATATCTTATAAAATATAAATTATTATGTAAAATAAATTTGAACATTAATGGTCGGCTATATCATTAATATATAAAACACATCTAAATATTAATTAATGATCTACTAGTATCAGTAGGTACAGGATCAAAGTCTAATAAATTTTCACGTTCTTTTCCTTCATTGATTCATCCGCAGGGAGTATTTTTACACTTACAAAAAAAAAACCGCTGCCTAAGGAATTACTACTTCCACATCTTACCCAAATTTATTCAACGAAAAAAATGTTGATATTATATCTGCACTCCACTAAAAAATTGTGTTTGAAATTGTCTGCCCCAAAAACCCATAAAACGATATGCCCCACGGTAGTGGGGGGTGGTGAAAAAAAAACTTTTAAGGCCTTTGGTTCTTGTACACACAATATATTACAATTTTGTTGTTTTACCCCCTTTAATAATAGGGGGGGAGTGGTAATGGAGGTGGTGACTGATGCCAAAAAAATTGAGACATTTAGTTCTTGTACACATACTAAATGACATTTTAGTTTTCTACCACCTTTATTAATGGGGTGGGGTGGTAATGGGGGTAATAGAGAGGATGGCTGATGCCAAATGAATGATGAGATTTCGGCTTCCCGTATATACACTAAGTCCCAATTCTGTATGCTCTTACTTACTTGCTTTACCTATTTACGCCAAATTAGCAACATTTACAATCCTTCAATGGAATAAGATCAAAATAAAATCTAGTTCCAGATCCTGTTATAATTCATAAGTATATCAAAGGAGGAGGGTCCATAAGACCGGTTTCCGGCCTAATTTATTTTTGAACAAAAAAAACTGAAAAACATTTTTTCATTATTTACTATCAATATCGAATCGATTCTACCCCAAACGAAACTTTCCCGCATATAATTTGGTAAAATTTTTTTTTACCGTTGCTATAATCCCCCGAGGTGAAAGTAAATTACATCTATCTTTATTTTTATTTTTTCTCGATATACTTGTATCTACTTCGAAAGATACCAAGTACCAAAAAATTTTTCCACTTGCTACCTTATCCTTAGAAAAAAAATCATATTTTCTATTAAAAATGACTTTTATCAGCGAAACTTTTCTTCAGATCTCACTATCTTTTAAAAGTAAAACAATGTCGTCAACTCAGCATATGAGTACCATTAATAATTCATAATGCAAGAAATTTTAATTCAGTGTATAAAGCATACTTTGGTTACTTTTTGCCATGTACATTTGTAAACTATTTTTGATATCTTGGAAAAATAAACATTATCATATAAGTAATTTTGCAAATCCATTGAAGTTTAGTGTAATTGTCGCCGCTCATAGTTAAGATCTATTTTCCACTACGTGAACTTACTAATTCCATAGTGCAAGAACGTTTTTGAACGCTTTTGTTAAATTAAAATTCCACAAAACAAATAATAATAACGCAAAATAAACCAAAAGGGACAAAACAAACAATCGTATCACAGTTGAATGCCTGAAGAATTTCGATTAAATCCAATAAACCTGTAAGTTGCACAATTCAAACATCTGGAATAACCTATTATTTCCAGTGAGTGAATTTAATAAAGCTGAATGTCGCGACAAGCCACAGAGTTTGAAGCAACAGGTAAATAGTCGTAGAGGGGTTTTCTACTGGTTTATTTTAAAAACATATTACCTATATAGAGACAAAATTAAAGTACAAGTATTTTGAACTTGGAAAATAAAATACTGTTCAACATTAATTTCTGTATTTAAAATGATTACCTTTTAATTACTATATGTGTTCTTACACTTACGTATACGTGACGCGATGATGATTGCTGAGTGGGTGGAGGAAAAATTCTAATAGTGCTAATAGCTTATTCTCATATTTTGTAGATATAAATTATCAAGTCATCTGGAGGTGCATCGAATATTCGGCCACTTCTCCACAGGATGCTGGTGGCAGCGTATGTTTAGATTTTTGTGTTTATTTTACGTTTCAATAACGAAAAATACTCACGTGTGCCCGAAATAAAAAGCTCCGGTTAAAAATCAAATATATTGTTCCTAATGGAATCGGTTATACACTTATAAACATACATAATTTTTTTTTTATATTTTCAGGAGCATTGCGTGCAGTTAGCATATCTCACACCAATGTTTGAAAGATAAAGAAATGTTGAATAAATTAAATTATTTTAAATGTATTTGTTATTATTTATAGGTATTTGTCTTTAGTTATAAATTCGAAATAGATAGATTCAGAACACCAAAATTCTCCATTTGAATAGGGTGATAGTTAGTTAAACTATAAACATTAAATATGAAAAATGGGGTAAATGTTAAGTTAACGATACTTAAATACATAATTAAACAATGAGAATAAACAATAAAAAAGAGTAACAAGTGAAATAATAGGTAAAGTACCCACCAAATAAAGTTATACTAATATTTCTTTCATAGTAACTTAGTGCTTCGAGAAAGGTTCTTCCTATTGATAAAAATAACAATGCAACGATGTTATGGACATCTAAACCAGAATAAATAAATGGGATCTGCAAATCTAAGCTGTGGTGAAACATCCCAATGGTACTTTGTAAGGTAAAAAATGCACAGCAAAAGCTTTCTTTGCAATGCCAGGAATCTGTGAACTGGAGATTTATCTCCTAAAATAAAAACTTAGTTATATCAAAATAAATAAAGGTAGATTTGTTAAACTAAGGGTTACTAATTAAGTAGTTAAGCATGTTAATTGAACATCTAGAGGAAATTTTATGTAGGTAGGTAATTTTAAGCAATTATGTTAAATTGAAAATTTTATTTTGAGGTGATAATATTTTAATTAAAGTAGGGCATGATTCATATCAAAAGGATTAGGTTAAAACGTAGATTTCAACAACAATAACTTTTGTAATACAAAAATGGTCCATAAGAGAATCATTTGGTTTTATAGTTTAAAGTGTCAAAGAAATTCCAAATCCAGTAGACATAAAATATCAAATTTAGGTCAAATTTGAAAGTTATTTCTAAAATGGATCTAACTAGTCACTGAATCATAGCCATCAAAAACAATTGAACAACTGAAGCCATAGTGATGTCGGACGTAGTTAATATATTGATCACCATAAGAAGACGGAAACTGCCAAACAACTTTGTGGAGTAAATATCCGCCATCTATTACAAAAGTTGTACCTTCAGGAATATTATTGGATGGAAGACACTTTTTATCTATATAGTTAAATAAAACGGACTTGTTTGATTTCCTTAAAGTAATGTTTTCAAAAAGTGAGAGAAGATAAGGAGAAAGTTCATGTCTGAAACATTCTTTCAAATTTTCCTCTGATTTACAAGTTCAAATAATCCTGTTAAATAATTGACTGCATTTACAGGTTAAATCTGATCATAAACTTTTAGGGTTTTGTCAACAAATGCTAGAGTTTTTACTCGGTCATTTCTTTTGTAACGAATATTGTTAAAATTATTACCAACTGTTTTTGCAAAAACCGTTTCTCTAATTTCCTGTGCACGGTCAAAATTGCTCTTGGGAGCTACCATACCTCTTTCGAAAGGATTGTGTAAAGTAAGCCACTCAACGAAATGATTTAGGTCTTGATTATCGCAGTTTTCACAGGACGCCCTCAACTCATCATGTTGCTCAGAGTAAGAGGCTGAGCTGAGCTTTCTGCCTGAGAAATGTTCTAGTGCATCATAAACTTTCGAGCACTAAGAGGCATTGATAAGACCCATTTCACAAGATTACTTTCAGCAAGACCCTTTCCACGTGTTAAATCCCCTGTAGCTTTTAATGACCGCATTAACACTTGTTCGATGGTCATATCAGACTACTGCCCAAAACTTATCTCCAATTCGCCTCACTGTAAAATATTTACGAAATTTCTCTAGTTCTTGTTGTGGAACATGTTCCTTCAGGGTTTTCATTTGTTGTACATATAAATGTGATGATATAGCATATGGTAAATGTCCCGCAGCATGGAAAAATGGTATCATTAATTGAATGTAATAAAGATGTAAATCAAAATTACCAGTTCTTTCAGCAAAAATAAACATTTTTATAATCTCTACTTGGTTCCAGTACTGGCGCCAAAGCCAGTTCTACTTCTGTCACATTCAGTTAACATTATTTTCTAGGTCAGTGGAATTACAATGTAAATTTTCAATAGTATCTTTATTCAAGTTAATGTTATATGATTTCAATAATATCATAGAAAGAGCGGCCTGAGTAAGAAAATGCGCTGTTAATGCACGTGCATATGAATGACCATTTAACATAGAATGAATGCTGTTTTTAGCATATACTACATTCCACATCTCATCTAAGCCACTACCGCCCATTATGTATCCAACTGAACCTAATAACGACATCAGTAGGTGAAATCCACCCAAACGTACCCATATATTTTTTAAAGGACTACTCTCTCCGCTGCCACTACGATCTCTACAGCCTTGATATATAGCGGTTGATCAAATGTTACTATGCATAAGGTTTTATTTTGTTTTTTACACAAATCTGCAGCAAAAAGAAGAGCAGAATTAATTGAAGTGGGGTTTCCTGGTTCAAGATTAATAAATGGAAGAGGCAGCACGAACTCTCCAGTTACTGTTGTTGCCATATAACCGTTCCAACTTGGTTTATTCTCAAAGTCTAATAAGAAAGCTGACATCCACAGACAATTTCTGAGCCTTAAACTTGTTATTGTTGAGCCTAATTCGATTTTGTCTATTTTTTCAATTATTGTGTTTTTCAAGACTAGACCTCCTTTATTAACTGGAATAAGAGAAATGGAGGTAAATGTTCCATTTAAAATGTTTGAAATTTTCTTAGGTCTCGTGACATTTTCTTCTGTGGAAAGTTCCACAACCATCAAGCGTTTTAACGTTAACATTATGTGGTTTACCAGTGAGTGAACTAATAAAAGATTTAAGTAAGTCAGGAACGTTTTCTTTACCGCCGTTAGCAATGTCATTAGCTGATGGGTATTGATCCAGGTCATAATATGTCGCACAAATCTCCTGTTTTAAAATATCAGCAGCTATGTTTGTACCAATTTCTCAAATAAACTATTTGTAGTGTCTATTTCGGGTCCCAGTAGCTATTGGATCGTTATAAGAGGATGTTGATAGCAGCTGTCAATTAACCTCAAAATATAAGAAAAGACGTAAATGTCAAATTTGTCAAGAAAAGTCAACGTAATGTTAAAGTAAACCGGGATTAATGGTTGATAATATGTCCCAAGTAGAATAATAAATGCCTAAGGTTGATAAAGTAATAAATATAAAATTGTCACTTACCAATTAAGGTAATACAAATCCAGTATCCAAAGTGCTACGTATAGGTTCTGAACGAGAATATCACCAGCAATATAAGAAATTAACAGTGAGAACGAGCCACGTTCAAAACAAGTTAATAGAACTAAATTCAAACGTCAAGAACTTCATAGTTATTTATGTACCAAGGGTCGTAAGTGCACTTTTTTTGGTCGAGGCCCTACAGGCCTCGGATTTTTGGATTGTAAGGATTCAAGACCAACAAATCTCACTGTACGAACTGCGGTGTATATTACAACATACCCATGAATCATTAAACTAGAAAAAAACTTGAAAAAAAACTAGTGGAAAACTATAATTATTTGAGTAAGATTTCAGATTTGCTAAGCAGACAGTAAAGGTAGCGATGCTTGGAATATTCATGGCAACCGTCAATAAAATACATTTTTTGTAAGTATACTCTAATTCCATTGTTTTGTCGATCGTAAGTGACTCTTTATTTACCAAATACTTGTTGCCATTGGCGACGGGTCGTTATTTTTCATAACGTCCCTAAGGAAATAAAGTAAATTTGGGAAAATTTTCTCTTTTATATAACAAGTATTAAATGTTTGAACTTTTTAGAAGTAAATCCGGACGAGCCTTACTTGCTATATCTTCTATTGTGGCGTTCCCATTAGCCGATGACAATGCTAAATATTAAAATGTTTAGGGATCACGGTTGCTCCGGCTTTCTCAGAGTCGTGGAACTTTTATTTACATTAAAAATTATATTTAAACAATGCCGGTAAATTAGAACTTGTGAAGTAAACTATATATGGGCGCCAGCCGATTAAATCGACAGAGGGGGAAAACAAAAAAACAAATTAAATAATAACAAATTATTAAAGCCTTTAATAATTTAAAATTCGTAAAAATTACAACAAAATTGAAAATATATATATATACGCGCAACAAATGATTAAACTAAGGATATCACTACAATCAATGAAAAAGTAATTTAAATAATTAAATTATTTACTTTAATAACAGTTTAAAAAAGTATACTAAACGAACACACTTTAAAGTAACAACAATAATACGGAAAAACCTGTCAGTCTCTCTAGAGCATATAATTTGGTAAATCTATGGTGTTTTAGTGTAAATACTTATTTAACATCAAAATTCAACAAACAATAAAAAAAGTAGTACATCCCTCACTAAACAGCTGTTTTATAGTTCACAACAAAATAATGTTTTTTGCAATTTCCTCTTACATAAAATCGTGTAAAATCAATAAGAAAATTGTAATGACTGTATTTCAAGAAAATTAATTTTTACACTTATGACGGCTTCTTTATGCGATTGAGGTAGTTCCACGCTTAGCAAATATGATCCCCTCAATTTGATTAAAGATTAAATAAATACCTGGCCATCTCAGATGAAGGTTGCCTTACTTTCGCTATACTTCCCAGGCTATTACCATATGAGAAGTTGTAAAGCGTTGTAACTCCACGTGAATACGAAAATTCTCCCAGGGATATTTAATAATTTTCCAGTAATCAATATTATGCAATCGTTATCCAATAACTACTCAACAAGTTTTCTCATAGGTGTCTAAGAGTTGTTTAAGAGTTATCTAAGGTGTATATAAAGGCCTAAAATAAAAATTTGACGTTCAATACCCGACATATCACTATAAAATTGAGATACTTTTAATTATAACAATTAACTCTATAAAATAAATTTATTTACCTTGGTTCTTATTAGGCCTCGTTTCAAAACTACTTTTATTATTGAATTTGCACTTTCCAGAACACACAATAAGTTGTTATTATTTACCAAACTTAATTAATAGATGGTCTCTGCAGATCTCTCTTATCTTTCTGCCTACCCGCGGCCGTCGCGTTAATATCGCTTTTTCCTTGTTCTCTTTTTTGTCACAAAAAAACGGCGCGGTTCTTTATACATGCTAAAAACTAGCAGCATTAGGAAATGCTATATTTATTCCGTTTTTTACAGGGTGAGGCAAAATCAAAGTGTTACACTATATCCGACAATATTTTCAAAAATGTCCAGAGCTGTTAATAATATAATTTAATTTATTTTGACAGTAGTTTTCATTGAATAGAAGCCGCGTCCTAAATTTATTTTATTGACAGTTGCTATGCATATTCCTAGCATCACTACCTTTACTATTTGCTTAGCAAATATGAAATCTTACTCAAATAATTATGGTTTTCCACTAGTTTTTCTCGTTTTTTTTTTAAGTTCAATGATTCATGGGCATGAAGAAAAATACCTCTGCTCTAGGGGCCTCGGATTGCAAAGTATATTCTCGACCAAAAAAAATCACTTACGACCCTTGGTACATAAATAACTATAGGACGCGGCTTCTATTCATATGACAACTACTGTCAAGACAATTTAAATCATAATAGCTCTGAACATTTTTGAAAATAATGTCCAATATAGAAGACATAGCAAGTAAGGCTTGTCTGGATTTACTTCCAAAAAAGGTAAAATATTTAATTTAATACTTGTTACTATATAAAAGAAAAAAATTTCCCCAATTTTCTTTTATTATCCTATGGACGTTATGAAAAGTAACGACCCGTTGTCAATGGCAACGAGTATTTGGTACATAAAGCGTCACTTACGATCGACAAAATAATGGAATTAGAGTATACTTAAGAGAGAGGTATGAAAAAAAAGTATTTATTTGTATTTACAGCCGCAAGTGAAGCCCAGCATTTCTTAATTATTACTTTTTTGTAATTTCAGATTTGGGAAACGGTCAGAGAGCCATTCAAATTTTCCAGCTAGGGATTATGATGGTCAGGTAAGATTTATTTTCATATTTCAAATAGCTTTAGTATTTAAAGGTGCACACTGTATTTCAACTTCTTTATTCTGAGACTAAAAAAGCTACAAGTATAATACTCCAGTCGAATTAGACATAATAAAGAATTTTGCGTACTGCGGACTTTTTTGTGGAAGTTGTTTAAGAGGGCATAATAAGCAAGCACAGAAAACTACACCCTGCTACACCATGTGCGTCCCCTATTTTTAGGGGTTGAAACTTTGAAATTTTACTTATGTGCCCATATCTTTTTCCTTATTACTCGTAGGGCTCTTTACCAAGTTACACTTTTTGAAGATTTATCCCTCCTCTACACAATATATATATTACACATTTGCCGTAAGACAAACGGTTTTGGCAGTACGAGGCCGGAAAGGTCGCGCTATCCGAACTTGGGCCTTCTGTACAGGACAAACGGCTATTATTTCCAATCTACAATACTACACATACTAATGCCCTTAAGATGATTTGTGAAAAAACTTTCATCAAATACCGTGCGGTTTCCATGATACGGGATGTTGAATTTAAAAAAAAAAAGTGAACCTACTTTTTTTCGCTCATTTTTTTTTTTCATGTCTTTCAGAAAATTTACGTTGGTTTCATTTTAATACATTCGTTGGTTTAGGAGCTAGACAGCAAAATATGCCAAATATGGCTATTTAGGTATTGTTGCATTAAAAAAAACAAAACGCAAAAAAAATTTGAGAAAGGAGACTATAGAACACATAACATAAATCGTTATTACACAATAAGTGCTGATCCTATTTAAATACAAAAACACATTTTCTATGCGCAATGAATTGGACTTTTAGGATAAACAAAAACATTTACCAGAATTATACTGGTTTTGGTTTTTTTAATGCAACAATACCAAAATAGCCATTTTTGGCATATTTTGCTGTCTAGCTCCTAAACCAACGATTGTACTAAAACGAAACCAACGTAAATTTTCTTATATTAGGGTCGTACATGCATGAAAAAAAAATGAGCGAAAAAAGTAGGTTCACTTTTTTTTTAAAAAGGGGGTTTTCAAAATTTCAACATCCCGTACCATGAAAACCGCGCGGTATTCGATGAAAGTTTTTTCACAGATCATCATCCCTCCTTAAGGAGGGCCCCGTTTGTCCTGTACAGAAGACCCCCAATTCGGACAGCGCGAACTTTCCGGCCTCGTACAGCCAAAACCGTTTGTCTTACGGCAAATGTGTAATATATATATATATATATATATATATATATATATATATATATATATATATATATATGTGCATTTGTATCGTGTCCGCCTCCTTACAAATTTGTGGCGCCCGCACCTCCACTAGAAATAATATAGATAGATTAGTTCTGTTTACATATACATAACCGCCAAATTTCACTTACCAAGGGCACGCGGAGAGGGGAAAGGATTTTTATCTTTTTTTACATACACTTTTTTGTTCATACGATTGGTATGTTTACACCTCGTTATATAAATAGTACCTCTCTGACTCAATGTATTTAAAACTGTTATATATAACGGTATACTTTGCCTCCTTCGAGGTTGCCAGACTTCTATAGTGTAAAATGCTCTAGCGCTTGCGCAATTAGTTGCGCTATGCAATCGTGTGCGTTTGTTATTATGATGATTCATATTGTGTAAGTTATACTTTATCAGATTACATTGGTGTTTTACCCGATAATGTGCGATTATCTGTTTTAAAATGAACCGTTCACGCTAAATATCTATTGTAGAATAATGTACGTAATTCAAAATATGTTCTTAAGGGAATTATTATTACTATTTAAAATGCTTTTCAAAAGACATCACTGAATCAGTTCAATTTTGTAACACAATTGTTACATATTAGTCCACGTAAATTAGATATTTTAGAAGAAATAATTTATAAAGTAATAATATTTGGGATGCGTAATCTAGATAGGGTCCGAAATAGATACCCGAATAGTTCCCCACAATTTGGGGGTGAAACGTCCGTAATGATTATGAATAGAGCTGCTTCGGCCATATTACGGGGACTTAACGCTGGTTTTTCACTTTTATCTTGTAAACCGTTCGTCGAAAGAGAAAAAAGTATAGGAAATAAAAAAATCGTCATGTTAAATTCTGCATAAAAAAATGTGCTATTAACCTTGTAGCTTATCCTCACCTATTTCGCGCTAACAGCGTCCGAACAGAGGCGTAGTTTGGGGCGCAGAGGTAAAAATCCATCCTATTCCAAGTTTGACTCCGAATATCTTAAAACCGGTTACTTTAACGAGAAAAATGCTCAGGAATGAATTTATTGAGCAGAATTTTCTCTATTAGATGCATATATAGAGGGTTTTGTCGCAAGTAGTTTATGTATTTTCCCCTTCTTTGCAATTATATTAGAGGATAATCTGTACTGTTCACACAAAAGAAGATTTGGAGTCATATTTCAACTCTGAGCTTGCTTCAATTCCACTTCTTCTCTTCAATAAGAAAGGGTTAATGAGGAAAATTAAGAAATCATTTGTATGATATTTTCAATGCTGTACGAGAGAGGCCAATAGATTTTTCCGATTGCCAGTTCATTGTTGATGGCGGCAATTTGATTCATCGTGTAGTATGGCCGAAGCAGCTTTATTCGTAAACATTACGGCCAAAAAGTGACTGTAGTGTTTGACGGATATGCTGACTGCAGTATGAAGAGCATCGAAAGACAGCAGCGTCTTTTGAAACTCATTTCACCGGAAATTGTTTTTCATGAGGACACGCCACTGACTGAAACGCAAAATAAAATGATAAACAATCTCACAAAAAGGAACGGTTTATTTCGCAATTGGTGGAGAGATTTAAAAACGAGGGAATCAAAACAATTACTGCTGTAGACGACGTTGACGTACTCATAGTTCAAACCGCCTTAAACGAATCTCATGGAAACGATACAGTAGTCATCATCGGACAAGATATTGATCTTCTCGCATTGATTATCGCTCTCGCACCTGAAGATAAAGATATCCGTTTCTTAAGAGAGGCTCAGAGATAAATAAAAAATAAAGATTACAGTTCTCGTGACTTGCAATCCTCGGAAGTTTTAAAAAGCTGTATGGCCACACGTTTAGTGGATGCGATAACACTTCAGCTTTCTTTGGTAAAGAAAAAGTGCAAACGGTGGAATGCGTCAATAAAAGAAAAGATCTCGAAGAGGTTGTCCGTATATTCAACAACCGTAGCTCAACGAAAAAAGAAATTACATCTTTGAATCATCAAAGATTCATTATCTTCAATAAGTTAGTCCGCCAATCTAGTACTACCGGGATTCTACGAAGACTGCCAGCAACATCCGAGGGATTACGTCAACATTCTTACAGAGTATTTCTCCAAATTCATGTTTGACGAGAAGAAAACTTGGAACCAACGGAATGCAGAAAAGCAAAAAATAATATAAAATATTTCAAAGAGATGATATACTTAAAGAAGTAAAATGTTCAAAACTTAATCATTTTGGAGCAAAAATGTAAATATTTCCCTCCAGCAAGAGAAAAATTTTTGAATTGTTTAAAAATTTTTGAAAAGCATTCGAGATGACTCCAATAAACTATCATTAATTAGTATAGCAAAATTTATGATTAACCAACAAATATATTCTAGTTTTGGTCTCGAATGCTTTTTAAAACATTTTTATTTCTTGCTAGAGGGAAATATTTACATTTTTGCTCCAGAATAATCTAGGTTTTTAAAATATCTTTGGAAGGTGGAAGATTACACTGGTCAACATTCAGTTTGAAAAAATACACCGGACTCTACCTAGGTACCCAGGAGTTTTGGGGTCGCTGATTCCGTTGCCGAGGTCGGTTAAGCTCTATCACGCCAGGTTCAAGGTCATTTGAAGGTCAACCTAAGAAAAGGTTTTTGAAAAAATCTAAAAAAAAATTCACACATAGGCTCTTGGGGGGTCTCTGAGTCCGAATCCGATGTCGGTTGACCTTTATCACCTCATGTTCAAGGTCATTTGAAGGTTAAAGTAAGAATAGGAGGTGAAAAAAATTAGAAAAAATGTATACGAATGCTCACCTGCCTACTTATTGTCTGTTTATCTGTCTGCCCTTATACCTGCACACCTGTTTGTTTGCTTGTTAGTCTGTATTTATCATCCGCCTGCATTTTCTCTCTGTCCATCTATTTGACATCCTGCCTTTCTGTCAGTAATTCTGTCTGACTGAATGACTAAATGTTTCTATCTGACAGTCTGTCTGCCTCCTTGTCAGTTTGTCTGACTCAGGAAACCATTAAATTACTTTGACCCTGACAGGATTGAGCTCAGGGCCGGTTTTAGGTAACCGGAGGCCCTAAGCTCTAGGTATGTTTTTCGTTGAAGCTTTCTCTTCTAATAAAATAAACGTGCATATCTGCGTATGAAATCTGAGTTCTGAGGCCCCCTGAATGCGAGGCCCTAAGCTGGCGTTTACTCAGCTTATAGGCAAAACCGGCACTGATTGAGCTCCAAGTGAGTGAAGCCAACGCCCGTGGTTCTCTTTACTTGCATGTTCGCTCTGCTTCTGCAACTATACCTAAAGGCCATCCTTTCACAGAAGAAAATAGGTAGGTGATTCATTGAGTTAAAATATTTGCACTGAGATAGCCGAAGAATCTTCATGTGCAGCTAAAGCTGGCGGACGAATGCCGGCTTGAAATGACCTCAGAATGACCTTGAAATGACCTCTGGATGCCTCTTTTTTTTAAGAGTAAGCGAACAATGGATTCGGACTCAGCGACCCGAAAAACCTGTGTGAATTTTTTCAGATTCTTTCAACCATCTTTTCTTACTTTAACCTTCAAATGACCTTGAAACTGACGTGATAAAGGTCAACCGACATCGAATGCAGACTCAGCAACTCAAAAAACCTATATATAAGTTTTTTCAGATTTTTTGACAGCTTCTCCTCTGTTTTTCTCAAATTAACCTTGAAATGATCTCCGGATGCCTTTTAATGGTAAACGAACACCGGATTCGGACTCACCGATCCCAAAAACCTATGCGTGAATTTTTTCAGATTTTTTCAATCACCTTTTCTTAGTTTGACCTTCAAGTGACCTTGAAACTGACGTGATAGAGGTCAACCGGCATCGTATACAGACTCAGCGACCCAAAAACCCTATATGTAAATTTTTTCAGATTTTTTAACAGCTTCCTCTCCTTTTTTCTCAAATTAACCTTGAAATGACCTCCGGATGCTTTTTAAGGGTAAGCGAACACCGAATTCGGACTCAGCGACCCCAAAAACCTATGTGTAAATTTTCTCAGATTTTTTCAACCACCTTTTCTTAGTTTGACCTTCAGATGTCCTTGAACCTGACGTGATAGAGCTTAACCGACCTCGGCATCGGAATCAGCGACCCCAAAAACCTCTGCGTACCTAGGTAGAGTCCTGTGTATTTTTTTAAACTAAATGTTGACCTGTGTTATTATTATTCTTTTATTTTCTGCTTTTTAGCCCCCCCCCCCCCCAATAAAAATCGTCTTCTAATTTTTTTTTTACTTTTACTATATAAGGCCAGCAGCAGTGACAAATAGTGGATTAAGGGCAACTAGTTACGTTAAGGAATGTTCGTGTCCTGTTAAATAAATACCTTAAACAAATACCTTTTTTAATTTGCTTTAAGCTATAAAGGGGTACAAAAATATTTGTTTCTGAACACGATAAACGTTTTTTTATTCCCAAATTGAAAAAATTTAAAAACCCATTGATCTCTAGAAAGTATTATTTCTGTGTATAAAAGTTATTTATATTTTTAGTAAGATAATTTTAGTTACCATATCTATAGATGTATTTAGGAATAGTATGCCTCTTTACTATGTTGCCAAGTTTAGGAGGCGATATCGCTACTTTATTGTAAGGAAGCATTTAATACCTATATACATTAAGTGTTTAAAACAGCAGCGCCACCTGGTAAAAAATGTAGTGGACTATGGTGTATGTTTACATATGTTTATAGGTATTTTCCGCCTCCAAAAAAAGTGTCGTTAAATGCTTCTATCTCTCTATTTCTTCCCTTTTTGTCATAATCTTATATGCGCACCAATAAAGCTGATCATTATTGATAATAATCAGTCATGAATTTACTAATTATCAAGACATTCGCGATGAAAACAACACAAAACGTCTCCGCCTCCGAAATCGGAGGCGAACGCGTAAAATCGGAGGCAAACACCACCTAACCATATAACATTCGGAGGTGTATGAGTACTAAATGCATGTATATATATATATATATATATATATATATATATATATATATATATATATATATATATATATATATATATTATGTAGAGGAGGGATAAATCTTCAAAAAGTGTAACTTGGTAAAGAGCCCTACGGGCAATAGGGAAACAGATATGGACACATAAGTAAAATTTCAAAGTTTGAACCTCTAAAAATAGGGGACGCACATGGTGTAGCAGGGTGTAGTTTTCTCTGTTTGCTTATTATGCCCTTTTAAACAAATTCCACAAAAAAGAGTCCGCAGTACGCAAAATTTTTTATGATGCCTAATTCGACTGGAATATAAGAGAAGTTAATGTGTTTAATAAATATTCCAGTCAACCACGCTCCACTACAATTTTCATTAGTATCACAAAAGTTTTATCAAAAAACATCTTAATGACAATTTAAGTACAATTGATGTATTACCTAACCTTCGTTCGAATATGAGAGACACACTATATACTGCACTGTATATTCTGTATATCTTAGTATTTTTGTGTGCTTATGTAGTATTAGTTTTACTCAATTATGCAATAATTATAGTCTTAAACCTATCGAAATAAATTATTTTAGGTCTTTTTTGGAAAAATAAACAATTACTTATATTACGACAGCAATAGAAATATACACCTCCCACTATAAGTAGGTTCGACTAAATTGTTTTGATTTAAATCGACTGTATTTGCAATAAAAAAACAGCTATGCCAAAGGGTCTAGCCGTACTTCCATGGCGAAACTGCCCCCGATAGGAACCTATATCGTAACCTATGTTATATTGTAGAGGGCGCTAATAGTAGTTGATAGAGTAGATATTAGCTCTATATCTTAGTTAATTGAGGAGACGACTTTTTTTCAAGGCGATATATCTTAGTTAATTTTAAAGCTAGAAAAATAAAACTAAATGGCAGTGTTATGGTACAATTTACAGTTTATTTTATAGCATTTCCTATGGGCCAAGCCTAAATAAAAGTATTTAAAAAATGCAAAGAAAAATTTTGTCAATCGATTTCTATCAGATCTAACTGAATTACCACTTTGAAAAAAATATATAATAATTATCGACGTCTTGCCTAAGAGCACGCCAAGTTTCATTAAAATGCAAGAGGTGCAACATGTCAAAAATTTTTTTAAGTAAGTGGACCACCTTACACGACCACTATGTTGTCGCTTCTAATTTGCATTACATTTCATTTATCTTTGGAAAAGTTGAGTTTTGACAGCTCATAAAAGGTATGTCAATGGTTGGTTGTGTCAACTAGAATATTGCAATGTTTTTTTGATCTACTTTTATACTGACTATAGTCGGTCTCAGTTAAGAATGCAGTTGTTTACGTTATGAGCGGAGCACGAATAGTTTACACAGGATATGGGAATTCCCAAGTAAGCGGAATCCTCCCATGGCCGACTCAAGCCAGTTGGTACATAATAAAAATTAACGGTTTAAATCGGCTTTTATTTGGCATTTTTCTTTTATAAATACATTGAAGTTATTTAATTCATATTGCTACATATTTTATTTAGAGTAATGAAAGCTCATTATAGACGTAAATCCTCTAAAAATGTCAAAGCGTTATAAGAAATCTACTACTTGCTTGTGCTCGATATCAGGCGAACTGTTCTTGTCTCTGCCATTCTGAATTGTATCTTTGATCTCTCTCATATACCTGCCTAAAAAATGTACACAAATATCATAACCTCCGTGTAAGTACATGACCACGTCGTCACGTCACGTCGGTGCACCGCACAGCGCACATAGCACCGCACTTCGCACATCACACACTGAAATTAAACAAACCATTATTTTAAATGAGAGTGGCCATATCGACGCCCCTCGCACATCGCACAATAAAATTAAATAGAACCATGCTCTTAAATGAGAGTGATGAAATCAACAACTTGAGCTTCGCACATCGCACAGCGTTTAGCACAGGCGATACCGTGTTTGTGACTTTCGCTGGACACTTGTAAATGCTGGACAGTACTCCAAAATGCTGGATTTTCCAACGAAATTCCAGACGTGTGGTCACCCTAATTTAAACCGTTAATTTTTATTTTACGTACCAACTGGCTTGAGTCGACCATGGGGGGATTCCACTTACTTGGGAATTCCCATGTCCTGTGTAAACTGTGCTCCGTTCATAACGAAAACAACTGCATTCTTAACTGAGACCGACTACAGTCACTATAAAAGTAGATCAAAAAAACATTGTAAGCTAGTTGACACCACCAACCGTTGATATACTTTTTATGAGCTATCAAAACGCAACTATTGAAATGTAATGCAAATTAAAAGCGTCAACATAGTGGTCGTAAGGTAGTCAGTCCACTTAATTTAAATTTTTTTCGGCATGTTGCACCTCTTGGATTTTAATGAAACTTGGCATGCTATTAGGCAAGACATAGACTATTATTATATATTTTTTTCAAAGTGGTAATTCAATTAGATCTGATAGAAATCGATTAACAAAATTTTTCCTTGCAATTTTTAAATACTTTTATTTAGGCTTGGCCCATAGGAAATGCTATAAAATAAACTATAAAGTGTACCATAACACTGCCATTTAGTTTTATTTTCCTAGCTTTAAAATTAACTAAGATATATCGCTTTGAAAAAACGTCGTCTCCGTACACTTTTTTTCAAATAGCTCCTCAATTAACTAAGATATAGAGTTAATATCTACTCGATCAACTATTTTTAGCGCCCTCTACAATGTAACATAGGTTATGATATAGGTTCCTATCGGGGGCAGTTTCGCCATGGAAGTACGGCTAGACTCTTTAAGATAAAAATTTTAAAAACAACGCAGTTTTTCATGATTTGAAAAGTGACAACCGATGTGAGGCTACACAATATACCTGCGCGCGAGGCTAGGCCGTATGACGTCAGCTACTAGGTAGCACTTCTCTAGATATCCTAAAATATACGTCTGCTATACATGTTTATTTACCTGTTCGCTAAAATGGGACGGTTTAAAGCAAAGTGGCAGCAAGAAAGTGGCGTTTTATACCAAAATATATATCCACTGAAGTCCTTTTAAACTGTTCCGATAGCCCAGAAAAGAAGGGAAAAGTGGTTTGCGGTGGCTCGAAGGAATGTTAAAGAAGTGTCGCCTACATCGGCCATATATTTCTTACTAAACGCATTGTTAGGATACAGTGATATATAGAACGATTGATAAAACTCCATACTTTCAAGTATTAAGGGTAGGATTTTGCAGAGTGAGAGGTAAATATGAATTTATTTTCGATTTATTATAAATGTTTAAAAAACCAAACATAGCATAGTCTTTAAAATTGTTTTGGATACTTGCTATTATTGTTCTAACGAACACTTCTATACATTTAAAAGCTGAACACTTCTCTAAATTTTTTATTTATTGTACGATTTGAATCAAATTTTACTCAAGTATAGAACATATTAGGATCTAATTATGATTAGAAAAATATTCGCCTTCTATAATTACAAAGCCACCTACAGTAACAAAGTATGCGGAAAAAACAAAAAATCATATTAAGCATTTTTTTATCGGAAAATTTAATCAAAATAAAAAAATATTGAAATTTTGATTAAAATAATGTCTAAGTCCGATAATCTTATTTTAATAGGTTTTTTTATTAAGAAAACTGTGACAATTTGCAGTTTTTTTAAAATAATTATTTTTGAAATTTTTAAAATTTCAATTTTTTAATTTTTTAATGTTGATTAAATTTTGGACTTAAGGTTTTTGGACAATTCTGAATAAGTTTCATTAACAAAATTTTCCGATAAGAAAGTGCCTAATGTGATTTTTTGTTTCCTCCGCATATTTTGGTACCGCAGGTGGCTTTGCATTTGTAGGAGGCGAATGTTTTTCTGGTCATAATTAGATTCTAATCTGTTCTACACTTGAGTAAAATTTGATTCAAATTTCACTGCAAATAAAAATTTTAGAGAGGTGTTCAGCTTTTAAATGGGTCACTCTGTATATATTTTTTATCGTAAAATTTTGTTGTACTTGAATATTGTAGTTTGTCAATGAAAATACTTCCTAATTTCATTATTATAGCATGGTAGTTAACTATATACAAAAATGATCAAAATTGTATATGGTTGTATTCCTTATAGCAATGGAAATCTGAAACTATTTTAAAGATTATACAATTTATGATTTTTTACATATTTACAATAAATCGAAAATAAACTCATATTTTCTTCTCACTCTGCAAAATCCTATCCTTAAGTCACAGTAGAGAAAAACTTTTCTACTGTGCTTAAGTACCCATGCATGCGGCAATTAGCACAGAAATGGTTCAAAAACTTGACTTGCAATGAAAATGACATGCGCTATAATAAATCTAGAGCAACCCATAATTCATCAGTGAAACGAAATATCTATATTCCTTCAACTATTATTAATTAGTATACGGGTAGATGATAAATAAACAAATTGTAATTTATATTTATAAATTGTCATACATAATATTGCTTAATTACGTAGTTAACACCTAGGTTTAGGTTCATACTGCATGTTAGAAAATCAACGACCATCACATTTACATTCAGATATGGCGTTTAGTAGATAGCCGCTTAGTTAGCTGTTCTACCATAAAATAAAAATATATCTCAACGAAAGTTATAAAAATTGCGAAAAAGTTGTCTAATGTGTTACCCAAGTTCTTGTTTAGTGTATTACCTAACGTAGTGTCACGAATTATAATGGCAACAAGAGGTAAATTGGATTTACAAAATGTAATTAAGGAAACACTGAACGAATTATTTCTAAACGACGAATTTATGAATCAAATCATAAAAACATGGGGACGGTAGCTCAGTGGTTTAGCGCGTCTAGCTTGCATACTGGCGTACCTAGCGAAGCAGGTTCAATCCCTGCTCATCGCGAAATAATCTTAATTATAAAAAATTATCCCCAAGAAGTGGTTCGGACTCCACTATAAGCTGTAGGGCCTCGTTTCTCTTTACCTAACACAAATTCTTTCTGGATTTTCAAGGAGTTACTTCGGTGACTTGAGAAGCGATTAAGAAAACATTTTAAGAAAACAAAACAATTAGTGATAAGATCGAACAAAAACTACAGAACCTTCAAATACAAGTACTCGAGCAAAATGCTATAATAAATACATTGGAACAAAAAATGGATGGAATAAAACAGAAAGAAAAAAATAATAACATTTGTATTTATGGATTACCAGAAGCAAATAATGAAAACATGGGTATGGAAGCTCTTCAACTGATAAACAAACATACACGGTTAGACTTTAAAATGGAGCATATAATCACGTCGTACAGAATAGGAAATCAGTCTAGTTCAGAAAACAAATTTAGACCTACTATTGTAAAACTAAGAAATCATGACTACAAAATACAACTTCTCAAAAATGCGAAAAAATTCAAAGGAAAAAAGGTATTTATTGCAGAAGACCTGACTAAAACCAGAAGAGAACTATTAAATACTGCAAAATCTACGTTTGGAGATAAAAACACTTGGTCATTTAATAGGCAAATCTATGCCAAATTGGATGGTCACATGGTCAAGATACGTAATGTAAATGACGTTCTGCAATATAAAAAGTAACTGTACTAATGAATAGTTAAAATGTGATGGTTAGGGGCAATACTATGATTTTATAATTTTTGTTATATTATTAGTTATAGGAATTCTAATAAATTTTCGTAAGACAGCTATTGTAGTAACTAGTTTAATGATAGAGTTTTTAGAGGAAATAGAGAATTATGAGCAGGGAGAGACAACTGTGTGCGAAAATATAACTGACTACGTGAAATATTTTGAGGGTAAGCAATTTTTTAATATTTGTCACTTTAACATCAGGAGCTTAAATAAAAACTATGACGAATTTCTATTATACATTGAATCCTTTAATATAAAAAATTTAGATATTATTGTTCTATCTGAATCATGGCAAGTAGATGACGTAAAAAATTATATAATACCTGGTTTTGAAATATTTTATAACGAATCTATTCATAATCAAAATGACGGGGTAGTTGTTTATGTTAAAAAGTATATTGAATGCGCCTTTAGTATCAAACAATTTTCGGAAACTAAGTTGATAGAGTTCTCTTACTCATTAAATAATATTTCATTCATTTGGACAGCTTCTTATAGACCTCCATCAACAAATTTAGATAACTACATCACAGAACTACAAAATTATTTTTCTACTCAAAAAGAATCTGATGTAAAATTTTTTATAGGCGATGTAAATATAAACATTTTAAATGTTGATGATGTACTTGTAACGAAATATATTTGTTTAATGGCTGAACAAGGACTGTTCTCCTATATAAATAAACCTACTAGAGAAACGAACATTACGTCTACCTTGATAGATCATATATTTATAGGAGTGAACAAAAAATCTCTTTACTCAAAACTAAATTTAAAATCTTATGTATTTAAAAGTAACTTAACTGATCATTATATTCTTCTACTATCAATAAATATTCATGTAGATTTAGAAAAAGAAAAAAATAATTAAATTTCAAAAGGATTCATTTCACATCAATTATGAAAAACTTAATAATTATTTCGCAAATGAAAGTTGGCAGGACATTTTTCAGCAAAACGATCCTAATATTGCTTATAATATATTTATCCAAAAAGTATTAAATAACATAAAGTTCAGTACTCAAAAAAGAAAGATGACAAAAAAACAAGCTAAACTGAAACCTTGGATGACACAAGGCCTCTTAAATTCAATTAGACACAGAGACTATCTAAAAAGAAAAGTTAATCAGTTTCATACCGACCAGTCCATAAACGAGTATAAAAATTATAGAAACTTTTTGAATAACCTAATTAAACAAACCAAAAATGAATATTATAAATATCAAATTAACCAAGCAAAAAATAATTACAAAAAAATTTGGCAGGAAGTCAACGGTATAACCAATAGTACGGGAACTAAATCTGAAAATATGCACGAATTGAACATTTTAAATGATGATGGCCAACATATTTCTTCTGATACAGAAAGAGCTAATTATTTTAACAACTACTTTGTTAATATAGGTGCGAAGATGGCGAGTAAAATAGATAAAACAACTTCGGACTTATTATTAAATGATTTAAATATTAACGATTTTCTTTATCTTCGCCCTGTAACAAGTAGAGAAATTGTTTCAATAATTTGCACCTTAAAAAACAACACATCTCCAGGTCCGGATGGAGTATCAGCTATTATTTTAAAAAAATTCCTCACCTATCTAATAGATCCATTATGTCACATTATAAATCTGAGTTTTTTAAAAGGGTGTATTCCTAAAGCTTTTAAACAGTCTATAACAATTCCTATATATAAGTCTGGAGACAAGAAACACCACTAATTACAGACCGATAAGTATTATTAGCAATTTTGCTAAAGTTTTCGAAAAAGCATTGAAAAACAGACTACAACTTTGTTTAGAAAAACATCACATTTTATCTAACAATCAATTCGGCTTTAGAGAAAATATGTCCACGGAACACGCAGTACACCAACTTGTATATAAAATTGTAGATAATCTAAATCAACCAAAAAAATGTTTAACTGTTTTCTTAGACCTGGCCAAAGCGTTCGACACTGTCAGTCATAAAATTCTGCTTGAAAGATTTGAAGTTATTGGTGTTAGAGGGGTTACTGTAGATATATTTGAAGATTATTTATCTGGCAGGCAACAAACAGTGAAAGTTAACGTGACACACAGCGACCCGTTACCTGTCACCATGGGCGTGCCGCAGGGGACGGTAATAGGTCCTATATTATTTTTAATTTATATAAATAATATGTCTAGATTAAAAAACACAAACAGTTGTATAATATCATTTGTGGATGATAGAGCAATAACTTTTTTGGAGAGACATGGGAGGAGATCTACTGTAATGCAGAGAAAGAGTTAACATAGATAAGACAAAGTTCATTACATTCACTTCTACAGCAAAGGATCAACCACATAGAAAAACGTTAACCATACACAGTAGCTCATGTGACAATACTACAAACTGTACTTGCTCTATTATCCACAAAGTAACCTCAATAAAATATTTAGGCATAATGATCGATCAATTTCTACGCTGGACAAAACACGTCCAATACACCATAAGAAGGCTCAAAAAATTAATTTTTAAATTTTACCAATTAAGAAATATTTTAAGCAATAAACTTATTCTCATTGTCTACGACGCTTTGGCAGAACATATTTTAAGGTATTGTATAATTGTTTGGGGAGGAGTCTATAAAACTTTACTCCATAACTTAGAAGTCATTCAAAACACGCTATTAAAAATTATTCTAAAAAAAAAAAGATAAGCTATACTCTACGGAATTGTATAATGAAACTAAAATATTTAATATAAGAGAACTCTATACTTACCAGTGTTTGCTATGGATGTTGAAGAAACCTGTACGCTGCGTAACTCATTTGTATCACACTCGAGCGACAGTCAATCAAATAACAGATGTTCCAATATGTAGAAAGAGTCATATTCAAAGATTTATATTCTTTTTCGGTCCTAAACTTTTTAATTTATTACCCATACGAATTAAAAACTTGACAAATACACAGACATTAAATAAGGAATTAAAAAAATATGTTAACGAACATTTCAATAATATAAAATTTATTTTTGATAGATAATAAATTAATAACAACATGTATATTAGATATATGTAAACATTAAGCATATCCAGTTTTTATATCATCACATTTTTTAAATTTTTTATTTTTTATTATTATTATTATTATTATTATTATTTTTTTGTTTGTTTTTTTTGTTTTAATGTAGTTTTAATTTTTGCACATGGTTATCTCTTCCTCCTTGTTTATATGCTCATATTCCTCTAATAGTATTTAATAATTTTTTTGTAGGTAAATATCATATATTTATACTAATTTACTAACTCAGTATTATAGCTTTATTTTAAATATTTGGCACAACAATGAAATATATGGATGAGTCTCACAACACAAGCTTTGCTTAGGTGGCTCATCCAGATTAAACTTTATATTTGTAAAACTCAACAGTTACTTAATGTGTGTATTATAACAAATTTATCTGAATAAATAATTTACTTACTTACTTACATGTGGTAAATTACGCGAAAAAGTACATTTTTTTATCGCATTTCTGGAAAACTATTAGCGGATTCGGAAAGTCCTATCAGAATAGCAATTCAATTTTGACTGCACACCTAAACCGTTTCGGCAAAAAAATCACAGAGCAATTTAGCGCATCACGACTAAAACTTTGACCGGGCATTATTTATGGAACTTTGATAGAGTCTATTCAAATGCTTCAGATCCATACCCCTTCTAAGACTTTACATAGTACATAGCAAGAAACTTTTCTACCTAGTCGATAAGAAGAAGAAAAAACAATATAAGAAAGACACTTACACAGTTTTATTTTGAAACTGAAAAAAATTGTATGTATTTATCATTACCTTGACAACAATAATTATTTTGACAATTTGGTGTTCTAATTATTGATTTCTTCATGTTAAAGATGCCTAATCAGTTTATTAACGCTGAATTCGCTGATATCATTTATGTGTATGTGTTTTGCGATGGCAGTACAAGGGAATATCAGTGAAAATTTCCTAGTCAACGAGTACCGTCGCATCACACCCTCACCAAAGTTTTCCGTTCTCTCGGGAACATGGAGGATTTCCTGGAACTCACGGAAATGTAGAACGAGCAGTTGAACCGGCCCAAGAAAACATTGTGGCGATGGCAGAGCAAAATCCTTCGACAAGCATTAGAAGAATAGCACACGCGCTAGGTATTCCTCAAACCCGTGTGTGGAAAGCATTAAAAGCGGAACGGTTGTATCCGTACCACATTCAAAAGGTCCAGCGTCTCGAACCAGGTGATGAAGTCGCACGTCTTACGTTCTGCATTTCATCGTCCAAGAACTTTGCCCAGAATTATTTTTGCGGACGAAGCCCAATTCACTAGAGTTGAAGTGTGGAATTCTAGGAATTCGCGCACTTGGGCCCACAACAATCCTCACGCCGTTATCTAGAAAAACTCCTAGCACAAGTTCTCCCTTAATGTATGGGTGGATAGGACCGCATTTTTTTTAAGGCCGATTGTCTGGAGAAATCTACTAGACTTTCCTCCCGACTATTTTGCCCAATTTATTATTGGTGCAAAACATCAGGAAAAGTCTTCATTTCGATCATGATGGGGTACCGCCACATTTGTTACTCCCAGGTCCGGGAGCATCTCAACAATGAGTTTCCTAACCACTGGATCGGTCGCGGAGGTCTTCTGACCTAATTGTTCTCGACTGTGTTTGGAGTCGGATGAAACAATCGGTATACAGCACAGAAGTCACTACTTGAGAAGAACTACGGCAGCGGGTAGTGGCAGCCTCGAATGACATGAAGAAACACAAACAAACCTTTTTTAAGGCCGCACGATATTTATTGGCGCGGTGTATGAAATGCATCGAAGTTGAGGAAAGACATTTTGAGAACCTCATCTTTTTTTTTTTTTCCGGGATGGGAATCCTTTATGGACACCTGAACGGTAGTGTGGGACTCACCTCTAGGCATACCCACTAAAACCACCCCTCTTCTGTGTATGATGTATCCTGGAACCGCTCTCGCTTCTCTTCAGGATACACGTCAATCGTTATTCAATGTATAGATGTTTGTTGAGAACCTCATCTAGTTTGAATTGAAGCATTCCTTATCTAATATTGTGATGTTAAGTTTGTCAAGAATTACCTATTGTTATTTAAAAGGGTTATCACATTTATGTATGCATGCTTTTTCTATGTAGATTATACCCATAATCCATTCAGATTTTATCATTTTAGATAGGTAGGTTAGATACCATAGTTCGGAACAATTAAAAAAAAACCGCTGCCCAAGGAATCACTACTTCCACATCCAGATTCTCTATCCAAGTCACTCACAACGAAAAAACTTTGTGTGTGGAAATAATTGTTTATGGAACTTTAATAATATAATATTTGACCCAAAAACCCGTAAAACGATACCCCACATCGGTAGTGGGGTGGGGGTGGTAATAGGGGGTGGTAGTGGGGGTGGATGAAGTAAAAAAATATTTTGGGGATTCTGGTTTTTGTACATACACTAAATCACAATTTTTTTTCATTCCCTTTAGTAAGGGGGTGGGGGTTGGTAATGGGGGTGGTTAATGCCAAAAATTTTTTTGAGACCTTAGCTTTTCTTGTACATACTAAACCAATTTTATGGACTCTTACCTGCTTGATTTACCCATTTACCCCAAATTTATCTTAATTTACCCCCCAACCCTTCGACGGAACAAGATGAAAATATAATCTAGTTCTAGATCTCGTTAACGTACATATGTGTACCAAATTTCACGTCAATATCTTAAACGGTTTCAGAGTAAACGTGCGCACAAAAAAAAGTTACAGACTGACAGACCGACAGACGGACAGAATTTTTTTTTCGCTCAAACTTAAAATTTCGACGTTTTATGACATTTTAAGCCTATTTGAACAATAAAAATTAAAAAAAAATTTTTGTCGTTTCTATACTTCCACTGGACGTGGAAGTAATTTAACAAGTATGACTCTGTATTTTTTTTGCTGGGTATGTTTTTTGCTATGTATTATGTATCTTAGAAGGGATGTGGATCTGAAGCATCTGTATAGGCTCTATCAAGCTGTTTTGTAAGTAATGCCCGGTCAAAGTCGTGATGCGCTAAATTGTTTTGTGATTTTTTTTACCGAAACGGTTTAGGTGTTCCGTCAAAATTGAATCGCCATACTGATAGAATTTTTTCTGAACTTTCCGAATCCGCTAATAGTTTTTCAGAAATGCAATAAGAAAATGCACTTTTTTGTCAAAAACGAGGACAGATTTTTTCGAGAGGTCAGATTTTTTACTAATTTTTTAAAACGAAGCAAGGACATTCTGATAAGTGCCAGCTGAGGAATGTAAATGAAGGTAAATTTCATTTGATTACATTCAACCGTTGCAGAGATATAGTTCATTGAATTTTTAGGCCAAATTCATAAAACATCCTGTATCTTATTAATCAGTAGCCAAACAAGTTTTTTCCTTGTTGATCTAGACTTGCCTTGAAGTGCTCTATGTCACATTAGGTTATGGCACATTGCTCGCGAATCACACGGTATATGTCAAATTTTAATAAACATGTCAGATAAACTTGCAGTAAGTTAATATTTAATAGTAGCTGTCCCGCGCTTTGTAAGATACGTGTGTGTAAAGTGAAAGCAAAGAGAAGAAATAACAAAAGAAGACAGCCGGCTAAATCCCTTTGATTTATTAGTAATGGCGTTTCTGACCTCGTTAGTTTGATTTAGAGTTATCAGATCAGATGTTATAGACATGGATCCAAACTATCTCTATACCACAACAGTCTATTTCTGATGAAACCTTTCGTTCTGGAGAAGTTTACTATTTTGCTTTACTACAAAGACGCAGAAGACTTCTCAGCTAACCATGTTAGAAAGCTTCTCTTTGCTGCAAAAAATCGCAGTCTGCCCCCAACAAATGAGTAAGGCAGCATTGTCTTCGTTCAGCATACCAGGCAGGATAAATTTGAGGTCGTGCGTGCTCAGTGATGGACAACATTCCAGGGCCAGAATGATGGGGATGGACCATAGTTAATGGGGAGTGGGCGCCGGTCTGGTCTTTTCTTCCTTCTCTTATGGCAGCCTGTACAGAATTAGTTAAAAGTAGTTGCTCTGGATGCCGTACACGATGCTCCTGCTCAAAAGCCAAGGTTCCATGCGCATGACTTTGCACGAACTGCGCTGGGGGTCGACAATGCAGCAGTAAATACAATAAATGGTATGCGTTTAATTGAATATATATAATAAATTTGTTTCACAATTTCAAGATCATAATATTGCTTTGTTGATCCAATTCCTTATTATAATAATAATATATAATTATTTAGTTCCAGGGATGAATTGGAAGATAAAAAAGATGATTGCGAGTGATCTAGAATCGTAAAAGCTCTATAGAAATAGTTCATTTACATGAATATTTCTTCTTCTACGAAATTATGGAGTACCCCCGTTCAGGCCGGATTCTAATCCAAAGGCCAGAATCCTACCTATGGGGGCGCTCCTTATTTCCTCCAGCACCGGAAAACCGATACCGAAGTGTTTGTGCCTCAAGTTCATAAGACTAGGGCAAGAAGTTAGGACGTGGATAGAGGTTTCTTCCTCGTCCCCGCAAAACCTGCAGTCGGGGTTGTCCACCACCCCTATAGTGTGCAGGTGTTTTCTGAAAGAGCCGTGTCCAGTCAAAAGACCTGCCACGATTCTGATATGTTTCCTGCTCAGGCGCAGGATTTGATCTCCTCGCTTCGGCAAGGGCCCCGAGATGAGGAGTTTCGCTTGCCTGAGCCCTGGGTGGGAGACCCAGAAGTCAACGAACTGGGAGCGAGTCCAGTTTTCTGTTGACTTCTTGGCGTTTGATCTAGGGTAGCCGAGGGCTGGCTCCGGGCCCAGTAGGGGCCTCTGAGAGCCCCCTCTGGCCAGAGCATCTGCCCGCTCGTTACCCTCGATGTTGTTGTGTCCAGGCACCCAGAGAAGCTTGACCCAGTTGGATGAGCCAAGTTCACCGAGCGCCTGTGCTTGTTGGAATATTTCCTTTGGGTATTCTCCTGTACGCAGACCAGAATAGGAAAAATCTCGGTCTGGAATACCGTGGCGAATTTGCCCAGGGCATAAGAAAGTTCAGCTCTGGGCCTTTCACCGTATATCCCCGCTCCAGCACTTTCCTCAAACCTCGATCCGTCTGTAAACCATACGATATCGGCAGGCCTGAGTATGTCTTCGAGTGGGTTCCAGTCTTCCCTTTTGGGGATGACAACCTCAAAGGGTTCTGAGAAGGAGAAGGAAGGCACCATATCATCACTCCTGGCCTCCAGAAGTGAGTGACTCCCTATCACGTCGGAAAGGACCCTTGTGTGCCCTAATTGTTCTCCTCCGGTTTTCCACTGACCACCGCACCTCAGCCTGTAGGCAGCTTTCCGAGCCTCGGCCTCAATCACCAAGTGAAGGGGCACGAGATCCAGAAGGACCTCCAGAGATGCTGTGGGGGTCGTGCGTATTGCTCCTGTGACTCCCAAACAGGCGAGTCTTTGGAGTTGTGTTAGTTTCTGTTGAATGTATAGCTTGGTTACGGCAGGCCACCATACAATAGAAGCATACGTGATCATTGGTCTAACTATCACAGTATGGTACCACATTGTTACCTTGGTTTAACCCCCATGTTTTACCAAAGGTCCTTCTACATACCCAGAGGATTGTAGTGGCCCTTTGTATTTGTCTCTCTATGTGATCTTTCCAGGTCAGCTTAGAGTCCAGGATGACACCCAGATACTTCACTGTCCTGGAGATCGTTAGAGTCGTGTCATAGAGTACAGGTTCGACGAAACCGTCTAGCCTGCGCCTCCTAGTGAAAATTACCAATTCTGCCTTAGAGGGGTTGACTCTAAGGCCCTGGTCGTTACACCATCTCTGTACGATCTGCAGGGCCCTTTGCAGGAGCCCGCTAACCATATTTGGTAATTTTCCCGAGATGATAATTGCCAGGTCATCTGCGTAACCTTGAGCAAAAAGATCCTTGTTCTCGAGTCCCTGGAGTAGACCATCGAGAACGAGGTTCCATAGCAGAGGGGAGAGGACGCCTCCTTGTGGGCATCCTCTCCTTACTGAGACTTTTACTGCCGTTTCCTCATTGGCAGCTATAATTTGCCTTCCCGCCAACATGGCCCTCAACCATCTAATGATGGTGTCATCGATGCCATGATAGGCAGCCGCGGCGCAGATTGAATCGAAGGAGGTATTATCAAATGCTCCTTCAATGTCAAGAAAAGCACCGGCACTGAATATTTCTTAGTATTTAGTAGTTTTTTGTTTTGAACACCATATACATATACATAAACCTTTTTTTATGAGGAAAAAAATGGATATTGAGCACAATTAAAACTAACTTATCAATGAAATTTGTGAGAAAAGTGAAATTTTCAGGTTTTTGAAAATTGCGCAGAACCCTTAAGGTGTAGAGACAAATGTATAGAGACAAAAAAGTATTCTCTTTACAAGAGCTTTCAAACAAAAAGAAGAAAATAGAAATCGGACCATTAGGAGCTGAGATAAAAAAATAGTATGGCTAATGGCGGCCATCTTTAATGGCCGCCATTTTGGTGACCTGCACTGATTTTCAAGTGGCTCCTATCTCAAAAGTTACCTTTAGACATCAACTATGACCACAGAAAGTGGCACATCCCAATCAAAAATTGCAGCTTTCTTTGGTGTACCCGAAGTAGTATATGCTTTTTCTATATAACAATCAGATTTTAATAAATCTGAACATCCACATGTCTGAATATATAAGCACCCTACAACTGGTATTTTTTTTTATATATCGGTTTAAACAAAAATCAGAAATAGGTATCGATTATTGTAAACTCTACAGAGCATTAATTAAGTATTATTATTATCTCATTCGTATTTGAGCTGACATAAATTCAAAAAATTATCTTACTATGGCTCTAAGAAGTGATTTGTCATTATTTAATTCTGGATACGGTCCAGGTTGGGACTGTAAAAGCTCATTCAGACAGTTGCGAAATGCGAATATTTTTGTCTCGATTTTTGTGCAGAATTTATTTTAAAATTTATGATATTCATCCCCAAAAGCTGATTTGGGAATTTCAGTTTTCATTAAAACTAAACAAATTATTCTGCGAACATTTCGCGGCTTCGGCAATAAAATTAAACTGTTTGGAAATAAATCACTATTGAAATTAAATATAGACTTGCCTTGCTTCATCCTTATAGCCACTCTAAAAAAAATGTTGCGTTTTCATAGGAATTAAAAATTTCCTATTTTCGCAAATTTTGTAATTACACAGTACATTCATTGCCAATACGTTCATTACATTTCATTAAATATAATACACCATAAAAAAGACAATATCAAAACAGTTGGAATTCTGCTATTTACACCCCCATTATTCCGCATGTATTCAAAATTTACAAAACGAGAAACGAAAACAAACGAAATCAGCTGATGTGTCAAGATCAGCTGATCAGCTGTGTACCTTTAAATTGGAGTTTTTCAATTATCTTAGTCTGATATGTTGTTTTCTTTCTGACTGTGTCCCCTCGTTTAATTCTCTACTCTTTGGTGAAAGCGGAGCTTGTACCTAGTATCTGACGTCAGACACAGTATGTCCCAGTGATGGGCATAACCGATTAATTTCAGTAACCAAATACTAGGTACTCGAGTGATTTCAGATAACCATTCTAGTGATGGTCACTTGAATGCTGTGCATAACTTATTTAAGGCTATTTAACAATAACTGCAAAAATAACTGAATAACCGGTTATTTTTCACATAAGTCATCCCATCACTTACCTGGCTGCAGACACCGTTTCTGGACATGAGATAATCGGAGAACTATAATTTGGCGACTACACCCGTTATCGTTTGCTTTAAAAAAAAATATTTTTCCATATATATGTTGCATGAACCCTCAACTTGTAATCTGCGAGAGAAAATTAGTTTTTACTTTTATGTCCGAACCCGCGTATTTGTTTTGATTATGAAAATTGTAGACAATGATATGCACTCGTGCATAACCTGCTCACCTCTTTATTGAGTTATAAATGCATTAAGTATTTCAGGTACATTTAAAAAACGTCAAATGTCATTACAGTAAATGTGCCTTATCTCGAAATGTGTAGCCCTCTCCCTCATAAAGTAACTCCAGGCCTTCAAAATAAAGAGTGTTGTATTACCTGAAGTTCTGTTATTATCCAGAAACTAAAGAATTAAAAAAATACGAATAACCATTGATTTTTTAAAAACTTTTATGATTTCCAGTACTAGTTTCTCGACTACGACTAAAACTCAATGGGGTTTTTGATTAATAACAGAAGAAGCGAATACAACAAGATTAGGGTCAGTTCATTGCCTGTTGTGGCCTGTGGCGTGTTCACACCAGTGGCGTAGCCAGAAAATTCATCTGGGGGGAGCTAATAGAACCTGCCTCCCCAGAGGATGAGGAAAATTTTTCAAAAAATGGTTGAAAACGGATGTGTATGTAGATTCCTCTATTAGATAATATTGGCATTAATTACAAAATATTTATTTCAAGGGATAATTTAGATACTGCTTTGTACTGCTTCTTTATTTTTTGGCTCATGAAGGACGGCTTGGGGGGGAGGGGCCGGGCCCCATAGTTCCACCCTGGCTGCGCCCATGGTTCACACTCAGATACAGATTTCAACATTTTTCAACCGACATCATGGCACAACGAATTTAAACTCTGTCTGAACACGAAGACAACGCTAAAATCGTTGTTAAACTTAACATAGACATAAATTATAGTTTATGCTTTTACAAAAAGTAAACTTTAAAGGAAGTTGCCGCATAACTTTAAATAACGGATTTCATTTTATTATCGCGCATCAGTGTGATGAAGTTGATGGTATTAGGAACCACCCATGTTAGTCCCAGAGAGGACCGTATGAAACCCTACGTCATGGAACATTCGATTCATTCATGATAGATCTGAAAGATTTGTATACCAAAAAACACTAAACTTTTGGTAGGTATGTCTTAACATGCCCTGAAGAGAGATCTTTAATTAAGCTAAATAAGCATAAAATTTTCTACGTTACAAAACAACCGGATAAAATTTATATGGATTCTAGAGAAATATTAATTGTTCGAAATTATCTCGGTACCCAGCTACCCAGCAGACCGTCCTATAAAACCATTTAATGTAGGGTGACCAGATTTTTGTGCTGGACACTTCTGCCGGGAAAAAAATTGATGAGCGGAGGGAGCAGAAATCCGAAAAATCATTTCTTGATCCCAACACTTTTGGATGACGGAGAGGAAAAATTTTTTTGATCACAGATAGTACTCCAAAATGCTGGACTGTCCAGCGAAATTCCGGACGTATGGTCACCCTAATTTAGCATATCTAAACATATCCTAAGCCTAAGCATATCCTGGCAAGAGGTCTTTAATTAAGCTAATTGCGATCTAATTAGCTTAATAAAAACGCCAGGGTATGCTCAGGCCACTGAACTCTACTATATAGTAGAGTTCAGTTGCTCAGGCAGACTAACTTAATGTTTTTTGTATATATTTTTTCGAATTTATCATAAATGTCTGTTACAAACTGTGTGTTTCAGTATGTTATAGGTCTCAGTGAATATAAACATAGACTGTAGAATATCTCATAAATGTAGAATAAATCCTATGATTAAGAATTAGATGGAAACGCTCCTCAACCAAGTATTCAGCGTCATGTTTATTATATTGCCTACTTTCAACAAAGCGTTTACTAATTTTAAAATAATTATTATTGAATACACGTTTCTAAAGAAATTACGATGAGCAGTACCTATAATGATATATTATACGTTAATTTCCTGCTGTCACTTTCGTTTTATTAACAGGAAAATTACCATAATCCTTTGATTTTCAAATTGATTAACTTGCAACACAGAAATTCTTCTTATTGGATTGAATGAAAGTTTTAACAACTATAGTAATCATACTTATGTTAGTAGAAAAATAAAATAAAATGCTTAGATTACAATTTAGAAACTTAATTTACATTAGTTCTCAACACTGAAAATTATTAACTCTGCGGTTTTACTTTCATAAAAGAATTAATGAATAAAGAATTAACTTTATAAAATGTAAAATAAATAGGTACATTGCTTGAATTCAAATAGTAAGACATTGACGTGATAAATGTTTTTTCTGTGAATAAATTTGACCATAGCAGGATAAGTTATTGAAAAGCCCCCTCATGTCCTACTATTGTATTTTATAGCGGCTATCTACCACTTTCACAAAGTTTTATCCCCATGTGACTGCTTAAAGTTGAAAGGGCTTTTTATCCCCAAACTGTTTTAATTCTTTTCCTACTATTAACTGATCAATTGGCTCATAATTTAATACATATATTTAATGCCAAGATACTAAAAAATTAGGAGCCTTCTGCAACTATTCTAACAACAACAGAAACAAAAATAGTTGTACCCCGTTAGTGGTCAATACCCCCCACTCGTATAACCATCACATTCTACTGAAATGCGCCTTGTTGATTTAACTTTAACACGTCCATTTGTTATTTTGTGATGGAACAAAGTAAAAAGAAATAATCCGTGGTACGTGCTACGATGTGTGCCGTAATAAATAAAACTACATATACGTAATAAATAAAACTACACAGGCCCACAAAAAATAAAAGTTGTCTGCGCCGGGATATTGACCATACCTATCCCATGTATTTTGACCCGCTGAACACGAATCTGACATTAATTTTTCCCCTATACGTCAGGTTTTTTTTTTAAAGCAAAAAAGTCTAATATTTATATATTTATTTGTTGTTAAAAGAAAAACCTGACGTGCTGGAGAAAAACTAAGATCAGATTCGTGTTCAGCGGCTCAAAATACAAGGGATAGGTGTGGTCAGTACCCCCGCGCAGATGACTTTTTTTGTGTGAGATTGTGCCACACTGAGTGTGGCACAGTGGCAACCAAAAAAAGTGGTCTGCGCGGGGGTACTGACCACACTTATCCCTCGTATTTTGAGCAGCTGAATACGAATCTAACCTTAGTTTTTCCCCAACACGTCCGGTTTTTTTTAACAGCAAAAAAAAGTCTGTTGAATCGTAATATTTATATACTCATTTGCTGTTAAAAAAAAACCTGACGTATAGAGGAAAAACTAAGGTCAGATTCGTGTTCAGCGGCTCAAAATACAAGGGATAGGTATGGTCAGTACCCCGGCGCAGACAACTTTTTTTTTGTGGACCTGTGCTATTAATAGTCCAGTGTTTGACGGTTTTTCGCTCAGAATTCTTTCGGACAAAACCGATTGACGTGAAATTTGGACAGTAATTAGGGAATGGCACAAGGAACAAAAGTTATATAGTGCCGATGTGTGCTTTTACCCTGGGTGTGTATGCCACCCCTTCTCGAGGGTGGAAATTATTATATTCAAAATAACCGCAGAAATCGAAAGGAGAATACGTTCTAAGTAAAAAACGTTCTATAAAGTTTTTTCGATGAGTCAATACTTTTTGAGTTAATCGTGATTGAAAATGTTGATATTTCATCTAAGAAATGCATGTTTTAAAACGATTTCTCGCGAATAACTCGAAAACCGTACGTTTTATCAAAAAAATTATTATAAGCAAAAATGAAGCTTATAAAATAATAAATCGATTGTTTTTTTATTTCTGTAGATGTAATATCAACCAAGTTATGGCTCGTTGACGGTGACTTTTTGTTTGACGAAAACTGAATTCGAATCTTTCAACGTTAAATAACGGAAAAACAGGAAATTTTTGGAGGAAAATATATAAGACATTATTAAAAGTACGTGAAGAGACCTTTAAAATGAGCTTTGGTAAAAGTAGTTAGCATACAAACTAACGGAATTATGATGAAAATAAAATGGTTGACTCGTATTTTCAGAGAAAAAATCAGCAATAAAACCGATAGCTTCACCGCAAGAATTGAAATTGAACGGTATCCATTTACAATTTACTTTATTTATGTACTAACAGTATGTTCTAGAAGTTTGATCGGTTTGGGATGCCTAGATTTGAAAAAAAGTTTGATTCAAATTTGAAATGATTTTTGAAATTTCTTAAAAATTTTTCATTTTTTCACAATAATTCAAAAACTAAAGGTACGTAAATAATATTAAAACACAAGAATTAAGGTTTTCTTTTACTGAATATTTTAATTTCTCCAGGATAAAAATTAATTGAGGTAACACCGTTATAAGTTTGCATTTGAGTGGGAGGACCACCTTCCCCGAGCCCTTTAAACTCAAAAATTTCAAATACGAAGGGTTCAAGGAAGCCTTGTAGCCCTTAAAATCCCCTGCAAAATGGTTTTAGGAGCAATTGAATAGCTTAAAAATGAAGGAAGTTATCGTTGAAAAACTAATCGCCCTTTGTAGGTGAAATTTTCGAAGCATGCAAATTGTCTTATTCTCGACAATTTTGGAGCATTTATAATTACATGCAAACACATATGCCTGTATCGCTGTATCTATATATGTATGAGTATATCCTCATACAAGAAATTTTATAAGCTGGTAGGTACTGCACAATATTACTGTACGGAGCTGCTAAGGAGATGCAGTTAAAAAAACCGCTGCCCAAAGAATCACTACTTCCATATCCAGATTCTCTATCCGAGTCATTCACAACGAAAAAACTTTGTATGTGAAAATAATTGTTTATGGAACTTTAATAATATAATATTTGAAATCCTCTACCCAAAAAACCCATAAAACGATACCCCACATCGGTAGTGATGTGGGGGTGGTGATAGGGGGGTGGTAGTGGGGGGTGGATGAAGTAAAAAAATATTTTGAGGTTTCTGGTTCCTGTACATGCACTAAATCACTTTTTTTTTTCTTTAATAAGGAGGTGGGGGTGGTAATGGGGGTGGCTAATGCCAAAAATTTTTTTGAGACCTCAGCTTCTCTTGTATATACTAAATACCAATTTCATGGACTCCTACTTGCTTGATTTACCCATTTACCCCAAATTTACCCCAATTTACCCCCCAACCCTTCGACGGAACAAGATGAAAATATAATCTAGTTCTAGATCTCGTTAAAGTACATATGTGTACCAAATTTCAAGTCAATATCTTAAACGGTTTCAGACTAAACGTGCGTACAAAAAAAGTTACAGACAGACAGACCGATAGACCGACAGACAGACCGACAGACAGACCGACAGACAGACCGACAGACAGACAGAAATTTTTTTCGCTCAAACTTAAAATCTCGACGTTTCATGACATTTTAAGCCTATTTGGACAATAAAAATTTTAAAAATTTTTTTTGTCGTTACTATACTTCCACTGGACGTGGAAGTAAAATTGAGCCATGTCGAGGACTTATCAGCGTTTCTCGAGCAGATGCGCTATGATTCCTTTATTAAGGCTACCACTAAAAACAGTGCCGTGAGATTATCATCCCTTGTCCCGACAGTTGATGCTCTGAATGAGCACATTAAGATGGTTTATTTACAAACCCAGATGTGGCTTGGGAACAAAAATATTCGTCCAACTGGTTGAGGATGGATTAATAATGAAGGGTTTTTACTACCAATCAAAATGCTGGATATGCCTGCACCACAAGAACTCCTCAAAATGAAATTTGTAATTGCAAAAAATAATGCGGCGGAGCTTGTAGCTGCCGAAAAGTTGAACTTCTTTGTAACGCAACATGCGGCACATGATCCGGTGACAACTGTCAAAATTGTCCTCCAATTACAGATCAAGAGGAAAAGGTCGATAGTGATGATAGTTCTTCTGATGATCTATAGATTTTCAGTAATAAAACATGATAAAATAAAATGTAAATAAAATTTTTATTTTTCCCCTTTAAACTCATTCAATAATTTCATTTTTAGTTTTAAATAAATATGGTAGTTAATGGATGAAATGTTGCAATAAATCATAAATTGTATAATAAACAGTGACGGGATTTTAATTCATTATAAATGCCCCATTAAAACATATGAATCAATTCTCTTCATGCGCCGCTTCACCGAAAATTGTATTCTTACACCACTTTCGATAGGGGGCCGCCAAATTGCAATAAAGCGGTGCGTGAAGTATTTGGGGGTGAACTTGGACATGAGACTGACATTCAATACGCACGTAAACGAGACGATACGAAAGGTCTACTCCATGTCCAGGAGTTTGTATCCGCTCCTGGTGCGGGGTAGCGGACTAAACAGAACCAATAAGAAATTGTTGTATACGATGGTGATCAGGCCGGCTATCACATACGCGGCGCCGGTGTGGTGCAGCATCCCGGCCATGACAATGCGAAAACTAAAAGTACTAGAACACTTTATGCGCCTCATTTCCCTCTGAGCCTCTGATAGGTACACCTCCCTCAGAGATCTCTATGCACGTTGCCACGACATAACTTCACTAGCGGACTTCGTCCAAGAAACATCGCAAAAATTCTATCAATTCAAACTCGGCGACAGTCCGCTAACCCGAGACATTACACGAATCAGACAGCATAATGCCATACTTTTCAACCTGAAACACCCATTACCATACCAGGCGTTGCCTATCTTTCGGCAACCTCCCTAGCCAAATCTTTCTTATACCAAAATTTCCATTTCACCATCTTTTACCTTTCACCACTTCTTACTCTCAAACCCCTTCTCTATTCCTTCTATTAGTCACCTTTTTGTTAATTTCTGCTCTTTTGTCCCTTTTTGTTCTCTTTCGAAATCCCCTCTCGACCTTGTAAATCAAACTTTTTAAATCACAACTTCCTCTCCACCCTATCTCTCCGAAGGCAGGCAGACCATCGGGAAAATACTGTCATTGGCTCGAACGGGTTTTTTCATTAAGTCTTTTCCCGTATCAATAATCCAATTTTTAAAACTGTGCGCGTGTGCTGTGCAAACTAAAACCTTTAGTTATAGTTCGCCAAATTGTTAGATTTAAGTTTTTTGTTCCAAAGAACAGGAGTTCTAACCTTATACTTCTCCATTTATCGTTTAAGCCGGAGTTAAACCCGTTTCACCCGTTTCTACCACGACGCGCGACGTTTCGCGCCGTGGTGGTGTGGTCGGCTCTGAATCGGGACTTGACTCAAGCGCACTTTTGTATTATTAATTATAATAAAACCTTTTTGAATTAAATTGAATTGAATTAAAACATTTCAAGCTGTTGAAAACTAATTATTTTTTAAATTTCGCCATAAGGGGTGGTTTCAAAGGGTTAAACACATCATAAATTATATTCCAGGGCATGAAATAATGTTTATAATGTTTATTATACGTATTTAAACATGATTTCAATCTATGTAACGCTTAAATCTGAGAAGGGGTAGTTTTCACCCCCAGAAAACAAAAAGCATACATCAGGAATATATAACATTTGAAGAGAGATAAGCTTAATTATAAATTTTCATCAAAATCGATGTTGTCCGAAAGAATTCGGAGGTAATACTCTGGATAATAATACTAATAATAATAATAATACTCTGGGTAATGCTCTGGAATAAACACTGGACTATTATAAGTGTTCTGGGATTTTATAAGAAGTTTTATTTAACAGTATTAGGTTTTCTGTGTACGTATAGTCGTTGTCAGCTTAAACTCACCGCTGTTGGAGATGCTCTCTTTCTAACACTCGCTACTACAAATAATGTTAGAAAGTGAGCATCGCAAACCGTGGTGAATTTAAGGTGACAACGATCGTACATCTTTTTATAATTCGTGGCAAGTGAGCATGAAAGTAGACTGGAGCAGTAGCTTTATTATAAAAATATTGTGTTTCTATGTGTTCATACTATAAAGTAATAAAAATAAAGTAAATTTTCTAAACCGCATAGTAATTTTTCACGCTGTATATGCACATTTGTGCATGTTTACTTATCTGTATATGTCAGTAAAGGTAAATAAATGTAAGTTTATCTTTATCAATGCATTCAGTTCATGTAAACTTATAGTATCGTCTCTCTCTAAAAATATTTTGTTTCCGAATAAATACTTGAACTTTTGTCGCTAGTGACTTATTCCCTTAATTGTAATCTCTCTTAATATAAAACTAAAAACAGCTGCCCAAGGAATCACTACTTCCACATCCAGATTTTCTATCCAAGTATCTCAAACGAAAAAATGTTGTATATGGAAATAATTGCTTAGGAAACTTTAATAATATAATATTTAAAATCGTCTACCCCATAAACCCATAAAACGATATCCCACATCGGTAGTGGGGTGGGGGTGATGATAGGGGGTGGTAGTAGTAAAAAAATATTTTGAGGTTTTTGGTTCTTCACATACTAAATCACAATTTCTTTTCATCCCCTTAAATAATGGGGTGCGGGTGGTAATGGGGGTGGGGGTAAGTTGCCTTTAAGCTACTTTTATTTACAAATTATTGTTGGTCAAATTTTTCATATAATTTTACAAACTTTTATCAAACTTTCAGAGTATAATTTAACAATAAACATATTCTTAGAATATCAACCATTATCATCTATCAATCATAAATCGTTTTAAATTATCTAGTGTCACAGAAATGGAATAGTGTGAAAAATTTTCAAAAATCTAATATGCCCTTATCGTTTTCTTTTTTGGATTTCAAAATCTGCGTTCATTTTTCAGTAAAAATATAATATATCTGAAGAGGTATTTAATTAATAGTTCGTACTTTTTACTTCCCTCACTTACCGTGAAAAAATTAACCTCCCAGATTTCTCCAGATTTCCATGTTTTGGAACCCATAGATTGCGAAAATTAATGCCATTTAATTCTGTCGAACTGTCTGTTGGCGCTAAATCACTTGACGAAGAATAATATTTGGTAGGTAGTTGATGTTACTGCCAACGAAGAACATGGTTATACTTGAAAAATTGACAGGTGGACACAATACAAAATATAATTAAGGAAAAAAAATGTGACGGAAGACAGTAATATTTGGCATGTGGTTAACAAAACTGTCGAGAAAGAAAAATATGAAAAAATGTAATAATAATATTTCGCATGTAGTTAACACATGAGATTAGGAAAAAGAAATATACACCCCAAAATAAACTTATGAAAAATTGTGACGGAGGATAATAATATTTCACAAGCAGTTAACACAACTGTCAAGAAAGAAAAATATGAAAAATATACAGGGTCGCCATAGAAAAGAATAGGCCTCTTGCATGTGCCGCATATTTTAAATCAATCTATATATATATATATATATATATATATATATATATATATATATATATATATATATATTAATATAGTGTTACTAAACATTAGCAATTATCAAATCTGTTTTCATCATTTCTAACTGGAAAGTATTTAAATCACCGACTAATATCCGGGAGAAGGGGCAAATCTCAGAAAACTCATATTGGCGTTGACGTCATCTGTCACTAGTTATATATCGCTGCGTGTGCATGCGTGCAATGGTTACGTTCATCACGCGGTAGCGCTAACTAAGAGATCACTTATCATTTACGTAATTGATCAGTTGTGTGCTGAACGGTGTAATCTGTCACTATGATACATGATGTAATCTGAATTAGATTGCAAAGTATTAGTTGGAATTATTAGTACCGCAACAACTTTATCCAGTTTAAATAAAGAATAGTTTAATATAGCCCCAGTGTCGAAAGCTTTATTTATTTGGCCACTAAAATCAAAACATAATAATTCGTGATCTTCACATCCCTAAATAATTTCCAATTTTTTTGGTTCATTTTTGTGACCTTCCGATTAACCGGCACAAACAGAAAATATTTGCTTAAGTTTTTATGTTAATGGATAAGACAAATGTTGTGTTTAAGTCTAATTTTTTCAACTTCAAATAACTGATCAGTGATCACGAATCATGAATGGAATTAATTTAAAATGTACGCTAGCGCTGTGCGAAACCTGACACATGACGTCACACGTTGTTTGCGCGCCTAACGGATTTATTCAAATTTTAATGTTGAATACTGTCTGTAAAAGAAAAAATCCTTTACACACTGTATTTTGTATTAAGTAAAGATTCTAAAAATGCTAAAACTTTATTTTGTGCAAGAGACTTATTATGAAAAAAATGAGATGACGGATAATAATATTTCGCAAGCAGTTAACACTACTGTCAAAGAAGAAATATAGAAAAATTTAAAAAAACTAAAAAAGAACTGAAAGAATGTGACAGAGACCGATAATATTTCGCAAATGTGACAATAAAGGTGAGGGTAATATTTCGCTTGTATTTCACATAAAGTTAACCTAACCGATAGGGGGATATTTCGCATGTAGCTAACGCAACTATACAGGGTGGTCATCCTAAAAAGAATAAAAATAAATGTCACGGAGGACGAAAATATTTCGCATGCAGTTAACACAACTGTTAAGGAAGAATAATGTGAAAAATATGAAAAATAAAAAAAAAATATAAAAAATGTGGCAGAATACGATAATATTTCGCAAGCAGCTAACGCAACTGTTGAGGGACGAAAATATGAAAAATATGCATTGTTGTCACCCTAAAAATAATGAAAAAATATGTCAGAAGATAGTAATATTTCGCATGCAGCTCTTTCTCAAGGAAGAATAATATGAAAAATGTACAGGGTGTCACCCTAAAAAAATGTGACGGGGACGATAATATTTCGCATGCGGTTAACACAACTATTAAGGAAGAAAAGTATGAAAAATATACAGGGTCACCAAAAATTTTTAAAAAATGTGAGGGAGGAAAATAATGTTTGGCATGTTGTAAACATAATTGTCAAGGAAGGAAAGAAAAGTATACAAAATTTACAGGGTGGTCACCTTAAAAAGGTATAATAAAAAATGTGACGCAGGGCAATAATATTTCCTATGTAGTTAACACAACTTTTAGTGAAAAGTATATAGGGTGGTGAATCTAAGCAGAGAGAAATAATAGTTGGGAAGTAGTTGTCACTATTGTTAAAAAGAAAACCTTATATAATTTTAGTTAAAAATATGCATATAGAAAATATAAAGAATAAATGAAAGGTGCTAAATAGAGAGGGAAGTTTTGCTTAAATACTTTTACAGATTTTTATTTTAAGTGACATCGTGCCTTGAAATATTTTCTTTTATTAAGTATGGATAATTAGAGTAATTGCAAATTGTACTCAATAAATAGTGTATGTGTAATTTTAAGTCATATAATCTCGATGATACAGCTTATGTTCTGTAATCGTATTCATATTCAAGAAAAAAATGAAAAAGTATTAACCTACATATCAAAAAATAATAATAATAATGAAAGCAATATGCAGATGTAAGTAGTCAACATCAGCTTCATTTCAATAATTATTTTTTATCCAGAGATACTAACGCGAAAATTATGCTTTAATTAAGTCGATTAATATGCAATGCATATCAATGAAAAAATCACAGACCTAAATAGCTCCAGTATTATTACTTTCTCTACAATTACATTGTCAACGAGCGGAGATGCATTTAAGTGATATTATTACTACTAGAGCGCGTAAAATATGCAACTCTACTTGTTACTGAAAGACTTGTATAAATGATGATTTGTTAACTATAATAACACAGGTCTACAAAAAATAGGTCTTGTCCTAAGGTTCTCATCTAATTTTTCTGAAATATATTGTTACTTTGAAGCTAATAGTGGAAAGAAGAAATTTTTCTATTGTGACATGTTTTTATCTCCCCTTCTGTCTTCTAAAAAGTGCAAAAAAGATCTTTAGATAAGAAACAATTAGGGGAAAAAAGGAGGTGGCAGAGGAAAACTGACACGATTGAAAAAAATTTTTGTCCGAAATTGGCATCAGCGCATCAAAATACTTCAGAAAAGTTAGACGAGAACCTTAGGACAAGACTTTTTTTTGTAGACTTGTGTGATTAAAATCTAGAATCGCAGGACAACATTATTACAAAGATCTCTGAGGAAAGATATGTACCTATATAATATAATAATAATGGAACTTAATCACTAAGACAGTGTTGCAAAAGAATAAATACTGTAGTAAATATCTGCTCATCTTCTATGTTATACGGTATAGAACTTTCTGTAGTGATTTCTCTACGTTTAACTTCGAAACTTTTTATAAGTGTATTAATTTAAAATGTTTTAAATTCTGAAATTAACGAAAAATTTTAATTTGCTTATTTCACTCATTAACACTATAGCCAATGAGGGCTCGATTTTTTACAACATTGCACCAATCAAACGTCATTATTAGTGGTAATCCAACCTAGATCGGCTTTTGACAGTGAAAATTATCACTTATAATTTCCCTAGAGCTTAAATTATTTCCGGAAATTTTTTCGAGGTCATGAATTTTCTTAAAATATTCATGAACGAGGAAAAATTTCCAGATATTAATTTAAGCTCGTGGGATATTCGGTAAGAAAATTTCACACCATTATTTTATAAATATTATGCCAAAATTGAACATTTTTATTACGAATGAGAAAAATTCATTCATCATAGTGAGCCATGGAATAACAACGGGTGGTTAATAAAATACCAAATTTCTTAGTGAAATAACATACCATTCTCCAAGTTTAGTTACATGAACTTTTTATAAATAACTTAAAACATATTAATTTCCGATTTTTATTAACATTGATCTACTAAAATTGGTGGAACATCATTTATTTTTGATAATTGTTCTGAAGTACCCACCTACTTCAAGATTTATATATTTAATAAAATACGAAATTTCTTAGTGAAATTACGTACCTTTCTCCAAGTTTAGTTACATGAACTTTTTATAAATAACTTAAAAACATTATATTTCCGTTTCTTATTAACTTTGATCTACTAAAATTGGTAGAACATCATTTATTTGTGATATTACTTAAATGCGAGCACAGGGAATGTATTCATTCTTGTCGCCGAGACAATAATTAACAACTTCTAGGCGGCCATGGAATAATAAAGGGTAACAAGATAGTAATGGCTGCCGCACTTACAGACGTCAATTAGATTAATTTTGACATTCTAGTCGTAACAAAATTAGATTATCACCCAAAAGATTGTGTATTTTGTGAAAAAATATTCAGACATTGAAAAATATCGTCGGCTTACTTACTTGTCACAATTGGTTGGGGATATTCATTATGAAGAAATATTGGATGTAAAGCTATTCAGAAGAATAAAAAAATATCTACCAAAATCTTCAAGCAAGTTTAATAGACTATCTAAATTAAAAGTAAATAAAATTGTATCGAAATATTTCATATATTTTATTAAACAGACATTTACAAAGTTCAGTCTTCAGTCCTATTTATTCTCCATTAAGACGAGAAGAATTCTTGCTAGGCTTCCAAGTCCACTTAAATTTAGTTACTTACATGTGCTAATAAAATTTGTTAGTTTAACATATATTATTGTGATACCCACAACTTTATTTTTGTAAACAAAAAAATAATTAACATATTCATTTGTGTACTTATAATATTCTCGTGAATATCCTCCTTCGCGTCGCCAAATAAATTTAATTCTAAAAGCACTTCATAAGCACTTTAAATGACAGAAAAATTTCCACTTATTAATTTGACAGAATGTAAAAATTTGGGTTGCCATGGTAATTTAACAAAAAACAAGCCTCTGATTGGTTAAAAAATGTGGTGTGAAATTTTCATTTTTGTGTCGCTGCAGCGGCAAAATTGCGATAATTTTTTGATGTTTTGTTTCGTGAAATGTTTTCGGCAATAGAATAGAATAATTTATTGGTGTTATATACAGCAAATGTGTTTACACAAGTCAATTCGAATTGATACAAATCAATTCCATAGTAGTTTAAAATGGTAATGTAAAATATAATAGAAAATGGTTAATTGTATAATATAAAATAGAGTAATGGACAAAATATAAGATAACATAGTATATAGACAAGATATGGAAAATTTGCATACTACATATAATATAGAATGCATTACAAATTAAAAAAAGAAAGAAAAAAAAAAACTGCTATAAAATATCTCACTAGATGTATCACAAATTATAGATCGCTGTTTAAAAATTCGTGCAAGTTTGTTATATAGTATGGCCGCATAGTAATTTGTAGAGACTTCGCTTTTGTCTACTCTATGGTATTCAATTTCAAGATTCATGTGTTGTCTTGTGTCATGATTATGTATATCGACACGTTGCTGAAATAGGTTCAGATTTTCTCTAGCCCACATCAGGCATCTATAAACATACAGAGATATCAAAGTCAAAATTCGCAGTTCCACAAATTACGGTCTAACATCATTCCGGTATTCTAAGCCACTAATAATTCTTACTGCCCTTCGTTGTAACTTAAATATCTGTTTTGCATGAGGCGAGTGTTCCCTTGCTAGTAAGCCATATCCCATATATGATTGGAAGAGGCTATTTATAGTAGGCTGTTAGAAGTACCGACTTATTTACTGCCTGGTATAGATTCCTTAATAAATATATATTTTTGGATAGTTTAATTGATAGCTGGTCTGTATGTTGTATCCAGGACAATTTGGGGTCTAAATAAATCCCTAAAAATTTAATAGACGATGGATTGTTGGAATCGCAATTTTTTAAAGTAAACATACATTGCATGGTTTTGTCGTCGTTAAGACATAATTGATTGGAACTAAACCAAGATGCTGCTTTCGACTGTGTCTCCGTTATAGCACTTATAAGATTATTAAAATTTTTGTCTGTATTTATGGTTGTTGTGTCATCTGCATAACACAGGATGTCGGTACCCGAAACACTATCTAATAGATCATTTATATATATGAGGAATAGCAGTGGACGGAGCACCGACCCCTGGGGTACTCCACATTTTACTATTTTTACTTCTGACAATTGATTATTATATTGGACAAGTTGTTTCCTGGCTAACAGATATGATTGCACTAATTTAATGCTTGTGTGGCTAAATCCATAATATTTTAATTTCATTATACGTGTGTCATGGGAGACACAGTCACACGCTTTGCTTAAATCACAAAATGTAACTCCTACATAAGTACATTCATCAAATCGCTCAGCGATTTTGGTAACTAATTCTAATATAGCCATCTCTGTGTTGCGTTTTGCTCTAAAAGCATACTGCCTATTGGCATAGAAACGATTAGACTCAAAGAAATCAGCAATTTGTTTACTATTAGCCATTCAATGATTTTAGCAATTATGATATTGGCCGATAATTGTCTGGATTCTCAAGACATCTTCTTATAAATGGAGATAACCTTAGAGATTGTAAGCACATCTGGGAATTCACCTGTCTTAAAGCGTAGATTGATTAAATCAGTTAGTGGTATTATTATTAGATTTTTTACAGTCTTGATTATTGTTACGTTTATACCATATATATCTTTAGAATTTTTGTCCTTTAAGTTATCTATTGCTTCACGAACGTCATTAAAGTTAACCTCGTGGAACTGAAAATCATGAGTTATTGCCAACTTTAAATAATTACTAGGTGTATCATTGACAGCTGGTATAGAAGAGATGATTTTATCTGCCTGATTAACAAAAAAAGTATTAAGTTCACTAGCATTCAGTGTTGTTGTCTGGTGGTTTTGAGTTTTTGGACGACTGTTATTAATAACATCCCACATTGCTTTCGGGGAGTTATTTTTTGATTTTATGTAATCCTCGTTAGCTTTTCTTTTGCAGTCTTGCATTTCAGTCCTATATAATTTTCTGTAGTTTGTACACATATTTTTATTATGATCAGTGGGATCATTTTTATATAAGTCATAGAGAAAAGCAAGAATTTCCCTCATATGCTTCAGACGAGGATTAAACCAAGTGACGGTATGGTTTTTTACAGAGTTTGTAGTTAATATTTTTTTCAGGAAAGGCCATTCTCATGCTTTGCACAATATTATCAATAAACTGATCAAATTTACTGTTTAAGGTTATTTGTTTAGATTTAATATAACCAAAATAGGGCAACTCGAGCTTTTAAATTTTATCTATAAATATCGTCTCTAGCTTATTACTAATTGTTAACGTAAATTGTAGTATTGTATTATGTATGTACGTAGTACGTAGTAATATAATAGTATAAAAATAACCTAAAAACACCACATAACTAACTCCCAATTTCAAAGCGAACCTTCATAGGTTCGGGACAAGTTATACACAGCTTTCAATGGCTTATAATACCTACCGCAATTACAAAACAATTTTCACAACTAAAATTAAATACAAATGGCTACGAAGAAAACAAATCAATTATTATATGTTAAATATACAAATATACTTACGTTATGTTATAATTCGTTGTACTTAAAGTTCACTCTACTTAACAAGCAAACCTTAACTTAACTATTAAACTTCTTAAATTAAAAATAAGGATTAAGTACATAAATAGATATTAATAAACACTTTAATATAATAATTCTTGAAAAATTCAATGTTAACTACTAGTTAAGTTAAGCTAGCCTTACTAGATGGCGATACCATTTCATGTCGGCAACCTTAGAACGTAAAAGCAAGAGATTCGTAAAATGCAATATTGTCTGGCTTTACTCGTAGTGTGATTGGTCGAAGCGTGCTAGAGGACTCTTTGTTGGGAATACTAGTCTACAAGTTACACAAGTTATGGTTTAACATAGTTTGTTTGTCATTGCTATTACATCATTTATACCTACTTTGTTTCTTATTAGATAAGTCGTTTTGGAAATTCATTTTTATGTGACGTAAATGATGAAATTGAAAATGGAGGTCAGTAAACTTTAAAAAGTAACAAGAAAACGTCTGAAGGCAATTAATTACAAAATGTATTATTGAAGATATTCTTAATAAATTATTTATTCGTGAAATATTCTCCCCAAATACCACTCGTGCTTTTAAATTTTATCTATAAATTTTTTCTCAAGCTAAGTTGCCAAAAGTTAATATAATTCGTGCAAATTGGCAGTTTATTATCAAAGATTAAATCCCTCCCGCTAAAACGGTCGAGATTTAATCAGATAATAAACTTCCAATTTGCACTCTTTATATTACCGGGCAACAACGCTTTCGAAAAAATTTTCGATAAAATTTTAATCACTAGTGATATTACATACGAAAATTTTTACAGTATTTTATTAGAGAAAGGAAAATGTATCTGTTAGTATTATAATTAAACTGTTTGTTTTATCTTCTATCAAACAAATTACGTGAGAAAGAAGTTTCTTAATTTTATTGTAACAAATAGTAAATTTTAGCAACTTTAAAGTCTAATTTAAGAGATTTTAAGCCATTTTACGAGCGGAATTGAGAAGTTCTTATTTTTTTGATGGTATGTGTAATTGGTATGGTATGTATAATTGGTACAGTAAAAATACCTTCAAATTTGTAACATGAAGGAAAAAATTAGAGAATCAATGAAACTTTGTATATCTTTTCATGAATCAATGGGCCTCAGGATCAAAGGAAAATTTTTTTACAGGATGGGGAAATAGGAAAATGCGTTTTAGCTAATATTTTATACATTATATGAAATTTTCAGTAAGAATTTAACTAAGATACAGCGTTTTGAAGTCTGAAGGAGTGGGCACTCATTTGAAGAAAGAAAACATTTCCGCTCTATTTTCGCAATTTATTCAAAAGAAATTCTTCCTACGTCAAAAATACTACATAAAGTTGAAATATTATTTAATTATCTTCAATTTGCAATGTATCACATTTGTTTACAATAAAAATTAACCAAGATGTGGCCAAAAGTAGGTAAGTACTCAAAAAGTGCATGTTTATGAAAATCCAATAATAATAACAATTCATATGACATTATTCCGAAGTTAAAAATTAATGAAACCTTTTGATTGCTTTTTTGATAAGTAATTTCGTGGTACATTCAGTCTAAAATGTACGTATATGCGGATATAAACACAGTTTTTCGTAGTGAATTTTCTGATTTAAGATATAGTTAGTAAAAGTAGGTAATTTCATAATAAATAAAAAAGTGTGTAAGTTGCGATTTGCTTAATACCTAAATAATAATCTCTAAGTACAGTTCATTTTGTTCTCATTTGAGTAAAAATTAATTTCTTTGGCGCTTGAAGTTAAGCAAAATTTAGGTATAAAAAATGTAAAATTGTAATGCAAAGTGCATAGTAGAGAAACAAAAAGCATCGAATTAATGGTTGCTTTAGCAAGTTATGAATCTCGCTTGATATTTTTATCTAAAATATGTGTTTTATGAGATATTTGCAATAAAGTAAAAATTAATTATTTTTTCATGAAAATTGTAAAAAAAAAATAGTCTTACACCCGGTTTTACAATCGCTGATTATCTGCTAGTCAGAGTTAACTTTCAGGTTATTATATAAATTGGGTTTTACAATAGCTGGTCATTTTCAAGGTCGTAGTTATCTAGTAGTTAACTTTACTAGCAGATGAGGTGTGAGTAAACTATAAGTTGGCAGTTTACTAGCAATTTATAACCTATAAAATAACTGGTACAAAATAATGTTTTGATATTTCGTTTAAAAATGGATACATACGAAGTAAATGCATATAGTAGTGATGAGGAGCCATGAAGTCCCAATGTAATCCGGTACAGACCTAACTTTTTTAAAGAATACATTTTTTATTCTCTATAATATTTATATATTTTTCTATTAAATTTACGAGAATATCCTCCTCACCAGAAGAAAAATTTGTGCACCTTTTATTATCCATGATGTAAAACTTAAAGTAAAACACATTTTTATTGTTAAAATAAATGTTTCTATGTTTTATAGTAAAATATAGAATCAATTGTATAAATTAGTTATTTATAAAAAATTGTAAACATTAAATACTACATACTTATTTAATAATAAACCACTAACTCATAAATTGCTTCTGATATTTATATTTGACAGTAAGTGACGTGTGACTTTGACAAAATTCATACTTTTTATGTATATTACCCATTTTTCTACTACCAACATTATAAATTTTATTCACAACCTCTCGTTTACAAATCATGATTTAACTTTATATTGAAAAATGCAAGTGTCTGTAAAGTTGTAGTTAACCTGCAAGTAAGAGTCAACTAACATGAAAGTTAACTTGCTATTGTAAAACCGGCTGTTATTAGAGTACATACGTGCAAAAAAAATCTCTCAGGTTCGAATAGCTGAAACATTGTAGTTTAAATTAATATATTGCATTTTTTACAAATCATATTTTTGGCAAAAATTGTTAAATTTTGAAATATGGATGCCACTTTATTTTCCATATTTAGATAAATAAATTTCCAAATTAACTTAAATGTCAAAACACGTCCATGATTTGACGTTTCTCGACGTTTCTAAAGCGAAAATCATGAGACAACTTTAATTGTTTTCAGTGTACTCTTAGATCCGTCTATACACGACTATAGTGTAATCATTGCATTATATATTTAATAATTGACGAATAATGGTAGTCATAATTCCAACCCAGCATATTATGGACATGAGCTCATAATAACACACCTTTGACCAATCAGGAACTAGCAATTTTCATAATCAACCGGCGAGCCCATTTTTTTCAAGGGAGAGTCCATGTTTTCGTTTAACTTTTAAAAAAACAAAGGTTTACTGCGAACTAACTTTATCTTTTCACTTTTAAACGATTCGAACAGTTAAAATAGTCCTGAATAAAGTATAGTATTCTGCTCGCCTTCGGCTCGTGTCGTAAACATCACCCTCGCGAGTAATAGCCATCATTATATTCTCGCTGAATAATATAGTATTATTCACAAATTTTACTTTTTTCACTGTTGCCATAAATATGTTTTACGCACAAAAAATAATAAAAAAACTACACTTTTTTAAAAAGTCGTAGAAAATGTTTTTTTCGGTCAAAAATTTTGAATTAACTTTTATTTTTTATTTCTTGAAACGTTTTTTGATAGGAAGCAAATATCACTTTCAGTCGAGTTGTGGATCCGCGAATAGCACAAGCGTTTTACGGGAGTGTAATAAATTCGCAATTACAACTTAAATTAACCTTCTAATTAAATAAGTGGTATATCTAAGAGTGTATTTTAAAGTACATATAATCCAAATTATTGTTTAATAATGAGCCGACCTCCCGACAAGGGGGGAGGTACCCAAGAAAATTATGAAAAAGACGGGCAATTTAACGACAACATGCACATAGATCTGACGACGGACTATACAATGGACCCTCATGCAAACGAATCGGACCTTAACAGAGCTGGTGTGGGTAATGTACGCATTGACGACAATATAAACAGCCGCTTTCAGCCGAGAGTGGCTAATAAAGGTAACACAAAAACCCAGGAGCAAAGTAAGTTTTTTGATCTTGATAAACCGACATACTATTCCAACTTAGTGTACGTTTTTATTGAAAAAACAAACGAGGAAAATATTGGTCGGCTACACCCAATGTTTGTGGGACATATCTTGCACAAAAAGCTAAATATTCCGAACATAATTAATATTGAAAAGGTGGGCAGAAACAGAATAAAAGTTGTGTTAAAAACCATTTCTGATGCTAATAAATTGATAAGCAATCCAGCATTAAACACTGAAAAACTAAGAGCCTACATACCGAATAATCTTTTAACAAGGAAAGGTGTTGTTAGAGGCGTATTTGATGAGGATTATCTGATAAATAATATTATTTCAAGCGTCCCTGTTACTGAAATCAAAAGATTTAAGCGAAAAATAGAAATAGACGGGGAACCAGCGGAAGTTCCTAGGCAAATCGTGTCGTTAACTTTTGAAGGCAATAATTTGCCGACTCATATAGAAATAAATAGCGTAATATGTCCTGTAGAGCCATATATACAAAGAGTTATACAATGCTTTAAATGCTTACGATATGGACACGTAGCTAGTCAGTGCCGTAGCACAACAACTCTTTGTACCAACTGTAGCAAAGAAAAATCGAATGACCAACATGTATGTAGGGATCCACAAGACTCATATTGTATTTTCTGTAAAAAGGACAACCACAAGTCTGTATCTAAGTTTTGCCCTAATTTCGAAAAACAAAAGAAAATTAAAAGTTATATGGCTTCATCCAACACTACATTCCTAGAAGCTAAAAGAGCAGTAGAGTTATCTTACGCTAATATAGTATCTAATAATACGTATGATATATTAAATTCCTTAGACGAAACGCAGTTTCCTCCCCTAGATAGTAATAGGGAAAAGAAGAGACCCCCACCACTCCGTCAATCCTTCTCTCAACCCTCCACGTCTAGGTCTCAGACAAATGCATTTGTTCCTTTAACCCAACAAAATAAAAAAAGGAAAGCCCAGTCACCAATTTCTACAGCTGTAAACGTCCCTCCTATGTTCCCTTTTACACAAGGCCCATCAAACCCCCTCCCTCCAAACCCATGGCTTTGTAGATATTAAAAATAAAATTATTGAGGCCTTTTCAGGTTTAATATTAAATTTGGTTAGTAATATAAGAAGTGTAGAGGAGCTTAAAAACTTAAATGAGGATGTCCTAAGGGCAAAAATAACATCGACCCTAGAATATATTAATGGTAGTAACATTCAAACCTAAAAATAAACAAGTTAAAATTATGCAGTGGAACGCTCGTTCCGCTGTAGCAAATAAAAATAGTTTAAATATGTTTTTAAAAACAAATGAAGTTGACATCTGTTTGCTCAGTGAAACCTGGTTTAAACCAGGTATTTCATATAACTTTCGCGGATACTCCCTTGTCAGAAAGGACCGTCTGGATGGCAAGGCTGGTGTTGCCATACTAATTCACGAATCATGTATCTTTAAGGAGATTTCATTTACTAGGAATTTTAATAACGCCATTGAAATATGTGGTGCTAAAGTAACAATTAATAAGCAGTGTGTGACCATAATTTCTATATATAAACCTCCTAATATATCAACAAATATACAAGATTGGCGTAATATCTTTCGCGAAGCTACCGGATCAATTTTTATAGGTGGGGACTTTAATGCCCATAATAGAGTTTGGGGCTCTTGGAAAACTGATGCTATAGGCGAGCAAATAATGAATGCAGCAGCGGAAGCAGACTTAATTCTTTTAAATAAAGGTCCAGCTACAAGAATTACGTCCCCAAACTGCCAAAAGTCTGTGGTAGATATCTCATTTAGTTCTGCAGATATAGCAACCAATGTTCAATGGTCAGTTAGCTCGGATACTTTGGGTTCGGACCATTATCCGATTGTCTGTGAGTTAGATTTACATTATTATCCCTCGGAGGTAATTTTTCCTAAAAATAAGTGGAATATTAACAAGGCCGATTGGCCAAAATATATAAACCTAACTAATACTTATTTCTCTAATATACCAGTCTTCTCAAACACCGAAGAAAAGTACAAGTTCTTTACAGAGTGTATCGAACAAGCAGCCGAATTATCCATACCTAAAAATAAACCATTCAAATCAAAAAATCGAATGCCTCCCCCCTGGTGGGATGGAGAATGTGAAAACGCTGTCAAACTACGAAAATGTGCGTTAGAAAACTATAAAAGGTGTAGTACGGTAGAAAATTATATAAAATGTCAAGAGGAAATGGCTCGAACTAAAAAACTCCTTAAAAGTAAAGCTAAATTAAACTGGATCAACTACGTTTCGAGACTTAATAAAAATACACCATATTCTGAATTATGGAATCAGATAAGAAAAATTAAAAGATTACCAACATCCTATAAAAAATGTGAAAATTTTGACTGGGTTGAAACCTTCTACGATAATGTCACACCAGCGCAAGTGTCTCATGAATTCAGACAATACTGCGATAATACGGAGAATAGTAACTTCTTAAGTAACCCATTTACTTTAACTGAATTAGACTATGTCCTCAAAAAAACTCGTAACACTAGTCCTGGGCTGGATGAGATTAGGTACCTGATGCTCATAAACCTTCCGATGCCTGCCAAAATATTTTTACTAGAAATATTTAATGATATGTGGGTAGGAGGAGTTGACATCCAAACTTGGAAAAAAGTATCCGTAATTCCCATACTTAAACCCGACAAAGATCCCAACAACGCTGAGTCTTACCGCCCTATTTCTTTGCTGTCTTGTATCTTTAAAACTTTCGAAAGACTAATAAAATGCAGATTGGAATGGTGGTTATATAAATATCATCCACTCCCCGCTAACCAATATGGTTTCAAAGCTGATTTTGGTACCATGGATGCACTGACTCATTTAGTGACTGACATACAAATCTGTTTCTCAGATAACGATTATCTGGGGTCTATTTTTTTGGACATAAAAGGCGCCTATGATTGTGTTGATTTAACAATACTTAAACTAAAAATGTGCAACCTTGGTATCCCAGGGAAAATTGCTAATAGTATAACTAATCTTTTCTGTAATAGGGAAGTATATCTAAGATATGGTAACACCAAAATAGGCCCCCGTTTTACCTCACTAGGTTTGCCTCAGGGCTCGGTCTTGAGTCCGATGCTTTTCAATATTTATACCGCAGATTTACACAACTTGTTCAGCGATATCAATATCGTACAGTATGCGGACGACTTTTGTCTTTATGTTCAGAAACCTTCATATGTAACTTGTATACACTCTCTAGGTACTGCTATTACAACTTTGCAGGAAAATCTACAACACAATGGTTTTACCTTGTGTGAAGGGAAATCCATGGTCACCATTTTCACAAGACATAACACTCCGATACGCGATCATATAACACTTGGAAATATAGCACTCCCATATCGTAATGAAATAAAATATCTAGGATTAATCCTAGATAAAAAGTTAACTTGGAAGTCACACATTGAGTATATGATCACCAAATGTCAGAAAGGAATTAATTTCTTAAAATTAACGTCAAAAACTTGGTGGGGTGCAGATCCACAAATTTCAATTCTTTTTTATAGGTCGTACATTCGATCAATTATAGATTACGGTTGCACTCTATATGGATCCGCTAGTAAGTCTGTGCTAAATAAAATCGATGTAATGCAAAATAAAGCTCTTCGTACATGTACCGGTGCCATGAATTCAACCCCAATCGAACCTTTGCGTGTAGAGTCCAAAGAACCTCCTCTTTTCCTCAGGAGAGAGTTCCTTTCTGAAAAAAATGTTTTAAAATTAAATATAAAAAATCCTGCTATGATGGACAGAATACACCACCTAAATATCTTAGATCTTACTGACAAATTCTGGGAGAAAAGAAATTCCCCACCTCTGTGCATAGGATATCGTGAAGTATTACAAGTTTCTAAAAATATCAACCAACACCACTTTCTCCCTCAGGTCGAATATTTTGACTTGATAAGTCAGTCGCATACATTATTCCCTAATTATACAGAAAATCCCAGAGTAAATGAAGTTATCCTCCAAAACACCTTAGAAAAACTTCCTACTGCTACGCATTTCTATACAGATGCCTCAAAATCTGACTATGGTACAGGCTGTGCATTCTTAATACCTAACTCAAGTACGCAATCAAAATTTAAACTCTCCCAAGACACGTCCATATACTCAGCAGAAGCATATGCTATAGCCAAAACCTTAGAACATATTATACATAAGCAGGTTAAAAACTCAATCATTCTAAGTGACTCCAGATCAGTTCTCTTGGCAATAAGTAATACTTATAATCCTATATCCAGCATGTGTCACCCTTTCATTAATTTAATTAAACACTATAATTATTTATTGAAAATATCTGGGTTTAAAATTAATTATATATGGGTTAAAGCTCACAGCGGCATAAAATTCAATGAAAAAGTCGACATATTGGCCAAAGACAGTGTCGAACATGGAGATCCTGTAGACAGTCTGTGTCTACAGGACGGTATAAATATTAGCAAAGCGAGATTAAATAAAAAATGGACTTCTCATTGGCACGAATATTGTTTTACTACGCCTACAAGATATACCCATATCCAAATAGAAATTCCTAAGGAACCATGGTTCCACTTTTTTCATATTCCTAGGAAATATACTACTACACTTATTAGGCTGAGATTTGGACATGGTTGCTACCCTCTACATTTAAATAAAATATGTGAAATTTGTAATGTTGTAGGCGATCTGGACCATTTATTTTTTAACTGTGCTAAACATTCATCTGGACGTGACCAACTGTATGCAGATATTCTGAACCTTAACATTCAAATGCCAGTCAATCTATTACACCTATTAGCTCTAAACGATAATAGAGTGAATGCAGTTATTATACGCTTTTTGAAAACGTCTGGTCTGAAAGTATAAATGTGGTAACTAATAGATTCGTTCCTTATATGTCTCACCTTTGTTTTAATTTTACCTAATTCCCTTTTACCGTAGTCTATTATAGTGTGTCTAACAAAATGCCCTGAAAGACTCCTGGGCGAGAAGAATGTGCATTCGTACCTTCCCTTGGATCTTCTTTATAATTTCCTGTTTTTTGGATTAGGATAGGTTTAGGGTAATATACGTATAGATGTGTGCTGCGTGTATATGTGTGCAAATGTGTTTATCCCATTAGTTTCATATATAACAACTTGTGCCTGGCTGCATGGATAACTCCTAATGCCATTAAAAAAAAAAAAAAAAAAAAAAAAAGAAGCAAATATCAGTTGCGGCGCAGACATCAATGTCGCAGGAATGGTTGATGTTAGAACGGTAGTCAGCATATTTTGAAAGATCTGCTAAAATTAATTTCCTATTTTTTGTGTTTTTGTGTTATATTTAGGCTGTGTTTTCACAAAATCGACTTCTGCAAGCGCACCAGTGGGCCAACGCCTGACAGAACTTTTTTTACTCCTGTCAAAGTCATGTTCCGTCGAATGGCCAGCAGTAAAAGTTTTTACCAATTTTAAGTAATAATAAACTACTGGACAAAGGACTAAAAATAAGGTTAATATCGCTTTTATTGGTAACGGTTAATTTGGAGAGGTGTTTAGTCTTCTCCTTCTTCTTATTTATCACGTCTTGAGAGACACTCTATGACCTATGCGTTATTCTAGTTGGCCACCCTTTGCTACATAGCACGCATCATGCTATTTATAGCGATTTCCTGTTAGGCGTTCAGCCTCACCAATGCTCTTTCCCATCCCCTTCTCGGTAACATCGGCCTAATGTTTTGGAGCATCTTTTTGGCGGAATAGTAGCAAATTTTCTGTGAAACATTAACAGTTTTATATAGTCCATTCTCCGGTTGATGTGGTGTGATGGACCGTCGAAGGAATTAGTAACAAACATCTCCAGGCTCACATATTAAAAGCATCAATATGGCGTCTATCTACCGTTCTAATGGTCCATGTTTCACTTATAACCGTTTACAGGCAATCTACTTACGACAACTCTTCCTACTGTCCAATTAGATTCTTGCTTCTAGTAAAATTTTTCAAGGAAATCTTTTATTGATTTACAATGTGCTCCCTGTGAGCCTTAAGTTAGTATCGCCAGAGTAGGTAGGTCATTTTTATTTAGCTTTTGGAGATCAATATGATTTTGTGTTGTAATTTATTACATAACCTAAGTCTATAAAAAATTGCAGAAAGTTTCATTCACACAAGTTTGATTTGGCACACAGTTTGAACCTCTCTGTATAATATTGAGGATTTTCATATTAATTTTCTTCTTAACGCTATCCTTCGCCAATGTTCCGTATTAGTTTCTGTAGTAAAATTAGTTACTTAGTATTTCTAAGAAAGATACAGAAAAAATTACAAATGTCACTAATTTGTTGTTCATAAACCAGAAACTTTGTAGTAGTATATTTAACCAAGTCAAGTGTGTCAAGTGGTTCATTTCCTTGAATTTTATGTTACATGGAGGAAGGTAATTTGGAAATGAATGGAAAACTTTGCTAAATACGACACCTAATTTGTTTTGTAATTTGAAGTTTATCTTAGCGGAGCAAGGCCTTCATCCTAATAGTTTGATGCCTCTTTAAGGCTGTCAAGTAAGATGACATTAATTTTATGATAACAAAATATTTTGTTATAATAAAATGTTTTCATATATTATAAAATTCAACTCGGTGATCTGTTGGTGCAATTATCTAATAAAATATAAAAATTTGTTAAGTCATAGCAATATAGGGAAAGAACTTTTTCGAACTATATTGAAAAAAATTTAAAGTTTCAACCATTAATTACGTAATGTTTATCTTTTACTAGACTGTTTCATTCACAAAGAAAACGGCTAAATGATATGTAGTTAGACCCGACCACTTTATGATACCGTGTGTGTAGTCCCGGGCTAGGCATGGGGAGTAAGAATTACAACATCGCGTGTGCTAGCTGGCTGAAATGAAATAACAGAGCTGGGATGCTCCCCGACGGACGAATTTACGGCTGTCGGTGTTGCCATATCTCTCGCGCCACGTGAATGTACATGCCTAATGGGAAATTACGCGCAGGGTATCTGCCAGGCATATTTTGGGTAATTTATGGTTTCAAGAGCACGTGCCAGTGGCGGCTGGTGAAATTTCAATATTTTTTTTCTCGTCTATGGCGCATGGGACCCATACGAAATTTGGGAAATAACATCTAGAGAAGTACTTCTCTAATGACCCCTAAAAAATTTTGAAAAAGCAGTTTGCGAAAAATTTTTTGAAAATTCGTTAGCCTCCCCTGGGTCTAGGAGCTCCTGTTTATTTTTATTTTTTTTTGTCATATACATTTGACTTTTCATAAAAATACAACAACAGATTTTGGAGTTTATGAAAATATTTTCATTACTAACTGAAATACAATGAACTGAAATTTTGTAATTTACAATTTAACAAATTACAATATTTCAATTCGTTGTATCTCAGTTAGTAATGAAAACATTTTCATAAACTCCAAAATCTGTTGTATTTTTATGAAAAGTCAAATGCATATGACAAAAAAAAAATAAAAATAAACAGGAGCTCCTAGACCCAGGGGAGGCTAACGAATTTTCAAAAATTTTTTCGCAAACTGCTTTTTCAAAATTTTTTAGGGGTCATTAGAGAAATGCTTCTCTAGATGTTATTTCCCAAATTTCGTATGGGTTCTATGCGCCATAGATGAGAAAAAAAAAATTGAAATATCACCAGCCGCCGCTGGCACGTGCATATTATCAGAAGTTTTCTTCATACTATATTTAGAGGAATCTATAGAGTCTCCTCGAAATAGCTGTTCGCCTACATCGTCACAGGAAACGAATACTTCCTGAAAAAGAAAAAACGATATTGATAGTTGCCATATCCCGTATGATATATTAACACCAAGCGGCAACAAATATTCCATATCTGTAGACGTGAACTTAACAATTTGACTTAAATTTTTGAAATATTAATGTCTCTCATGAAATCATTTGGTCCTGCTTGGGATATAATATGACGCAGGCATATGTGTGTTTATGAAAAGACGATATCACTATATAATTTGATAGTTTGGCTTAACCTTTGGTTAGTTCTTCTTCATTCAAAATCTCCATTTTTAGGGCTTAGTAAGTAGGGAATCATCATGTCTCACAGGCCTTTAGGTTGAAGGAATATTGGGATAAACTATAATATGTTCAGATTTTTATGTGTATCCAATATATTGTTAAGGGAAAATAAAATTCAATAAAGGCGTGTCTTTATTATGACGATGCGCAGTACCGCTCGGTAATGAGGAATAGATGTACATTGGCTGTGCCAATTGATTAAATCGGTTTTATCGATTTTCCAAAAGAAAATCAACTGCTTTTGGTCTCTATCAAAGAAAGCCAAATCCAAAACCATTTAACGACAATATACTGCGTAGTTTCATTATGAATCAGTGATTAGTGTTGTATATTTTCAAGAATTAATGTTTGACTGTGTGGACATAATATGAAGAATTTTCAACGCGTTATCAAGCGGTAATACCAATTCGTGTCGATCGAAATAATGATCATCTTAAGATGATCAATTCTGTTCTCTCCATACAATAGGCAATGCGAAAGCATATATTGATGGATGCCATTTAATAAACTGCGTAAATATCGCAGCAGGATATATCAGAGCAGATGCGCGCGATGCGAATCTCTTGTCCTGATCACCACCTTTGCAGCCAAAATTTAACTCATACGCTTTTTCCATTATAGAGTAAACGATGTTCTTTGTAACTTTGTAGTAAATTTGTCACAAACTAAACAAAGCGAATTAGGGAATTAACATATTTGCGATTTATTGCAAACCAACAATTTAGAAAAATACTTCTGTATCATTACATGTATTTTAATCCTCGGTTTTTGTACTAACACAGAATTTAAAAAAATGAACATTCCTGTATAACATACTATAAGCAATCTCGGAGCGTCCAACCACTATCAAAATACAATATTCAGAGAACTGACAAAATTTATTGAAATGTTTATTAACCTAGTCGACCTCAAGCCAGTGCATGGCACGTCCAACAGCCGTAACAACAGCATCACATCATCTGTCTGACTGTGTAGCGTATACTCAATAAAGCCCTTTCCCATCAGTTATTTGATAACATCAATACAACGTTTTGGAGGACGTCCTCTTCTGTTCTTACCAAGTGGCTTTCGTGAACCATTAATTTTTCTTGGTCAATATGGTCAAAAAATGATAGGATGTAAGAGAATATAATGAGATTCGTCTTATTTTTTTATTTGTTGACGCTCCCCAATTTTTTTAGAAGTAATTGTTAGTAAATACACACAGCCAGCAGCTACAGTAAAACATTAACTTGGACAACAATAAATTCATAAAAACTATATTGACAGACAACTATTACAGGATCAAAAACTTACTTGATTTTCTATTAACATAAGTACATTACAAAACACAATAGGTGTCACTAGCTTACAATAAACAAGTTAATTTAACGTATTATTAACATTCCCCCTTAAGCTAGGGACACTTCAAAAATAAATATTATACCAATTAAATTTAGTTCAATACCATTCGAGAATTTTATCTTCTAAACCAAGATCTCGAACACACTTGTTGTGTTTGACATTACAAAGTGCTTTTGTTAAAACGTCAGCAATCATGTCACTTGTAGACATATATAGCAATGTAATTTTGCCACATTCAACTGCTTCACGAGTGAAATGATAACGCACTGAAATATGTTTAGTACGATTATGGAAGATTGCATTTTCAGACAATTTAATAGCACTTTGATTATCGTTGTAAATTATAATCGGCTTCTGAATACATTGTAATTCACATATCAAATTCTGGAGATAAATAGCTTCCTTTACTCCTTCAGATAAGGCCATGTACTCCGATTCTGTACTTGATAGTGCAACTGATTTCTGCTTTCTACTACCCCAGGAAATTGGTGTGCCAGCAAACTTGAAAACAAATCCACTATAAGAATGTCTGTCGGTTGCATCACTGCCCCAATCTGCATCTACAAAACCAGTCATAGAATCTTCGGTTGATTTAAATGACAAACATTTATCCATTGTTCCCTTTAAATATCTTAAAACGCGCTTAGCGTGCTTCCAATGTTCTATTGTAAAACATGAATTAAACTGACTTAACATACTGACCAGATAAGCTATATCTGGACGTGTGCATGTTGCAAGATACATCAGTGATCCTATGAGACATTGATAAGGTACATCAGGCTTGACTGAAACATCAGATTTAGACAATTTTAAATTTGCTTCCATAGGAGTTCTTGCTACCTTCGACTCTGACATTTTAAATTTGTCTAATAGTTCCATGATATAACGACTCTGACTCACATAAATCGTTCCTGTTGACTTATCCCTAGATATTTTCATACCCAGACAGAATTTGGCTTCACCTAGATCTTGCATTTCAAATGTTTTCATTAGTTCTTGCTTTAAAAAATTTGCTTCTTCATTATTATTCGAGAACACAAGAAAATCATCTACATACAATGCTACAATTAAAACTTTGTCCTCAGATATCTTGACATAGACACATGGTTCATGTTCCGACTGTTGCAAACCTAATTCGACTAAGACATTATGAATTCTTTTGTTCCACATCCTCGAAGCTTGCTTTAAACCGTAAATAGCTTTCTTTAAAAGACAAACTTTATTTTCGGAACCTTTTTGAACAAATTCTTCAGGTTGAGACATATATACGGTTTCTTCCAAGAAACCATTTAAGAAAGCAGTTTTTACGTCAAGATGACTAGTATCCAAGTTCATCTTTGCAGCCATCCCGAACAGTAGTCTGACTGTTTCTCGTCTAACCACCGGTGAAAAAGTCTCATCATAGTCTACACCTGCTTGCTGTGTAAATCCCCTTGCTACGAGTCTAGCCTTATATCGATTTGATTTTCCAGAATAGACACAGCCAGCAGCTATAGTAAAACATTAACTTGGACGACAATAAATTCATAAAAACTATATTGACAGACAACTATTACAGGATCAAAAACTTACTTGATTTTCTATTAACATAAGTACATTACAGAACACAATAGGTGTCACTAGCTTACAATAAACAAGTTAATTTAACGTATTATTAACAGTAATAATGGGCGGATATTATTATTATTGATTACGGGTGCACCATAGATGAGTCTACCACTTTCTACACACGTATTCCTCAGAAATTTACATAGCAAAAAGAATTTCAGACCTGAAATCACTAGCACATAAAATCGTAAGTATCGTCTAGATTTGTTTCTCAGCAAATTTCATTCTTCAATACGGTGATCTTATCACGAGTATATTATTGGCGTAGTACTAAAACGACAGTAGTAAAATGTATCTGTGGTTTCCCTAGTGTAATACGTAAGATACAATTTTAAGGAAATAAAGTTAATCGAACATACAATGTTTTCCAAATTGAAGTTACACACATTGTTATCTCCGTTATCTTCCTATAAAATCTTAAAGAGTGCTTATTCTTTTGTGTGTCAGAACATTGGAAGAGCAAGTCACAGATAGTCAATTATAGCATTGACAATTTTTATTTGGCATCTAGTTTCTGCCGCAACGAAAACAAACATGGAGGCAGTTCAATATATGTGCATAAAAGTGTTCCGTGCAGAGAAAGAGAAGATATCAAATTATTATCGACATCGGAAGTGTTTGAATGTTCAGCAATAGAAAGTAAATTACATTGTCAAAGACTTATTATATTGTCAATTTATAGACCACCTCACGGTGACTTAAACGTGTTCCTTAGTAAATTAGACAGTGCTCTAGCTTTGTTCTGTCATGAAACTGCAAAAAAGGTGATAGTAGGAGATTTTAATATAAGTTTAAATCATGATAATCAAAACAAGTTTGAATTATGTTCACTTCTCAACTCGTATGATTTATGATCAAACGATATTCGAGGATACAAGAATTACTCCACAGGGTGCATCATGTATAGACAATGTTTTCACGAATCAAAGTTTTTATAACTCTAAAGTTATTCACTCTCTAATTTCTGATCATACGGCACAAAAAATCACTCTTGAAATAGAGTATGAGCACACAAATACTTTTACTTGTAGGAGATACATCAATGATAGTAACAAAGAAGTTTTCTTAAACAGCTTGACTAATACACGGTGGGATGAGATATATGATACTTCACCAAAAAATGTAAATAGACAGTGGGAAATATTTTTTCTATTTTTAATTCTAAATTTGATGAGGCCATTCCAATGAAACAATTTAAAGCATGTGTAACACACAAAACAAATATTTCCCTAGATACTCCTGAAATCAGAGAATGCAAAAACAGATTAGGTATTTTATATGTAATAAGTAATGTGGACAAAAACTATAAAGCTATATATAACGAGACGAAAAAAATGTACAATAAATTACTTGCAGAAGCTAGGTCGGCTAAACTACAGAAAAGAATACGGGACTCGTATAACAAGTCAAAGTGTGTATGGAGTATAGTCAATGAATTGACAGGTAAATCTACCGATAAAAACACTCGTATACTCAAACAATTGCAAATGAATATAATTCATATGCCGTAAATGCTGCATCTAATCAAATAGCTCACTTACATCCTGAACAGTTTTACTGTAATTTTGATGGACCAGAGGAACCTATGTCTCTTGAATATGTAACCAGTGAGGAAATTTTAGATATAGGAAAAAAAATTAAAAATAAAATGAGCAGTGGGGAGGATGGTATCCCTGCTAGTTTAGTGAAACTATGCATACTAGTAATTGTGCAGCCTTTAGTATTTATTCTCAACAACTCCTTGAAATATGGCATTTTCCCAGACAATTTAAAGACTGCTTTGGTAATTCCTATTTATAAAAAAGGTGACCAATCCAAAATGGAAAATCATAGACCAATTAGTTTGCTCCCTTCTTTTGCGAAGCTATTTGAATTGGTAATGTATGATAGACTTATGAATCATACAACAAAATTTGCTATCTTATTGAATAAATTAGAAAACTATGGAGTGAAAGGAAATCTACTGCAGTGGTTTCGATCATACCTCTCAAATCGCTGTCAAAGGGTAGCTATTACCAAAGATAATGTCACAAGTAAATCGAGTAACCTGTTTATTAGTCTTGGAATTCCCCAAGGAAGTATTCTAGTGCCTTTACTATTTATAATTTTTGTAAATGATCTCGCTATAAATATTAATGATATTACCGTCATTCAATACGCTGATGACACTAGTTTGTTAGTTGCTGCCCCAAATTTCATGGAAATTCTCACCAGTGCCACCTACTTTTACACTGCAGCCTCAGAATGGTTTGCTAATAATAGGTTAATACTCAATAAAACTAAAACTTATGCACTTCTATTTAAAACTAAAAAAGGGAACTTTGAATTACCCATACAGACACAAAAATCGAATTAGTGGAACATACCAAATTTTTAGGAGTCCATATTGATGATACTCTTAGATGGAATGTACATATTACGAATATTGAAAACAAACTAAATGGGGTATGTTACTGTCTGAGAATTCTCTCAAAATATATAAATTTAACATCTTTAAAAGTGGTTTACCATGCTAATTTTGAATCTATAGTCCGATACGGAATTATTTTTTGTGGTCAAAGTACACAAATATATAGGATCTTTACAATACAAAAAAGAGCCCTACGAAGTATTCTTAAAGTGAATCAAAGGGAGTCGTGCCGAGGAAAATTTAAAATAAATAAAAAGTTATCTGTCACAGGTATATATATATTCAAGATATCCTACTCTTTATGTTTAAAAACAAAAATTCTTTTAGTGAATTTCTACCTACAGAATCTTATAATACAAGAAATTTTAATTACGTATATCCCATACACAGACTGACACTATCGCAGAAAAATGTACAGTACAGTTATATAAAGCTTTATAATAAACTTCCCCATAACATTAAAATTATTGAGAGCTCTCGTCTCTTTTAAAACAAAGTTTTTAAGTTGTTATTAGATTTGGAACCTTATACCTTATCAGAGTACCTATGTCATTAAATAGTAAATGTGATATATTATTGTTTGTAGATATAAATGTAGAATGTAGTGTTTCTGTGCCGACGTTTATTTTACTTAATGTTACTAATACATGTATAATGTATTTTTGTGGCGTTACTTGGAAATAAAGAGTATTTATTATTATTATTATTATTATAGAAGATGGTAAGTCAGTTAAATAGAGAACATTTTAGAGAATTTATTTAGCATTTAAATGGTGTTTTTAGATTTGATCTAGCTCTTAAAATTTTTGAAATAATTGGGGAAAACTACAATAGAGCATTTTTTAAAGTCCGGGTACTGCCTTAATTTAAATTGTTATGTCATTTTAACTGACATGTTTTATACCCTCTTCAAAGATCCTTACAGTAAGGGTAAGAAACAACAATAGTGTTTTTATTTTTGAGATATTGACTACAACTTTTGGTTTTTACACGATGTATTCGACAGTACTACTATTTCTCTTTTCAACGATGTTACATAATACGGCAACTTGTTTTTTAATTAGTTGATAACTAAAAAACATGAGGGCGTGAAGCGGGATTCAATGTACGAGCATATGCAGATGATCTGGCTATCTGATAAGAGATCGATTTGAAATGATTTGCAGGGCTCACGCCAAGGGCTCTCAACATAGTTCAGGAATGGTGTAACAGACATGGGCTCTCTGTCAACCCTAGCAAAACAGAACTCATGCTGTTCACTAAAAGGAGAACAATGAGAGATGTCCCGCTCCCTTTTCTCATGGGCACACGTCTGTGTCTTTCCCGTGCAGTGAGTATCTAGCAACCCTGAACTTCAAATTGTTATGGGAGGACCACGTGGAAGCTCAAACGAGGAATACGTGTGCATCTTAATGGATATGCAAACGCATCTTCGGTCTTAAGTCCGAAGACTACTCTCTGGGCTTATACTGTTTTGGTGAAACCCCTCATTACATATGCGAAACTGGTGTGGTGGTGCTGCCAAGAGCGCTCCACAATCGGAACTCGCCTATGCCTAGTTTAAAAACTAGCGCATCTGGGTATAACAGGTGCAATCAGAACCACTCCAACGATTGCGATGGAGGCCATCCTTGAACTCATTCCTTGCACGTTGAAGTGGAGCTTGAAGCCAGGAAACCAGCAAGCAGACTGTTTAAAAATGGAATGTGGAATGTGATGGGGCAAGGGCTAGGGCATACAAAGGCTCTGGCTCTACAGGCAAGGGACCAAGTTACCGCTCAATCAGGTGATGACAGCTGTCTCCTCGTTTATTCTTTCAAAATTCCATATATTGTCGTATTCCTTAGTCGAGGCGTTTGGGAATGCGATAAAATGCATCTTCCCGGTGGTCTGGAATGGTATATAGATGGATCCAAAACTCAGGAGGGAACGGGCGCAGGCATATGGGGATGCAAACTAAGGGCTAGTATATCGCTGCTTCTAGGTAGGCACCCCAGTGTATTCCAAGCAGAAGTATATGCCATACTACTGTGTTCGAGCGAAAATCTCAGCAGAGTTTTCGCAGACAAACTTATTTATATATGCAGCGGCAGCCAGGAGACGGAAGTCTCTTACATCAAACAAGGTAACCTCTAGGCTGGTACTGAACTCTCGATATATTTTGACTGAGCTCTGTGAACGCAACACTGTTAAACTCATATGGATGCACGAACATATAATAGTGGTGTGGAGAGCAATGAAGAATCGTCTGGAGGGAGAGGGAGCGAAAACTCCCTTCCCTGGCCCTGAGCCAGCGTTAGGTCTGCCAAGGAGTCTGATTCATTCAGAACTGCGAGACTGGGCTGCGGCACAGTTCAACAATTATTGGGCTCAGGCCCCCGGAATGAGGTCCACATAAAGGGATCTTCGGCTACCTCTACCGTAAAGTGGTTGCTTTCGCTCAACAGAGAAAAAATGAGACGAGTGATGGGCCTAATAGCAGGACACTGTCCTCTGAACAAACACCTACATACAATGAGGTTGAGAGATGATCCTATTTGTCGAATGTGTGGAGTGGAGGATGAAACCATCACTCATATCCTATGCAGTTGCGCTCCACTAGGAGCCTTAAGGCATAGGCACCTCAAGAGGCAATTTTTGCATCCAGAGGAGCTACGGGATCTACCCTGGAACAGACTGCTGTCTTTTGTGGAAAGCACTGGTCTCTTCTAGGGGACCCTATACGTCGCGAACGTACAATTCACCGACAGGCCTAAGTACTGCGTATTTCGATATCCGCTCGCGTTCTTAATAATAATAAGTCCGGGGGACTTGCTGTCTGCAGAATCTCGTTATATTACCGATTATCTTCCTAGGAAATATTTCATAGCAGTTAAATATATTACGATTATGAGCCGGACAACCATCACGTATAATCCAACCTTCGTTCATATTTTCATCAATTGATCTAGTGGCTGGTACTTTTTGATAAATGCTGCCATAGTTTGCTAATAAAAAATGGCTCTGTTTGTTTTTAACTAAATAAGAAACCAACTTTACTATGTTGTAATACGTCGTTGAAGAGAGAATTAAAAGTACCTACTATTGAATACATAAAAATATTAACTTAAAAGCACCATTGAAATGCTAAACAAATTACTTATCTAAAACTTTTTCCATTTAACCGACCTTCTAGAATAGCTGAGATAGCAGTTTATGCAGCCTCAATTTGGGACACACTGTATTTATATTTAGAGAAATGTAGAAAAGTACTTGGTAGTACAATTTAAATATGAAAAAGTACATTTACAAAAAACAAGCGGATTTATATTCAATCTATAGAAAATTATCGTTTACTTCCAATTTAATTTAAACTAGAATATTAATATATGGAAATTATTTTATATCGCATAGCTACATGAATTCCATTCCAATTAGATGACATTTTCCATTAATTTTAGTTTTTTTATTACTCTAATTTATTTTAGACTTTGGAATCTTTCCTAGAGAAGTATATTTTAAAAAGCAGGTGTAAATATGCTAATAATTACATTCCGGAATATCCTTATTAAAATTATGAATGACAATACGCAAATATTCTTATTCTTAATGAGACGAACTTTCCTGGCGTATGGAAAATTTCCTTAAAAGATTGGTCGTACTTTCCCTAGATAATAGAGTCGATTTAAATTTGAATTGAAAATGTATAAAAACAATTCAATATAGCACATAACACTGATGAATTTAATAATGAATTAAAAATGTTAAATACCGATATATATTGCATTTTAATTAAAACGTATTGCATACATCAAATGAATATATCAAACCTTAAATAAATGAACACTTGCATTTCCATTTTTGTATCGGCTATCTTAACTCAACTAAATAAAAATGAATTTGGGAAAATAGAAAATTAGGATAAACATCGTTTCACTAAACCGTACAGAACTTTTTTCAAATTGAGAATTTGAAACTTCCATACTGTAATAGCTCGTTTAAAGAAAAATGTCTGAATAGTATATTGTGTATTTAGGTGTGAAAGCAATACATTCCCGGACTTCGCTGCTTGTTGGCCGAGGCGCTAGCCGAGGCCAACAAGCAGCGAAGTCCGGGAATGTGCTTTCACACCGAAGTACACATACTATTTTTTCTGAAATCACAATCAATATTATTATAAATTAAGGAATTTGTATTAATACATAAAATTTCTTCATTACAATCTAACTGCTTACTAATAAATGCAATTTTAATTTGAGTTGGTTTGTCTGCGTGTATTTATTTACTTCTAAAATATACATAAAAAATCGTACGGGAATGTTACTTTCCCGGCCTAGGCCGAGAAAGTAACATTCCCGTACAGTTTTGTTGATCGTAGCTTGGCAACGGATCTTTTCCGATCTGTTTTTTGATAGTTTCTTAGCAACGGACTAAAATACTGGAATTGTGCATTTTTCGATCTGAAATCGCGCCGAAAATGTAGACATTGCCGATCGATTTCAGAAAAAAATTGTTTCTTTAATTGTTGTCCCATAATAATTTTTCTCTTTTGAGGTAATTTTCGTAACCCTTTAAAAAGTTTAAAGAGTCAAGTTGACTACACATTTATTATGCGTGTAAAAAATGTCGACGTCTTTGGCGATGTGGTGAAGATCAAAGACGCCGAGATTTTTTACATGCAAAATGAGTGTGTAGTCAACTATACTTACTAAAAGAAACAATAATTTATAGCAAGTTTCTTCGAATAGTTAAAATTCTTCGAAAACTAATAATTAAGCAAATTCCAACTTTCAATCCTCGCAATCTTGAATAGTTCACACACGAAAGTTAGGTTTTGGCAAGTTTTTTCTTTTCTTCGGGCTTTTAAACTTGGTACTAATCTTGATAGAGGTGTTCATTTAAGTTTTTACAGTTTTCAATGGGAATAATGGCGAAATGCCAATTATATAAAACTATTACTATAGCTTCGTTTTTTATCCAACTGAGCAGTGGGTGCGGTAGGGTGAATATCGCACTTGAACTTCACAGAGTGCCGTTTGACATGGTTGGTTCTTACCGCAAGGAGATTCATTTTCGATTAGAAGGCGTAGGAGGAGAAAACATTGACAAGTGTTATTTTAAAAAATAAAACATTAAGTTACAATCACTCATGTTAGCCTAAAACTCTACGTGTGGAGTATGATTTCTAGTTACATTTCAACAGGAATTAGACTGCAAGAAATATATTTTTAGGAGGTTCTTCCTCTCATAATGCTTAATGAGAGATTTGTCGAATTACTGTGAGATAACAGAGCTCTCACCAGTGTATTGCATCACATTGCTCGAAAAGATTGTCTTGTACTTCCCCCAGCTCCGGGCCAAGTAACAAAAGGAAGGCAGGGAATATATTCTGACAAACAACGAGGACAATCTTTATCGTTAGATGCGTTCCTTCGAAATATTTTGCGCGCTGCCTATCAAAGTTTACATATACCATCCCTGGAGTTTACAGTGGAACTGTCTTTTCTACAGATGCGGTCTTATGAAGTAGTTTTTGTCAAAATATATCTAACTCAGTAGAAGATAAGTAGGGATAAGAACTGCATTGCATGTTGCCTGGACGGCTTCTCAAAATGTGTTGTTCAAATGTTGCTGCAAAAGTGGTTAATTAGAAATCATGCCCCACATAAAAAAAGTGGAAAAGGATAAATTTTTTCAAAATAAGGCCGTCGTCTTGTTTCTTAAGGGAAAATGTTGTCACATCCTAATAGAAAATGAATCTCCTCGGGGAAAGAAATAACCATGCCAGATGGCATCCTATGCAGTTGAAATGCCGCATAAAATTTCGTACCTCTCTCTCTCAGTATACATGTACATGAGTATATGTGTTTCTTCGTATACAGCTCCTAGAGCCTAAACGACTGGACAGATTTTCATGAAGAAAATATCAAACGATTCCTCTTAATTCTGAGAGTAACAGTTGGTATATGAAAACCCGGAAAATTTAAAATACCCGCCACTGTCAAACTCAAAAAATTTGTTGAAACTTAATCATGTAGGGTTTCAAATAACGAAGTCAAGTCGCCATTTGTTGATCGTGATAATTTATTAATTTCAGCTAAACTTTTTAAGTGAGTTAATTGGATTAAAAAATGGAAGACAAAATAAGTAATTAAAAAAAACAAAACCCAGCTGCGGAAAAGAAAATTCAAACGAAAAGGAACTCATCAAGATTAGGTTAATTACAAAAAAAAATAAGCTAATATCCAAATTTTAGGTTCAATGACTGCAGTCGACGTTTTTAAAAGTTACAATATTATAATATACTTATCTTGCAGTAATAACTTATACTTTCTTAACCTGCTAAAACAAATTTGAAAAAGGTTTTCAATTCAGATGTGTGTTTTCTCTAATGCTGGTTCAAACATTACTCTGGATCGGCGTAAGTGATTTCTATACAAACTGCAAGGTATAGCTCGGAGATGGTACCTTAATCAAGTTGTGTGTAGTATAAGGTGAGTAAAAATTAGACAGAATTTTAAATGGCTTTGGCGGATGCGCCACTGTTAAATACTATCGGAGTTGCATTAGAATTAGTAGTTAAGTATTTTAGGAGTACCTGATATTCAAGGCTCGGGAATTTTATCTCTGTGATGTCAAAATCAGGGTTGGCTCTAGGTCAGCGCGGAAAGATTTGTATGCAAGTATGACGTGATATATCTTACCTTGTACTTTTTTTTAGAGAATTCCGTAATATCCGAAGTTAATACGATCAGTTTATTATAAACATTCACTCGAAGAGGAGGTATTGGGGGATGTAACATAGAACTAACACACACACACACACACACGCACACACACATACACATTTTTCACTATCATAAAGTAATATACAATACGTAATTTTTCACGACCTATAACGAATATAAAAGTATATTATTTATATTTCTCAGCCTTAAAAGTATATTTTGACATTTTTGTATACCATCGACTCTGTATAATTTCACGCTAGGTTTGTAGATATACATACATACTTATAGCTAGATTTGTACTGGGCAATTGCGAAACTGCGTAACGGCGGTCTCAGATAGTCTACTTTTTCCTTTAAAGGCGATAATAAAACCGCATTAGTAAAAAAAAGTACCGCCGTACACTGTACAGATGATCCAACTTGGTGAAGCCAACCTTGAACATTACTGGAATTCCAGCAGACCAGCTCACTTTTACGAATGAGTTCGAAGGATGGCGACAATGTTGGCTCCGGCAAGTTGTATCATCTGTAGGTCAGGGTCAAATGCCTTCAACACTGCGATTGTAAAGAATCAAGTCTTTAGGTCAGTTCGTTTCACCAATATAGTAGGTTTCCGATAGAACTAGGTTAAGTATTACTTCCACATTCGGCCGAAGTACAGTAACGCCAAAAACATTTTTGAAAATTTGTATTCTTCAAATAGGCTTAGAATGAAACGTCAAGATTTTAAGTTTGAGTGAAAAAAAAATTTCCTGTCTGTCGGTCTATCTGTCTAACTTTTTTTGTGCGAACGATTACTCTGGAACCGTTTAAGATCTTGAGTTGAAATTTGGTACGCTTACGTATTTTAACGAGATCTGGAAGTAGATTATATTTTGATCTTACTCCGTTGAAGTGTTGGGCGGTAAATTGGGGTAAATGGGGGGTAACTAGGTAAATAAAGCCAGTAAGAGTCCGTAAAATTGGTATTTAGTATATATAAGAGAAGCTAAGGTTTCAAGAAATTTTTTGGCATTAGCCACCCCCATTACCTCTCCCACCCCATTATTAAAGGGGGTGAAAAAAAAAATAAAATTGTGATTAAGTGGGTATATAAGAAACAAAGGCTTCAAACATTTTTTTACTTCATCTACCCACACTACCACCCCCCTTCCACCACCCCCACCACCACTACCTATCTATCATATCGTTTTATGAGTTTTTGGTGTAGGCGATTTAAAATAATATTAAGGGCCTCAAATTTTTTAGCATAAACCACCCTTAACTTTAGATGCAACCACCCAATATGTAGCCAGATATAGGGTGCATATGGTGGTTATTTAGAATGATTTATACCATCTAACCTAAAAGGACGATATAGCCGTGTTGTTTGACAGTTTAAATAATTTTGAGGTCAAAGCTACCAATAAACTACGAGTAACCACAAGCTTTTGACAAATATAAGCTTTGATGTGTTGTTAACATTTTATAGAATACTTTTCGAAGTTCTCAAAATAGGCATTTTTTTTGGTATAATTGCTATATTTCTAATTTTAATTAACTCCCAGACTGATTAAGGAATTGTTGATCTGTACCTATATTATGCACTATTTTTGTTTTCGTGAAATTTGATTAAAAGTTTCAGCCCCTCACGTAGGTACATATTTTTAAATATTTCATTTACCTATCGATCTTTTTCAAAAATAACCAAGGTTCTTCATATGGCTAACATTAACATTGCAGATTTGAATATAATCAACCCTTCTCAAGTTATCATGTTTAGAAGACGCGGGACGGATGATCGAATAAATAGATAGACAGACAAACAAATAGGCATTTTAAAAGTTGTGCAGAATTCGATAACTAATACAATGATATAACATTTTTATCTCTAAGAGCGTTATTTACGGATTTAGAAAGCATATTTGGCAAATGTAATATACAATTCATTTGCGATGAGTATAATATAATAATAACATCCAATGTTTTTAGATTTGTTATGTATTCTAATAATGAATAAGTAAGTTAAGAGGATATCAAACAGCTTTGAGTAATATGTAAAATTTTGTATATTTAATTAACAGTTTTACCTTTAAAAAATAATTGGGTTTATCCAGTGTTCTTTGATCAACATGGACTTATCGGAGTTTATATAAACAAAAAAGAAGTTTCTGTGCATTTGATTGAGTTAAAGGAATAAAGTGTAATTTAATGAATACCTATTAACAATAATTATTTGTTTAACTAAGCAGCAAAATAGTAGTAGTAATAGATAATTCCTAACTGAGCGTAGGGCCAGGAATACAGCCAAGGCAGTCAATTTATTTTGCTGCTGAGTTGAACATATAAATTTTTCGTCGATGATGTAAATATATTTTGGAATATTAAAATTACTACAATTCACATAATCTAATTATTTTTGTTGTTGTGGTAAGTTCATAATAGTAAATTGTAATACAAGTGTGGTAAGGGCTTCATTGCAAAACGATGTATGAAAGTAGCAATACGAGCGCAGCGAGTGTTCCTATCGTACGAGTTTTGCAATGAAGCTTGCCACATGTGTGTTACATACTATTTTTTCTACGGTTGTGAAGTTATTTCCCTTTTTTAGTCTTTCCAAAGTTTTAAATTTGCTGCCTGTCAGATTTTTTTTAAAGTGACATTTTCCGCATTCATTCTGAAGTTAGAAAATTTTCCTTTGTAATTGCAATTCATGTGTAATTAATGTACATTTATATAATTTAATTGTTATTATCAGTAAGTAATATAAAATTCTTTAAGGTAAACACACTATTTTATTCCGGTGTGTGAAGATATAATCAAGACGTGTTGCAAAGTGATATTTTCTGCAGTCATTTTGAAGTTAGAAAATTTGACTTTCAGCACAATCGTAGAAAAAATAATTAAAAACCGCAATTGTTGCGTGTTGGTTACTCTTGACATATGTCAATAGTCACCGTAATAATCAAAGTTTGACAAGTTACAAAAGTTCTTGTGAGTTTCTAAAAAATACTTATTCAAAATTGCATCAATTTTACTGTTAATGTTAAAAAATAAGTAAAAATGCGTTATTAATTTAATAAATGTTACTTGCCAAAAAGTGTCAATTATTTAGTTGCCATGACGACTAATATCATTTTACTACCTACGCAGGAAATGTGACACTTTCCTGATTGACATTAGTCAGCAAAATAAGTATTTTGCTGACAAACGGCGAAAAAAAAATTTTATTTGCGAAGAAATGTCGATTTAAATTTCCTTAAACATACCATGAAGTGTTAGAATGTATTCTTTATTTCCATGATACTTGTTTTTCTATATTTGATTAGTTTCTTTTAACCTAGTCAGTATATATAAAATCTAGAGGTCGAGCTTTTGAGGCTTGATGAGAGTCATTGAGTGTATTGACGCAACCGGGGTTTGTCGCCAACTTGAAAAAATGGTTAAGAACCATTTTTTCTCTAATAGGGAGTTAAAGTAACACCAAGAACGTAAACGTAGGCGTAAACGTACAAAATAACAGATACGCACGCGTAATAGCGATTACTTGCAAGTTGCACATATGCACATATGTCTGACGTAAACTTGGGTGTTCGTATGATACCTAAAACGTATCCGTACCGAGATGAGTTGGTATTGTTGTAGAACCTTCCAGAATTGACCTGAGCCGAAGACAAAATAAACATTCGATTAGGTAAAAAAATTATTTAAGGACATTTTTAACAGCCTGAGAGACATAAACTAACACAGAGCCATAAACTAACACAAAAAGAACAATATGAGTTCATTAAGACATGAGGCAAAACTAAGTAAAAAAATTGAAGAAACATCAAATTTTTACGAAATTATTTTTTTTTAACTATTTTGTTCCTCCGCCAGAAACATTGACCATGGAGGTACAGTCATTATATATCTTGTTCTAAGGACGGACAATATATTTTAATAATACAATGTATCAAAAGGGCGAAACCGAAGAATTTGGCAAAGGCGTCGTAGCGCCTATAAGTAAAAATTGGCAAAAAATCAGAGAAAATGCACAAGGTCGGTTTCTCGCATAAAACAAGTTTGGATTCACCCAGCGACTCATAACTTGGACGAGTGCGTTGGATGGTCAATACAAAGCGATGGTAAAAAAACCAACTGCAGGTCTTTCCAAATAATAAAGTTATAAAGAAAACCGCCTTGTGTACAAAGTACTCAGAAATCCATTTTGCTAAAAAGTCGTTCGGAGACGAGCCGCTGTCATTTTTCCTATATTGAACCTGCATGAGGACCAGTACGTCGTAAGACTGACCGAACGTTATTAAACTCATGTATTAGTCGAACTTCGTCCTGTGAATGATATAATCACGATATGGGACCTTTAAGCTATTCATAAGCGAACCAAAATTTTTTAAGTAAAATATTTTTATATTATTTTCAGTCAGCCATAATTACCAAAAATCCAAAATTTTTAAATTCTTTCTAAAAGGCTTGCATTAAATTCTGAGGAAGTTATATGAATCTTTTCTACCAAATCGATTGTTAGCGCACGCTCTCATTTGTATGGTTAAAAAGTAATTTGCCTTAGTTGGGGAGACGTTATTCTTTCACATTATATCATTTTGCAGAAAATCACTGTATTGTTTTATACTCATTAAATAAATTGTATACTTTGAATTAATTGCATTTTATTGTGTAGCCTTGTTGCTACTCCTAATCACTGGAGTTTTCGTTTGGAAGACCTAAACAACTGAGTTAATCGGAATCTCGCATGATTCCCTAAGTTTGATACTCAATGTTCTGGTCGCCTTACGGGAGCTTCATAGAGATTTTTTAATGCGATTTCTCCAGAAATCTTTAAGTGTAGAGACCATTATTAGTAAGTAAACAGATACTAAACACGTCAAAAGCAAATCCCGTCGAAGAGAAATCTTCGATAGGGATTTCTTGTATGCAAAAATCGCAATAATCTAAAGACGTAAAAGCCCTTATTGCCAGTGAATAATTGAATTTACGTCCTGAGAGAGCGTCGTTAATGATCTGAAGTAGTGCAGTCTTGACCTATTACTTCTCTATCGACGTATATCTTATCTCGAACCCGCTTGGGAGTGGAGGAATGGAGCAGAATGCGGCTGGCGCCCTTCTAAAAATAAATTGGTGTCGCGTCATCTAGACGCACCGCAGTGAACTTTTCTACAGTATCACCTATCATCCGATTGCATTCCATTACTCGATATTTTGCAACATAACATTTCTTAATAAACGTAATTCTGTGTCTGTGGCATTTCCAAAAGAATTTAGTGAACAATAAATGACAATAAAGAAAAAAGCAAGAATATGCTGGACACCCATGGCTACGCTACGTTGCAAATATTGCTTTATCTGAATTTACATGCATATAGCGTAACGTGTAATCACGTGTATTTCCATGTTTACGCCAATGACTTACGTCTACGTTCTTGGTGTTGCTTTAACTCTCTAATATCTCGGTTTCTGAGTGCGCGGACCGCGCTTTTTCTCATTTTTCTGGATATGGGTAATTCCCAAATTGCAGAGCAGGGAAAAATTTACGGCTTCATTTTTTTGATTATTATTTTTGAACATAGTTTACAATACAGTGCGCCGCAAAGTCGGCATGTCAGTTCTTTCTTTCTTTTATGTCTAGGGGAGGAAATCTTCAATAGATACTAGCTTAGATGTTATGCTGTAGGGTAGTGTGATATCTTTACTCACTAAAACCCCTCCCCCTTTTCTCAGCGACACCGCGAAACCGCTCGCGCATTACTTCGCGGCTTAATCCATTGCCATTGTCGATCAATAGAAGTTTAATCGTTCTCTTTGTCGGATTCGTTGTTGATGCCGTCCTGCATACAGATTTTTAGGAATTCTGTAACGTTGTCGTAAATTTCACCGCTGCAGTTTTGACATACAACGGAGCATTTCATTCTAGCTTTGCGGTAACCACAAGCTGTTCAGCAGTTTTCTTTGCATTTACAGACTATTAATTTTAGAAGTCCGTCAGGTTCAGCTTTTCCTCATATGGTTTTCAGTTCTAGCTCACAATATTTCCTGATCCATCACCATTTCTCCGAATCGTGAAAATTTCCCAGCCACGTTTGCACTTAAAGATACGTCCTGAAAGTGTGTTGCTGGGTCGCATTCGACGTTGGTGGAAGTGATGCAGGGTTCGCTTTTGATTTTGTAGTTGCTCTTACAAAACATCTGTAACGTAGCGAATTTAAGTTTTCTTGAGCTTCATTTTCTTTGATCAAAGTAAGAAAGAATGTTTCTTCTGCGGTATCTAGAAAATCGGGGGAAACTTTTTTCTTTAAAGATTTTCAGAAATGCTTCCAAATGATCGTTGTTCTTTCAAAGTGATGAATTTCGATTTGTCAAATCCAAAAACAGAGGAAGACGTGTCGCACCCGCTGAAGGCGTGTAGAAAAGGATGTTGGCGTTTATGACATCGTCGTATAGAATGCTTGATATTGGGTACAGTTTCTCGGTAATTTTTCTTTTTGTGGGTTTTTTTGAAAAACACGTTTGATTTGTCCTGGGCCAGTTTTGTTAAGTAATATGAGAAGATCAAGGTCCTCGCCTGCTATTACTATAGAATCGTAATTTAAAGCATATGCCCAATAGCGGTGTTTACTATCTCGCTGTTGGTGTCTTCTTGAACCTATGTGGTTCTCATGTGGTTTTGGCTCAAGTATGTGAAAAGCATTTTTATAAATTTATTCTTGTTTTTTTCGTTGGTTAAAAACTTTTCCTGAGTCATTGATACCACCATGGCTTCATTGAATGTGTAATCTCTGCATAGTTGTTTTGTTGCCTTTTGTAGTAGTTCGGAAGATTTTATTCCAAGAGCGCTCGGGTCAACGGGCTGGGGTAATCGTCAAAAACAATTTGAAGAATTCTTGACCGATTTCCATTGCGCAGTAAAAACAGCATAGATTCGACTATTTCTTCTGAAAAGTAGCTACCGCCTGAGTAAACTATGAAGAAATCATGCGCATTCCATACCATTGTATTGTACAGTAACCGTACAATTAATGTAAAGCATTCCTTCTTTACTGTACAGTACGTGCTGACATGCCGACTATGCAGCGAGCTGTAGTACAAAATTATTGTTCGAAAAGAAAAATTAAAAGACGAAGCTGTAGATTTTTTTTCCTGCTCCACAATTTTCATATAGAACAATTTTCTCGTAATGATTACCCATATCGAGAAAAATGAAAATAACCGCGAGCTGCGCTCTAACATCAAACTTTCTTTCGCAATAAACAAAAAGCTATCAGTCCTATGAAAAAAATGTATAGCATATAAAACATGGAAAATTGAATACTCTTTAAAGCGCCGCATTTCTTTTTTATGTAGCCTCAACAGAAGTTGAGATATTTGAAAAAACTCTTTTTAACCATTTTTTTTTCAAAATGGCAGCAAACCCCCGGTTGCGCAATGTGCCGATAATTCACTACTAATACTGTCGACCTTTTCAGACTGGAATAAAGTAAATATCCATAATAATTGTCGTCTCTTCGAAATCGTATTGAGAAAAATGTACAAAAAAATTTAGTTATAATTTCAAAAAACTTCTTGTAGATTGTGGATGGAGATTAAATCGTTAAAGTGTATGTTGCCCACTTTAACTTGGCCTAAGAATATATTTTGTATCTGATCTTATATCTATGAGCAGTCCCTAATTCTAGGCCACTCTTTTAGGGGCCATTTTTCTCTAATTCGAAGGTATTGGAAATACTGTTCGAAGAGTAGTCTCTAACGAATGTGCCATATAGAAATTCTCAATAATAAATATCAATTCCAAAAATATAAAAGGCTTCGTTACATTTCGACTATTTTAATGCATTTGCACAATTGAAACAATATATCAAGTTTTCAAAAACACGGATACTAGTTGGGATGCATTTTTAAAATACTACACTCAAAGAAATAGTATGGGTAAATTCAACAAAAAAAAATGGTTAACTAACAATATCGTTAATTTTGTTAAACCAAACTATATTGATGGTATTTTTAAACAAGAGGTGATTGTTATTTTAATTAATAAAAAGTTGTCGTACAACAAAACAAACATTAACTTAAAAAATGGATGACGAACGATGGACGAACAATATAATAGTCTTATTATTTTGTTCGTCTGACTATTATTTTGTTGAATTGTGTCAAATTAAACTAGATAATAGTATATTTTATTTTTAACTATTATCGAATTGTAATTCTAACCCAGTATTAGTTCGCTGTACTATTGTACTTGGTAGACAAACCAATATTATTGTCGTCTTCTAGAAGTTCTAAAAGAATTACCATAAAATTTGCTTGCTTACCACGTAGTCTATTACAGAAATTCTTCCCAGATGACGCCACATACAAATCACTAACAATAATCCATCATGCATTATCTTGCACTCTTATGAATTTATAGAAAATTAATAACATGATTGCAGTGTTCAAATTCTCTCAGGGATCATCGATATATTTGGATGGATCTTATAAACGATCTCTAATCTTTGGTTTGGGTTGTCTGATGTCTCAATACTGAGATTTTGGCTAACCAAAAAAAAAACTTCATCATACAATAAAGTGTAGATCAACCTAAAAATTAGTTGGTGAACAAAAAACAAAGTCGTTGTACTATTTAACTGTAGACCAAATTGAAAATGGTTAGTGAACATAAAAAAATGTCATTGTACTATTTAATTTGTTGCAAGAAGATATGAATATTAAACTACTATTTGTTTACGAAAACAAATAAAGTTGTATGACTATTCTTTACTGATTGATTTAACTATGAAACTAGATAGGCGCGATTTCATATGCTCTTTTTGGTTGAATTTACCTATCATTTTCTTTGAGTGTAAGAGAGAATCGAAATAAAACTATTAGTACACGTTAAAAAAAAAAATGTCAACCGTGCATTTTGGGTAGGGTGCGATTTTATCTTTTTATTATGTGGCGGGGTGGTGGTGGTGGGGGTAGTCCAACACAAGTTTAAATTTGAGTTTTCAGTGTCGGGGGTGCACCCATTTGGCCGCTATCTTGAAAATAAAGGTGTAAATACAAAAAAAAAATTACATCTTTTTTTGTATATAATAATAATAAAATGTCTTTATTTAAAGAAAAAACTGCAATTTACATACAATTCATTCATTTAAAGAGGCGGAGTCTAGCACATATCTACTCAACTCAACCTTAATTGTTAAAAATATTATATGTATATGATAATAATATTATCTACAACTATTATTTACTTAGAGTAACTTTTTTCTACCTATGTACCTCACTTACCTTTGACCTTCCTCCCTTTGCAGCGCCCAAGAAACTCTTAAAAATAATCAAAGTATAAAGAGTAGGTCAAACTATTTGTTAGAAAATGGTCTATAAAAAAGCTCTGATGCATTTTGTTCATAAAGTTAATAGAAACAAAAGTTATTAACAATCATTGTTTTTCATCCCCTAAATTTTCATTAATTTTTGCTTATAACTTCTTAATTATCGAAATTACAACAAAAATTTGTTTTAAGCATTTTAATGTTGACACGCCAACTTAGTTGTTATAGTACTCGTCCGAATCTAATGTGTACGCTATAGTAATAGCACAACTTATTTATAAACTACCGTTTCGGCAGTTTAATATTTGATAGAGAGTAGATTGATACAATATTAAGATGTAAAAAAGATTTATATTGCCGAATATCAAGATCCGAAGTCCCTATCCCTTTTCCTTAATCCTTTATTCCCGCAAACGCATTATGCGCCCTCCCTCTCTTCCTATTGCTTGTATTGCGATATATTACTTCTACATCCAGTGGAAGTATGGTAACGACAAAAAAATTTTAAAAATTTTTATTGTTCAAATAGGCTTAGAATGTCATGAGACGTCGAGATTTTAAGTTTGAGCGAAAAAAAACCATTTTCTGCCTGTCTGTCGGTCTGATTGTAACTTTTTTTTGTGCGCACGTTTACTCTGGAACCGTTTGAGATATTGACTTGAAATTTGGTACACGTATGTACTTTAACGCGATCTAGAACATTTTCATCTTGTAAATCAAGCAGGTAAGAGTCCATAAAATTGGTATTTAGTATATACAAGAGAAGCTAAGGTCTCAAAAAAATTTTTGGCATTAGCCACCCCCATTACCATCCCCACCCCATTATTAAAGGGGATGAAAAAAGTTTGTGATTTAGTGTGTGTACAAGAAACCTCAAAATATTTTTTACTTCATCCACCCCCACTACCACCCTCTATCACCACCCCCACCCCACTACCGATGTGGGGTATCGTTTTGTGGGTTTTTGGGATTTCAAATATTATATTATTAGAGTTCCATAAACAATTATTTCCACATACAAAATTTTTTAGTTATGAGTGACTTGGATAGAAAATCTGGATGTGGAAGTAGTGATTCCTTGGGCAGCGGTTTTTTTTATAAAGATAAAAATATCCTCACTTACCTGTAAAAAAATTCTCTTCTCAACCCTTTCCTTCGTACTGAAAAACGCATTTGAAGAAAAATGCAAAAGGTTTTTTCCCTCCCACAAGTTTGTTTATTTGAAAAAGAAAAAATAATAATAATCAGGCAAATATTAGAGGAAACAGCGAACAAGTTCCATTTTGGTTTTTCAGTATCGCAGAACAGGGAAAAAAGTTATAAGGGTTGAATGATTTGATTGATATCCTAGTTCTTCATTGGTAGTACCGTCAACTCTCTACCAAATAATATTGTTCTGCGTCAAGTAGTTTTGTAGATATAGCGTCAACAGACAGACTGACAGAATTAAATGGCCTTAAAGATCGAAATATACATACTCTGAAACGTCACAATCTGGAAAAATCTCGGAGGGTGAATTTTTCACGATTACAATACTTCCTTCCCTTCTCCTTCGGTAAGCGAGGGAAGTAGAAATTAACAAATAATGTCATGAATAAAATCATTATTAATAGTTTTCTGTTAAACTACTACTACAAATATTAAATTCTTTATGAAAGAGAGCATTAACTTTTTGTGTATACGTTTCACAGGAACTGAAAATTTGTTAATTTTTTCAAATAAAATAAATATTAACCCGTTATATTTTCTATGTTGACACGGGTAACTGTTGTAATTTTCTAATTACTTCAGAGTAAATACCTTGATTATTTTGTCAATAAAATAATTTTTCTTTGTTTACTGGAAATGCAAACAAAAACGATATTTTATACGAAATGGATTAATCTTTTAATGCACGATTTAATATTATAATGGCTAAATTAAAAAATCACAAAATATAAATGTAACATATTATAAGGCATCAATTTATCTCAATGTAATTATTAGAATTAGGTAGCTACGGTATTATTGGAACAACAAAATTATATTCCGAATAACAGTTTTAAATATTAATTTTATCGATCTTGATTTTATGCATAAATCAAATGAGAATTAGGATGGTGTAATCAATACGTAAGAGAACCGTGATAATAGTATCATGTGAGAGAATCACCAATAGTAAATGTAATATACTGTGATGTGTTGCAACTCCTTCAATTAATTCAGATGTATTTGCACCTACTCGAGAAAGAACCTACCACCAGTAGTAGTAGTTCTAGAGTGATGACATCCGGAATTATCTAAAGAATGGTGGCGTCATCACAGAAAAATCGAGATCTGTCATTTTTAGGTATAAAAGACCGCATTCTCGGCGGGTAGTTGAGAAAGTATAGAAAGTAGAGAAGTTTGATTGACAAGTGAGGTTAAGACTACAAAGTGATAAACATTGTTATTTTTAGTCAGTAAAGTTCATTTAAGTTAATAATCAGTATTGTGAAGTATACAGTAAATTATTTAATAAAGTGTGTTAGTAGTCATCTCTTGTTATAATTTTTGGAACCCACGGAATTTGCAAGGGTGGTTTCCTAGGGGTGGAAACACGTTACAAATTGGTGTCAGAAGCGGAATTTTATTACAAGAGGAGCTCTGAAGTTGTGCTGAAGTGTTCGAGAAGTATTCTCGAGGGTTAGTGCTAACACAGAGGACTAATTTACTGGACATTGTTCGAGGGTTATTTTCGAACAGGAAAATAGTGTTAAGTGCATTTTTGAGACTTAGAATATTTTATTAGGACATTAAGTGTGATAATTAAATCCTTTGAACTGAGAAGTGATAGAGACACTGAAAAGACTCATTTGTGTTAGTGCGTGAAAATTACTAGAACTTTTCTATTTGGACATTAGTGGAGATTATAAATTCTCTGGACTGGATAGTGACAAAAGACTCTGGATAAGACTTTTTCGTGCTGGTTCGAGATTTATCTGGAAAGTTCCATTACCGATATTGACGTGGCAGTTAAATTTATTTTATTTTAACATAATCGTATGTCCATTACAACAAGAAGCATGGCTACGGAGAAACAAATGAAGGACCTACTTGCGGAATTTACGAGGATGATGGCACAGCAGCGCCAGGAGGAGGAAAAACGGCGTCAAGAAGAAAAAGACGAACAAGAAAAGCGACGTCAGGAAGAAAAAGAAGAACATAAAGAAGACGCCAGGAAGACAAAGTAGAACAGGAGAAAAGACGTCAAGAGGAAGAAAAGCGGCGTCAGAAAGAAAAAGAGGATGAAGAAAGAAGACGTCAAGAAGAAAAAGACGAATTGAGAAAAATTATGGAAGACATGAAAATACGACAGCAAGAGGAGAAAGAAGAACAAGAAAAGCGACGTCAAGAAGAAAAAGAAGAGCAGCAAAGAAGACGTCAAGAAGAAGAGAAACGGCGACAAAAAGAAAATGACGAATTAAGGAAAATTATAGAGAAACAGCAGAATGCCTTTATGTCAGCCACTGAAGAACTCAAAAATAAGATTGAAGTAAAAATGGACAAGGTCGAGGAGGAAGTAAGCGAAGTCAAAGGAGAAGTAAGTGAAGTTAAAGAGAAAGTAAACAAGTTCGAAGAAGAAGTCAAAGGAGAAATAGACCGGCTTAAACGACAGTTGAGAGACAGAGGAAGCCAGCAGGTGGTATCATCAGGTCAGCGACTATAAAACCTCCTTCTTTTGATGGCCAAAGTTCCTGGACGACGTACAAGAGGCAGTTTAAGGCAGCAGCGTGTGCGAACAACTGGAATGATGAAGAGAAGGCTATGGCATTAGTCCTGGCATTAAGAGGCCCAGCATCGGAGTTGCTCCTGACAGTCCCAGTAGATCAACAACAGAACTTCGGAGTTTTAGAAGCTGCCTTAGATCTGCGATATGGCGATCAGCACCTTGCCCAAGTATATCAGACTCAGCTGAAGTCGCGTGTTCAAAAAGCTGGAGAAAGTCTGCAAGAATTTGAAGCTGCGGTAGAAAGACTGGCACACTTGGCGTATCCCAATGCGCCAAGAGAATTCAAGGAGCAATTAGCCGTGGGAGCATTCCTAGATGGGATAAGGAACGAAGAGATCAGGCGAGTCCTCAGGATATCCCGATATAATAGTAGCAGCGAAGCCTTGGTGCGTGCACTTGAAATAGTAGCCGCATATAGAGATACTCCAAGGTCGAGAGTGCGAGCTGTGACTCTCGAAGAATCGCAACCAGAAACGAACCAGAATCTTATGTTGACAGAGATGCAGAAAGTGTTCACTAAATTATTTGATAAACTGGATGACCTCGGAAAGCAGGAAAAACAACAAAATAAAGGAAAAGGAAAAAGAACATATGAAACGAGACTGTTGACAGAACTCGGAGAGTCGAGCAAATGCTGTGAATGTTGAAGAGAAGCAGGAAAACTACACCAGGGGGGGCTGTGCTGACTAAGGAATGCAGTGCCCCCAGAGGAATTAAGATTTCCCAGCTTCGAAGAATTGCAAGCAGTCTGTTGTTGCAAGGATATGTGAACGGAAGAAAATGTTTGTTTACCATCGACACAGGTACTACATCATCAATAGTACGGCCAGGATTTATATCGGGTATAAAGATTACCAAGAGGCAAAATGAAGTGATCGTCCGGACGGCTACGGGGGACGGGGCTACGGTTCATGGAGAAGTAGACCTGGGTTTGCAGATTGGGCATTTAAGGTTCGACCACAGGGTCATCGTGGCTGACATCACGGATGACTTCATTTTGGGACTGGACATCATGGAACAGTATGGATTTATTGTTGATGTAGGAAAGCGAGTCTTAAGGATTGGGAACGAACAATTTATTCTGTCAAAAGTGAACGACCAATGCCAGAAAACAAGAAGGCCATTGACAACGCAGGCAGTCAAGACTCCTGCATTATCCACAAAACCAGACAAGGAAGATTGCAACCGCTACCCTCAGGGGAGAGAATTGCCGAACATGGTTGAAGTCAACACTGTCAAGGTCGATCTTCCAGACAGTTGGTCAAAGAAAACTCTGAGGCAAGAGCAATTGCGCGATGTAGAAATCGGACCCATGCTGAGAGCAAAAGAAGGGGGAATGCGTCCAGTATGGAAGGATGTTTCCAACAAAGAAGTGGGGCTGAAGGCTTTATGGTCACAATGGGATTCACTTACGGTCGTAGATGGGCTTTTGAGGAGAGCATGGGAAAGCCCAGATGGGAAGCAGGTTGCCATGCGTCTAGTGATTCCCAGGAGTCGTGTACCAGAAGTACTCCAGGAAGCACATAATGAAACGTCCAGCGGACACTTCGGCATAAACAAGACATTGAGTAGAGCACGGAAACAGTTCTATTGGGTTAATAGTCGCCAGGATGTGGAGGCCTGGTGTCGCAAGTGTAAGAATTGTGCTGCCCGTGGGGAACCATTTTCTATGAGCAACTACAGAAATGGAAGTCGAGAACAGCCGAAGAATGACCGAGAGCAGATGAACAAAACTAGTAACCGATTGAAGGCTCGTTATGATCAGGATGCCAGTACAGAGGGGGTTCAAGGTGGGGGATCTGGTTTGGTTGTACAACCCACAGCGGAAGGAATGGAGACCCCCGAAACTTCAACCGCCTTGGGATGGATCATATACTGTTATTATCCGAATTAATGATGTCGTTTATCGGATTCAACGAAGCAAAAAGTCCAAGATGAAGATCGTACATTTGAATAGACTGGCAAAATACACCGATGATTCCAAATTGCCTGACCGGGACGTTCAGGCTTAAGGAGGGGGCAGTGTGATGTGTTGCAACCCCTTCAATTAATTCAGATGTATTTGCACCTACTCGAGAAAGAACCTACCACCAGTAGTAGCAGTTCTAGAGTGATGACATCCGGAATTATCCAGAGAATGGTGGCGTCATCACAAAAAAATCGAGATCTGTCATTTTTAGGTATAAAAGACCGCATTCTCGGCGGGTAGTTGAGAGAGTATAGAAAGTAGAGAAGTTTGATTGACAAGTGAGGTTAAGAGTACAAAGTGATAAACATTGTTATTTTTAGTCAGTAAAGTTCATTTAAGTTAATAATCAGTATTGTGAAGTATACAGTAAATTATTTAATAAAGTGTGTTAGTGGTCATTTCTTGTTATAATTTTTGGAACCCACGGAATTTGCAAGGGTGGTTTCCTAGGGGTGGAAACACGTTACAATACAAATTGGCTCTAAAAAAATTGCAATACAAATTATGTTTTCACCAAATTGTTAACAATGTCCATAACCATTAACCAAAATGGCTGCCAAAAAGTAGTTTTTCTTATTTTTCCCGGTAACCGTTGCCCCGGTAAGAAAAATACTCGAGAAATTTAAAGTACATACGGGAGATGTGGGAGAGTTGGGACAATTTTCAAAAATTAATTTTTGAAATTTTTATTTTTGACAATTAAAAAAATTAAAAGCACAGTAATATACCTTCATATATTGGACCACTTCTTGCAAATATTAGTCAAATTTACGTGGTAAACAGCGGCATGGAAAAATATTTTTTAGTGCTATGTATTTGTCCCAAATCTCCCTCTTACGAGGGAGAGTTGGGACTAGCGATGGGAATATTTGGGACAGGTAATTAAATCTTCACAAAGATATGAAAAAATATTTTATTATTGCAAAAAATAACAAACAAAGAGAAGGAATAAAAATAATTCAAAAATCTGACAAATGCCCAAAAGAAAAACAAAAATATATTGTAAAAAACGATAAAAAAAATTTTGCCAATGCAAATTGCTTACAATAATATTTATGTGGAAATTCGACAATATTTCTTGGAACGACAGAATTATTCTTTTTTTTCTTGTAGCGTAACGGCATGCCTAAAACCGATCCAAATAATATAAGAAAATTAATTCATACATTAAATGTGTGCGCATAGGATGGGCCAGCTCTTCCTTTAAATAACGTCCCAACTCTCCCTCTCTGCTCGGTGTCATTAAAAGTGACCAGATTTATTTTTAGGTGAAAGTGAATCATAAAATGACCTCAACATTAAATAGCTAAGACGTCGATAACTCTTCAGCAACATTTGCACCCACAAAGCAATGAATTTGTTAGTTTGAACAAAAAAAGTTACTTTTCAGTACATAAAACAATTAAAATTACCTGAGATTTGAAGTACAGAACACACGGGCGAAATACGGCAGTTTATTTACTTCTCTCACAAATATTCATAACCCGCATGACACACAATATCAAACTACCAACCAATCGGTATAAAAAGTTAAAAAGTCACTGTCCCAAATCTCCCACGGTACCAACTCTCCCACATTTCCAATACAATTTTCTCCAAAATAAAACCTTTTTATTTTTTAAAAATTTATGACCAATTTAAGCATCGTACAATCTTTCATTGTGCTCAGTTTATCATTTTCAACACCGGATCTAATGGTGTAATAATTAGTCCAATCAACGAAGGAAAAATAGGGGAATTAATTCGTAGAGTTGACCAATTTTTGTATAGTTGGCGGCGGGACTGCCTTGAACAACATACTAAAAGTCCTGACCGGTGGGGGTGAGCGGGAGAGTGTGGAGTAGTTTAAAGGGCCCCTTTTCACGTTTTTCTTGATTATCTCGAAAACTACGACCTCTAGCTAAAAAGTATTCTTATACAAAATTAAACTAGATAAAATTTTCTACAAATAAGTTCTTATTCATTTTTTATTTAGGATCAATACTTTACGAGATACAGAAGGTGGAAAAATCGCGAATTAAAAAAAAATCGAGTTTTAATGGCATAAATGAAATTTTAATACTAAATGCATTTAAAACTAACAGAAAACTGTATTGTTAATAATAAACGAACGTTATCTTAAATCTAAACATTTTGAAAGTTAGCAAAATCATCATCATAGTCGTCGTCGTCCAAATTGTTGCCTAATGGTGCACCATTCGTACACGTACCATGGCAAGTGCCATAGTACACACCATTGAGCATGAAATGCCGGCTTTTCGGCAACCACAGCGTCCAGCACACCCAGTAGAACATCGGCAAAAGATGGAGTTCAAGATCGCTTCAGGAGCTACTGGTACTTTGGTGATAACCGGGATTAGCGATCCATTTTCCCCTCGGTTCCATCCCCACTGGTTCGGGGGTATGGAGTTGTTGAGCCATTGCTGTATCTGTAAGTAAGTAAGCGAACCGCCGCAAGTAACAATTTTGTAAAAACCAGTCGATATACCTGCAAATAAACTTTTAAAAGTGTTGTTGTGCAGCTCCTTTGGTTGCTGGCAGTGCGGCTAGATCAGGTTTTGGCTTGGTGGATGATTTTAGGAACGCAGCATATCGGTGTTTAAGACTCGTTCATCTGCAGTCGTTTGGCAGATCGCTAAAAACATTTTCTCATTCCACTTTACGCGCTGAAGCAGGAAAGAAAGAAAAACGTGAAAAGGGGACCTTTAAACTACCCCCCACCCCCCCGTTCACCTCCACCGGTTAGGACTTTTAGTATGTTGTTCAGGACCCCCCCCCCCCCCGACAACTACAAAAATTTGCCACTACACGAATCATTTCCCCCAATCGGCCGAACTTCGTTGACTGGATTAAAGACTGATGGAGCTCTAATTAAGACGTCTTATACAATGACTAATTTGTTGTAATGTATATTTCACCATATTTACGGCAACACAAATGGGCTTTTCACATATTCGAAATCTATTGGCAAGCTATTGATATCATGTGAATAATAGGTGATATTTAAATATCGTACCATATTTGCAAAGGTGAATGTTCTTAAATCTCTCCCAACGTTAACCAGATACACCCATGTCATGTGGTTGATCACTGGAAGCCGAAGATTGTAAGTAACAAGCAAGAAACCATAATTTTCTTTAGTAAAATTTGTTTTGAATTTTATGTGCCAATTTGATCTCGTATAAGCTCAAAACCTTGCAAAGATTGATCTCTACATTATCCATAAATGAAGAGGTCCATCTTAGTGACGATCTTAGTGATAATTTGAAAAAGGTGGTACGTTCCATTAATTCAACTTTTTAATTAAAATTGCTCAACGCGAATTTTCGAGAAAAAAACAAAATACATTGATTTATCTAGTAAAGGCTCATTTAGTAGAGGTAGCAGCAATATCTTAAGTTTAAACCCGTTTATGGGTGCAGGTGGTATCATTCGTGTAGGACGACTAGAAAATTAAAATATTCCATTTAATAAAAAACAGCCGATTCTGTTGTCATGCAAGCGTCAATTAGACCAAATTAATTTTTGAATTTGAGCATAAACGTCTTCTACATGTTGGGCCACAATTGTTATTATCCCACAATAGAGACAATTTTTGGCCTATTTTTCAAAAGAGATTGTGTTAAATGTTCAAGGTTCAATGCTAATTGTTTTCAGCCTATAGTGGAAAATTTACCCGTATCTCGCCTCCAGCCTGGGCCTTTGTTTGAGGATACAAGGATTGATTATGCGGGACCTTTTCAAATCAAAGATAAAAGGAGGCGCGGTTGTAAAAAAGTTAAATGTTGGATATCTTCCTTTGTTTTTCTACGCGAGCAATTCATTTGGAGTTAGTAAATGAATTAACTACGGAAGCGTTTTTACAAGCGTTAAAAAGATTTACATCACGTCGAGGTAGGCCGACTTACATTTACTCGGATAATAGTACAAATTTTGTAGGGGCCAAAATCGAGCTTCAAGCTTTGGGTAATTATCTTATTAATAGCTCAAAGGCTATTGTAAATTCTCCATAGCTGAGGTTATTCAGTGTCATTTTATACAACTTTATACACCTCACTTCAGAGGAATTTGGGAGGTGTAGGAGCAACATTTTATCGTAAACGTAAAAATTATTGTTGGATCTTTATAGAATGAACGTCTAGAATAAAAAAATGCTAATTTCTATGTTCGTGAGACCTATTTGGTTTTACAAGAATTTGTTTACTAGATAGGGAAGAAAAAAAGGAAAGCTATTCCGTTCAATTCATTTGTTTGAAAAATCTTCATTACGACACCTACGTACAGCAACTGAATAATGTATAGAAGCACTATTAATTTAAAGAATAACTCTTCTTTTTTCTCATCATTTAGTATCTGATGTTCCTTAAGTCGAATGATTACCTTACCTTTTTAGTAAACCTAACAGACTTTTATACAAGGCCAGTCGAAATGTAAGAAATTTTGGATTTGGCCATTGAATAACAAACACTCTATATGAATTATCGAGTTAAAATGTTGTATAGAAATATTTGAGACAACTGCGAATCGAATACGCTATCCAATTTGCCGATAAAAAATTACCTAATAGTCTATCTCGAAATTTCTACCCATTTAGAGGAGCTTAGTAGGCCTTGAAAATATGAAAATTATCTTTTCAAAACAGTCAAATAAATCTCATCGAGCACTATTCTCAAAAAAATAATTTTTAAATCGGCCAACGCGTTCCAAAATAATGGGATGTTGCGGTATTAAACAGCACACCGAAGAAATTTTGAAAATAATATCGTTTGAATGTACCCTTTCCATAAGTGCCAAACTTAAACTGGATATCTTTACCCGTTTCGGAGATAACTGGAGTTATGTTTTTTACATCTTGATGTAGCAACTAAAAAAAGGGTCACCAATCAGTGAATGTATACAGATTTTGGGTACTTCACTGGTCACCATGAACTAAAAATGCAAAAAAATATATTTATTATCATTTTAAAACAGCATCATAAACTAAACACAACAAGGCCTAACGGCAAAAATAATGGGAAAGAATCGGTGTCTCATAAAATAAGAGAGATATCGAGAAAAATTGTAAAATTATTTTTGGGGAATCTCGTAAGTTATAAAGTTTGGTAAAAAAAACACACCTTTCTTTCACACCTTGTAGATAACGTACTTCAAAATAAAAAAACTCGGGCAAAACTCACTGTTTCACAATTTGTTTATTTCATTGTTTAAAATACACACTAATGAAATTATTTTTGTGATTTTAAACATGATATTAAGTGGGTTAACAAACATGTTTTAAGGTGATTTGGTATTACGGTAATATTTTTCCTTTGTTAGGAAGGGGTCAAGTCATATCGATAATGCTTTGAATCATTTCTTTATTAAATTGAAATGTATGTTACTAGGACCGGGTTTTTTTGCATTCTACCAGGACCCCTGCCGAATATATGCACCAGGTATACAAAATAGAACATATGCAAAAAATTCATTTATTTATAATAATATTTTATTAAAGTATTTGTAATATATTATGTTAAAAAGTATATATTTAAAAGGTTTGTTTTGTATGGTACACTTCAAAACAAGGCTGTACACACAGACCAACCACTTTGCACACATGTACCTAGACTATTCTTTTTTTGCCAGAAGCTTGCTTTGGTTACAAACAGTGCATCGTCGAAACTTATTATTGGGTACCAGGATGAAAAAATGTTGGCCTATAAGCCTCTCAGGATTTTTGGTCATAGGTTTTACTCGGCTTTGGTTAGACAGTCGTCTGAAATTAGACAAAGAAATCGATGGTAAAAGTTATTTTCTCACTAACTAAAACTTACCGCTCAATAAGTTGTCTTATGATTTTTAACTGAAAATCTGCTAGAGGTTCTCTTCCTGCATTTTGTGTTTGGTATAGTGCATGTGCGTTGAGCATGGCTAGGTCCACCATATGAAAAAACAGCTTTCTGTGCCATTTTACAGTTTTTCTAACGAATTCTGTAGAGCTTATTTCAATCAGAATAACGAGATTCATGATGTCGAGTAAATTTGCCGTATTTATACGGCAGTGAGCCAAGTGGTCCTGTCTTAGGTGCCGTATTTCTTCGGCATTGGGCCAACGGACACAACACGAAGCGACACAATTATGCGGCTGTGGTCCTACTAAAGGCTATTAAACATAATATCGTCACATATATACGACAACGGTCTAAATATGTCATATAACTCTGAACACATATATACGGCAGTGGTCCTGAGGGACCATTTAGGTATTGACTAAAATATACGGCGATGGTACGGAAAGGGTTAAATGTCACTTTTGGGAGTTCTAAGGGACTGTCGGCATCCTTAAATCCTCCTCGTAGTTGAAGTTAAATCGTTCTTAAAAATAATTACTAAAAAGGCATCTCTGAATATTAATATTTACTTACATTTGCTCAAATTGGAACGCCATATTTTTAAAATTTTTGACATCGATAAATCCTAACGATAACAAAACTCGGTCTTTAAAAATATTTAAATAATCGATACTTCAGATCGATAAAATTCAATTTTTTATCGCATGTAATATCACTAGTGCTTAGAATTTTATCGGTTAATTTTATCGAAAGCTCTGTTGCCTGGTAATAATAAGGAGTGTAAATTGACAGTTTATTATCTGATTAAATCCCGAGCGCTTTGGTCTAATAATAATAATAATAAAAATAATAGTTTATTATCCATAAAGCCATACAAACGGATTGGAGTCGTCATTTAAAAGATACATAGATACATTTTATAGTTCTGGAGATGCATATTTTATACATTCTACATATCTCAAAACTTATAATAAAATAATAAAACTACATAATCAAAAAATTGAGTATACAATAGTATACTGGGTAAATACACATACAATAATATACTTGATAAATACACGTACAATTAATATATATTAAAATAATACACAGGTACAGTTTGACTAGGTGGTAAAATTAATGTATTCATGGACATTGTAAAAGCAATTCTGTTGCAGGAAGCCTTTTAATTTAAATTTAAAGCTATTAAAGTTGGTAGTATCGGTTATTTGCTTTGGCAACTTGTTGTACAGAGAGATGCCAGAATAAGTAGGCGATCTTTCGTAGAGAGTCGTACTATGGGGACAGTTTTTAAGCAGATGCCCGTATCTAGTGGGATAACGATGTTGTTCAGAAGTACTTGTAAGAGTAGCTAAATTTTTCTTTATGTGTAGGATTGTTGTGATTTAATCTTTCATAATAAAATGCCAATTTGCAATCATATTACCCTTTGGCAACTTAGCTTGAGCAAAATTTTATAGATAATAGTATATTATGTAACAAGTTTTATAAACGTCATTTTAGTCACGAGTTTTATTAATCGCGAGCGACGCGTAGCGGAGCGAGTGTTTAATAAAATGAGTGACTAACAAGTTTATAAAACGTGTTGCATACTATACTTTTTCTACGACAGCAAATATCTAAATAAAAAATTTGGAAGTTATTTTAATATTTCATTTATTAACGTATCCATAACATGGTAACAGTAAAAAATACAAAATTACTTGTCTCTTGTCACAACGCGTCGATTTATTTTGACAGATTGATGACAAGAATTACGGAAAACTAACTTGATTTTTGCCATTAAAATATCTAGAATTAACCTCAGTCGTGACTAATATCTCGTTGCTAAGTTCAGCCTGTGACTAAAATGCACGAAGTCACGGTTTGTCGAAAGCGTGTTTAAAGGATTATTTAGCGTCATGGAAACGTATACGATAAACGCCATTTTAAAGATGGAAGTAGAAAAAATTTATTATAGTATGGTATGGTATTTGGGGAGAATATTTCACGAATGAATAATTCATTAAGTATGTCTTTAATATTGTGTTTTGTAATTATATGCCTTCAGATGTTTTCTTGTCATTTTTTAAAGTTTACTGACCTTCATTTCCAATTTCATCGTTTACATCACATAAAAATGCATTTCCAAAACGACTCATAGTAAAAAACAAATTAGTATATTTAACAGTGACATGTGTCAAATTATTACCGCGATATTTGTCGACGTGTCGATACACAAAATTGGAGTGATACATTTTTCGTGTTGGTACTATCAAAAGCCAACCTAGGTTAGTTTTCCAATAATAATGACATTTGATTGGTGCAATTATGTCAAAAAACAGGATTCATTGGCTATGTTAATGAGTGAAATAATCGGCATCATACAATCGTAATATTGTTTTTCTACAACTGCCTTTGAAAATGACAAATAACCATGACTCGAATCTGTATTTTTTCACATGATGTATGCAAAAATCCAAAAAACTCAGTACTATGTTGTTCACACAGTCCTGTCGAAAACAGAACTAACACCTTTTATTTGTATTTTTATTATTTGAACTAGGTTCATAGCAACTAAACATCAGTTTTGAAGTCTTCAAACCTCATAAAGAAGTTTATGGTTCATATGTTTACTTATGAAATTCTTTGTTTTCCTTGAAGTCGTAGAAAAATATTGTAAACAATACATTTGGAAACATCTTTTCACACGAGTGAGACAGTCGAATTCGTTTTCGGAACTTTTGTTGTTTAAAATACTATTTTAAACACCTTTAGTTAAAATTCTGCAAATAAATTTATCGATTGAAGTAGTGATATGTCCGAGATGTGACTAGTCGATAAAATGAGTTATTTTTATCTACAGTAAAATCACAAGAGCTTTTTTTTATCGGATCAATTTCTCTTTGTAACGAAACAATTTTGCCAATCTGTGATTTTATAAGAAAAACTGACATGAAAAAATCGCGAGACCAGAGGACGAGCGATTTTGTCAAATGTCAGTTTTACTTCCACATCCAGTGGAAGTATAGTAACGACAAAAAAATTTGTAAAAATTTTTATTGTTCAAATAGTCTTAAAATGTCATGAAACGTCGAGATTTTAAGTTTGAGCGAAAAAAAAATTCTGTCTGTCGGTCTGTCTGCCGGTCTGTCTGTCTGTTGGTCTGTCTGTCTGTCGGTCTGTCTGTCTGTAACTTTTTTTTGTGCGCACGTTTACTCTGGAACCGTTTAAGATATTGACTTGAAATTTGGTACATGTATGTACTTTAACAAGATCTGGAACTACATTATATTTTCATGTTGTTCCGACGAAGGGTTGGGGGGTAAATTGGGGTAAATTTGGAGTAAATGGGTAAATCAAGCAGGTAAGAGTCGATAAAATTTATATTTAATATATACAAGAGAAGCTAGGGTCTCAAAAAATTTTTTGGCATTATCCACCCCCATTACCACCCCCATCCCCTTATTAAAGGGGATGAAAAAAAAAATGTGATTTAGTGTGTGTACAAGAACCAGAAACCTCAAAATATTTGTTTGCTTCATCCACCTCCACTACCACCCCCGCCCCACTACCGATGTGGGGTAACGTTTTATGGGTTTTTGGGGTAGAGGATTTCAAATATTATATTATTAAAGTTCCATAAACAAGTATTTCCACATACAAAGTTTTTTCGTTGTGAGTGACTTGGATAGAGAATCTGGATGTGGAAGTAGTGATTCCTTGGGCAGCGGTTTTTCGAGCCAAATTACTGATTGGTAAAATTTTGAGTTAAAAAGAAATTTACCCATAAAAGAAAAGTTCGAGTGCTTTTTGACAAGATAAATGAATGAACAACAACAATAATTATATTTATTTATACAATTATTTGAAGGAACAGTTATTAAAAACACAGTTGTTATAAATTGTTTGGTTTGGTGTACCGATTTCAATATTCACTTCTCTAGTTTCCACACATGTCGAATATTCGTAAATTATAGCGGACAGTACAGATTTTAAAGTGACGTGCGACTACTAGATGTACTCTGCTATTGACGAACAGGCATTTTTATCGGTGATAAAAAACGATGCACCTTTTTTATCGCTGTCAAAGTGACAAAAATGTGACTGTCAAAGAAACTTTTTTATATAGGAGTTAATTTATCGATTCCATAAATTCTTAATAGGGTTTCTATAGACGTGTCGTGGGTTAAACAGGATCAATAATTTTATCGACTGAAATAGTAATAGCGCAGATTTATTGGCTGATAAAACACGTTCTTTAGCGACAGAAACTGTTAATTATCATAATAAAATAGATATACTCTGGGTAATATAAATAATATAAATAATTTTTACGGTTGCCTCTTACCTTTGATAATAACTATATATTTTCCATATTTTAGTAAATCCGATGTGCAGAATCTGTCCCCTATTTAAAATTATTTATAAATAAATATCTCAGCTTTACAATAAGAGTTCAATCTTTACTACATTGAATAAAGATACGAGTATTAATTACATAAATAAAACAAGACAATATTGTTTATAAGAACACAATGTCACGAATGCCTGTAAAACCTAATTGTTTATTGATGTTCGGCTAACATTATTTTCAACTTTCCCTTTTTTAACAATCTATGAAAGTAACACAAACACAATTAAAACTACAATGTAAACATTCAACTAATGGTAGGTGCCAACCTTGAAAGTTATAGTAATTAGGTGTCAATAACTATTTTAGCTGAACGTGCTTGAATTACTTTATAGAATTCCTCTCGTTTAAACAGTAGTAACTCTCGCTTGCGGTTAGACACATGAGGTAGAAAGTCTACCACAAGTGATGATGAGAACAATAAATTATGCTTACTTGTTACACTTTATAAAAAAATTGATAAGTTCCCATTTCTACAAAAAAAGAATGGGTTATTTCTCCATGCATTTTACTTCTTCTTTTGGTAGTTAATTTTGGTAGTTTCGGTGTTTATATTGCAAGTATTTAATATTATTTTTGATTAGTAGGCATCTTATTTTATTTTTAATGGGAGGCATATATAAAGAGTATTATGTGACACACACAACTTATCACTGATTTGAGTCCTAACTCATGCAGATAATAATGTCGATGGGATTGGTTGTATGTCTGTACATAATTTTTCTGCTCTGCTTCTTAGTTTTGAAGTTTATTTAATTTGTGGCATGTTTTATGCTATTACAAAAAAAATAACAGGACAATACAAGAGTAGGGCAACTTAAAAAAATATTTAGTTTTTCAAGAAACATGGTGTTCTTTTTGGTCGTAACTCGCTTTTAAATAAGTCGAATCAGAAGTAAATTACACAACGAAATGTTTACTCCTTGCTGGTTTATTAATGTTTATTTGACATAAATACAAACTACAAAAAAACCTGAAGGCTCTGGATGTCAACAGAGCAGAAGAGTGTAATAGACCCACGCGAAGACTTCAGACTCTCTGTGAAATAATTATTATATTTAAGCCCTGTATAAAGAACTGGAGTTACATGCCTATCACAATTATTAATAACAGTAAAGACCTGTTCCAACAGTAAGAATGATTACATGAAAATGTAAACCTAGAGCGTGATCAATTAAAGACTCTAGTGTTACTCTTAGAACCGACAGGGATGAGGTTACTGCGGTTTGACACCAATATTATATTAATAATAATAAATACATTTATTCATAAATGAATTGGTACAAATTCGACAATATTGCCCTCTTCCATTTGCTCAGTACTAACTAAACCTAAATTAAATCTAAAACTAAAATATCTCATGACAATGACATACCACAGGCTAAAAGGTTTCCGCACAAAAGTTTCTGATAAATATCCAACACAACCCATAAAGAACAGAAAATGCATGGGACACCACAGAACTATTGCCGTTGGATTAGCAACAATTGAGAGTTCATTCCATAAATGGGCTGCATGGGCTGAAAAATAGCCGTCCTTTGAGGGACTATTACAAAGTTGGTTACGTTTCTGGTATCATGACCGTGGTTATGTGTAATTAATTTAGAACCTAAATAAGTTGGCTCATTTATTTTAATGATCTTCCATATGAAACAATACAATATGTGATGTAGTCTTCTATTTTCCATATTTAAAATTTTATGCTCATGTAGATATGTGGTGATGTCATTGCGGAAGGGAATATTATAAATGTACCTCATACAAGAATTTTGAACTTATTGTATGGCATGTTTCATTAAAAAAGACATCGTGTTACCATAAACCACATCTTCGTAATCAAGTAGAGATAATATTAACGAATTACAAAATATTTGTTTACATCTTTATGTTTTGAATGGTATAACTTTTTTTAGACGACAATATGCCAGCTTTATTTTATTTTTAATATGACTTTCAAACTGCAGGAATGAATCAAGAGCTACTCCCAGATTTTTTCCTTCATTGACCATTGAAATTATTTCATTATTTATTTTGAAACTTAAATTCATTGATTGAAATTGTTTATTCATTAGCACTGTTCCTATTAAAATGACTTGTGATTTGGATGCATTCAATTTTAGGTTATGGTCATATGCATATTTATATATATTATTTAAATCTTGATTGATCTTAACTTGTATAGAGTTATTATCTGCTAGATCGAATGAACAATAAAGCGAATCATCGCCATATTGATGGAGAGTGATATTTTTAATAACTTCAGATATATATGAAACATATAGTGAAAAGAGTATGGGCCCTAGGATTGATCTTTGTGGCACACCTGCATTTAAAGCTTTAAATTGAGACATTTGATTTATAACAACACCTTGACTACGTTCTTTAATATAAGTTGATATTAACTGAATTGAAATGTCTGAAAATCCAAAATAATGTAATTTCGATAGCGGTAGTGGATGATCAAGGGTGTCAAATGCTTTTGAGAAATCCAGCAGTACCAAACAAGTTCACTTTCCATTTCTATTTCTATTTCTCTGATAACATCATCAACTATGCTAATGCTGTAGTTGTACTATGATTTTTTTGGACCTCGACTGACAAGTCGACAATAATTTATTTTTTTGCAGATATTCATAGATTTGGTTATGTACAATGTACATGCGCCTCTCAATTATTTTTGATATCGCGCAGAGTAAACTAATCGGCCATAGATCTTTGAAATTGACAGGATTATTTTTTTAGCTATAGGTTTTACTACGGCTTTTTTCCATAGTGATGGATATTTACCGTGTAAAAGTGAAAAATTTATTGTATGTGTTATTGCAGGAAGACAAAATGTCATGAAAAGTTTAATATCATAAATTGAGAGGCATGAGTTTTAATAGAATCTATTATCTTAGCCACATTATATTCTTCAATAGGTTTAAAACTAAGAAGTTCATTTATGCTTATGAATGAATATTACTGATATAAAAATTTAAACTAATATCATTTACTGTAGATTGAGTATATACTTCAGACACACAATAATCATTTAATGAATCAGAGTCCTGCAAATGTGACGGTAAATCTTCCTCGGATGTTTTAGTTAAATTCAATTTTTTTGCAGCTGACCAAAAAAATTTTGTATCGCTTTTTATTTAATTGAAGTAAGCCACTTTTTCGCAGCGAATGGCTGATTTCGTATATTCGCGTAATTCTGTATAATAATTATAATTGCCCTCTGTCTTGTTTTTTAGATATTTTTCACGAGCCTTGTCCCTAAGTTTTATCATAATTTTGATAGTATCTGTAATCCACGAGGTAAGCGGTCGATCAATAATTTTTTACAAACAATTGGGGCATGAATTTTTAATAAATATAGTAAAATACGATTTAAATGAAAAACTTTATCATTTATATCCTCAGATTCATATATAGAATTAAAGTCAATATTAGAAAATTCTAGATTGAAAGCATAACAGTCTATATTTTTATAGTTCCTGTATCGGACGTACTTATTTTTATGTTTGGTATTTGGCATATTTAATATAGCAAAAACTAATTTGTGGTCCGTAATATCTTCATGTAAATTTAAAACACCAGCTTCTGTCACGTTTAGATCTGAATTTGCAAAAAACTTTTCGAAAATGAGCAAAGTGAGTTTGAAGGAGATTAGCAGTTGGTCAAAGAACGCGAACGTAGCAAAATTCAACGAATCAATGTTTCTAATAATAGATTCTTCAATAGAGTATTCATTATAAGTGGACAAAAGAAAATACATATTGGTGCAGAGAGACTGCTTTCCAAAGAAAGATTTTCTACGAATATTTGGATTGGTCTTTTAGGGACTAAAGTAATTAGACCTTATTTTTATAATGGCAAATTAACTACTCATAGATACCTTAATTTTCTGCAAAACGAGTTTCAAGCTTTTCTTTATGAATTAACATTGGCAGAAAGATTAATTTATTCATATATTCAACAAGATGGGGCTCCATCTCACATTACTGTAATAAGTGCAAATTATTCAAATCAAGTTATGCCAGATATGTGGGTAGGCACTTATGGATCCATTCTATGGCCACTTCAATCACCAGATATTACTCCCTTGGATTTTTCCTCTTGACTTACATTAAACATAAGGCATTTCAAACTGCTCCTGAAAATATTGAGGGCCTCAAACCAGAATTAGAAACGCATGTGAGGTGGTTAATACTGAAATGCTCCAAAATGTAATGCGTGAGGTGTTTCGTAGAGCACGTTTGTGCACTAGAATATATGGTGTACAATTTGAGCATTTATTGTAGTTAGTAGAATAAATACACATATTTTAGTATGGTAGTATAAGTAGTACTGTTATAGTTTTTCGTCTTTTTTGAAAACATCAAAAAACATCATTAATAAAAATACGAGAACAAAAGAAACGTTTTGTTCTCGTATTTTTATTAATGAGATGTTTGTCTGTATTAAACTGTAATAAATAATTACTGATTTATAATAATTATTACAACGTTAATTTTTACTATTACGGCACAGCTAATTTTTACGATTCAATGATATGTAGATAATATGATTTTTATAAAATTTAAAATTTTGGCACTATGAGTTGAAATTTTTATGTTTATATCGTTGGAAAGAGAAAAAGTAACAGATTTAATGTTGTTGTGGCCTACCTTCAGATTTGTTCTTTTTGTTTTCTTATTATTCTTATAGTCTTTGCCGGTAAGTTTCATTCCTTTATTTTTTTTCGTATCTCCTCAAATAAGGAAGATATAAGCGTTTGTGGTTTTCCTAGATGTAGTACTATATCTTACAAAGTTGGAAATGGATTTAGAATTCCTTTTTACTAAAATAAAGCTCAGAAAAAATTGAATAATTTTTACCACAACTTTTTTCTACAAGAGATATGTGCCTTGGTCCTGGTAAAATAGACATACTATAGTTGAAAAATTCTTTATAGTGAGAAAGTTTCTGACGTTCTGCGGAGAGAGACGAATAAATAGGGCGGGAAACAGATATCCCGATGTCGGTCATTGGATGTCGGCATCTTACTTAGCGGTAAGTGACTTAACAGTCTAACGGTTTTGACTTCAGGACCGCAGTCGGCTGATGTGTTTGTACAGTAAGTAGCATGTGGCAGTATAATTCAATAATTACTTTTATATTTCTTTATTTGGTAATATAGCTTAGGTCCCATGACTCAATACTAAGATATGTCCAATCTAAATTTCACAAGCCACAGCTGACAAATACCTACAATGAAAAAGTAAACGAGCGAAACAATACAGTTAAATCCGGCTCTGCGTTCTGCACTCCTTGCCTCTCGACAACACCGCCTACTCACAATACTCACATCACTATTCCGATTATTTCAACTATACATAGGTAATGAGTCTAGTCGCAGAATTTAAATACACCATATTTAAGTAAAATTTACGTGGACGTGACATGGAATCGATATATGTGATGAATAGATTAGGTTGACACGTGAATGGGATTATATTAGATCCTACACTGCCACCATTAGATCTATTATAATCTATTTGCAGCAGCATTTTGATAAAGCTGGTAACCTTATCGGGTGAACGATCATAATCCAAACATACATAGTTTGCCCATACAAATTGCGCACCCGTCTTTTTCATTCCAGTTTTCTCATACGTCATATATTTGCCACTGTGACGTGCTTTTCGATGGGGCCGAGAAAGCATCGTTTTTGGCACCTTAGCAACTGCGGTATTCACGGTGCTCGGGCGCCAGTTTCCTATATTACGTGGCCACATCTCTTAAACAGCCTGTAAAGTAGGGCTGGAGTAACTCCTGTGGAGAAACGGAAAATTCCAGTGGGTCGAAATAGGAAACATTAGACTTTCACACACACAGAGCAGTAAAATGCATAATTCGGTAAACAATATCTATTTATTTCCCATATTCCACAATACCAACTCTAAATTATTTACACTAAAGCTACCTATATATGCAAAATAAAACCCAGGCTATGATACGGTTACGTTGATGCTACGGTGCTGTTACAGTGATGTTACGGTGATGTTACTATAGCAGACAGAAACAAAGTGACGTGAATTCGTTGTAATGGCGGTGATGGACGGTTAGGTTATGTACAGTCGTCAGATACCAGGAAGGAGCAAGCAAACAACAAATGATGCAACAATTAAATCATTACTCTAGGTGTCAGACTCGACTAATATCAGCTTAACTAAAGCTGAAAAAAAAGGTATAATTAGTTAAACGGTATTCTGCAGCTCCTAGCCTGAAAATAGGTGAGAAAATAGCACGACTTACGTCCTGATTTCTCCGACTTAATATGAACCCCGGAGATCCCAGAAACGCTTTCTCTGTGTCCATAGCATAGGCACATTAACACATACTGCGCATACCCCGCGAACACCAGAGCTAGCCACAGGAACAATGTTGTTGGCACCTTGGTGTGAGCTCGTATCCTGGACCTGAAATTTGGTGAGCGTCCTGATTTCTCCAGCTCAACATGAACCCCGGAGATCCCAGAAACCGTTACATTATGTTCACAAAGTACCAGTAGCCGTATTAACACATTCTTCAGATACCCACAAGAGTTAACCCTAACAGTTAACAGTAAAATCGGTAAATAAACACAAATAAAAATACGTTGTTCTTTATATCAGCCAAGTCGCTACCTATTATTATTACTATTATCCTTACTTTAACTTTCGGTTGCTCTTGGCACATCCGGCTGGTTTCGTTGCGGCCAACAGAACTCCTTGTCTGGCGGTTTGGATGGGCTCTAGAACAAAAGTATCAAAGCTAGATTAGGGAAACTCTGTTCCTTCTGCGCACTGGTGATGACGTAGGCTGGTACTTTACGGTATTTTTTGTATACGGATGATTTCGGTTTCGGTCTTGTCACACTTATTCGGTTCGGAATCCTGTCTTGGCACGTCTGGCTGCTAGCGGAGCTCGTGTGGAAATCAACTGCCGGTTCCTATCTCAATAGATAGCCAGCCCGTGTCCCTTCTCTCGGCAAAAAGTGGGAGATATGTTCATAGCTCGATGCGCGTGAATAGCAAGTGACGTAGGCCCGACTTAGTACAGTTTCGCAAGAATAAAATAATTGAAAAATTGTAACCTATGTCTGCTGGCTGGCTACGGGAGAGGGCACGTCTACTCACTGGCGCTGGTAGGGATTGACTGTCAATATTCCTCAGAGAGCGCGGGCTAGTATGGTCAGAGATTAAAACAAACCAGTTGTTGCACTTATGACGTATCATGGTTTAGATAATAGATCAAATCCAGGAAGGTACCACTTTGTGCAGTGATCTGCGCATTATACCAATTAGTCTTAATTTGAATGTTTGTGAGTGTGTTTAGGCTCCATGATAGTTTATGACTTCAACATTTTTAATATTTTTCTGAGTTGGACTGTATTTACACATTTTTAAGTGACTTTGTAGTGTTTTTTAGTTCAGTTTCAGTGACTTTATGTTAAGTACACCCCCGTCTGAAGTAACTCTTGACCTGAAGCCAACTCTGTTATGTTTTCTCCTCAGAATCCTGTAAAGTATACGTCACAGGACAAAAAATGAAACTGGTTGCACAGGGAATACTATTAAGTGAAACATCTGGTTTGTTTTAATCTGTGGTATGGTTTCTTGACGGTGTGCTATGGTGGTCTAGCGTTGAGGTGTATTTTACGCGGAAATAAATTATCGAGTGGGTTTTAACAAGTAATACAAAAATAATAAAATATGTAAGAGCAACTTATTTGGGCCTAAGAATTTGCTTCGTTACACCACTGTACTTTGAGTCTGTAGATACTAAGGAACAAAGGCAGATTCATGTGATGGCTGTGATGTTTGAGAAATCTCCGCTATGTGAGATCTTCTCTGATGTCATTATATTTATTTGAAGGGTTTCAGGGGAATGAGCAGACCATGTATATTTGAATCATGCGAAAGACTATCTTAGTCATCTGTCAACAGTTGTCGTTTATTAAATAATGAGAACCGTATTCTTTCTGCAGCGGGACAGGTACACAAAAATGTGAAGACCGATATAGATAAAATTACGTAAATATTCCTTGTATGTTTGGTTACTAATGACTGTTTAGGTAAATTTCATTTAATTCGACAATGAGTTGACTAGGTTTAGGCGGAGTCTACGAGCGTATGTGCAACAAATGGCAAATGACTTTAAGCTGAAAAATGAAAAATGTTATATTTAGTTGGTATTTTTCGCTATAAATAGTAGAAACATTATCGACAGTTATCTACAAATAGGAAAAAAACTTAATTTGCAATAAAGGTACAAAATCAATAAACGCCGGTGACAAGAATAAATGGAACTTAATAGCGAAGTATGTGCCCCCTAACTGAAATTAATGCGCTAGAAATTTTTTCTTGAATATGTTAACTTAACTGCCTTTGAAAATGCAAGTACAATAATTGATTAAATAGTTGAAACTAAATAGATAAGCTAGATCAGTAGTTTGTGCAACAAGAGTGGATATGATATCCATATCGCACGATAAAGAAGCTTGAGCACGGCTCCGTAAGCGGAGTGCTCAATCTTTCGAGTGCTATATGGATAATCCACACGAGTTGTACAGTAAACTTTTTCTACGACCAGCTTAAAAAAAAACTACAAACATTATTAAACATTAATATGTTAACAAATACACACCTACAATTATTATTTTGACAGCTAACTTAAACTTAAAACGAATAATTGCCTATGTACTTAATACACGAACTGTGATTGGTCGGTTTCATATCATATCCATCCTAGATAGCATATGATATATCCGTTCAGTTAACTGGAATTGTCTACTTATCCATTCTATAGACTGTACAGAAAACAGCACATTTACATAATGGAGTAGAAAATAGTAGTTTGTGCAACAAGAGTGGATATGATATCCATATCGCACGCCGTAGGCGGAGTGCTTCAAATCTTTTGAGTGCGATATGGATAATCCAATCGAGTTGTACAGTATACTTTTTCTACGACCAGCTTAAAAAAACTACAAAATCTATTAAACATTAATATATTACACAAATACACACTGACAGTATACCCTTATAGTTACTTTGACAGCTTACGCACTAATTTGATTTTAAAATAAATAGCTGTCTATGTACTTAATACACGAACTGTGATTGGTCGGTTTCATTTCATATCCATCCTAGAACTGGTATGACATATATCCGTTCAGTTAACTGGAATTGCCTACTTATCCATTCTACAGACTGTACAGAAAATAGCAAATTTACATAAGGGAATAGAAAAAGAATTTATCAACATTGTCGACTGAATATTACGTTAAAGAAACACAATAAAAGCTTCCAAATAGGTTGCTGCTATGTAGATATAAATTACGCAAGCTTTCTACATAGGACATTCTACCATTAAGGTAATGTTTAGTCGCCAAAAAGGTAAATAATGTAAATAACGCCTAACTATACTACCTACTTCGGCTTTAATAGAAATTTATGCGAGGTAACTTTTGGTAGAGATTTAGTAGTTTTCTCATCGCTGATTAAAATATTTTTAACAAAATGGTTGATTTATTGATATTATTTACATAAATTGAATACAAATTAAGACCGATTGGTACATTTCTACTGAAAGTATATGTATCCAGTCACTGTTAGGTCATAATTAATACATTTATCTTTTGGCTTATACCTAATTTGCAGGACGTTGTCAATCTTTGAACCATAAATAAAAATTACATTGGCAGTATACTTAATTTCAGTGGCACCACTATCACCAAACGGGTGAAAGTTGTAGTCATACGCTGCTGACTGTCAATATTTAGTTGAAAATAGAAATAAAGATATTGACTATGCAGTCAATCTCAGTACCACCACATAAAATGAATTGTGTCGTATTAGGGCAAAATGTTAATCAAATATATATCTGTCTACGTCCACGCCCGACTTCAACTTTTACTCGTTGTACAGTAGAACGGGTTGGTATATCTTGGTTTGTTTCCTGTTATCTGATTATGTGTAAAATATTTGTCCCTTATGATAGTGTTTGCAATTAACCTCGGAGAATGAATAAAAACCGAAAATTTTAGTAAGATGTATATGGTTAATCTCGCTCAATTGGAAATTAAATTGGTATTTACGATTACCTAATATTAACATTCCGTTTCAATCAGAACTAGTTCACAGAATTCCATGTTGTAATAACCTGCAAGAAATACACCGAAATAACCTCTTGATTAAATAGAATCAAGTATTTTCATTCGTCTTATATTAAAGTACAGAAAGTTTATAAGTGGTTGTAAAAGCAAACATACTTAATTAAATGAGCGTGCTTAAATTTCTTTGCGTTACAGAAATGTGAGGAAAAACGAAAGTGGAAATAATAACACATTTATTTATACTTGTTCACACAAATTAATATAAAAGAACATATTTTCTTTTTATTATTACTCTAATACTCCTATAAATCCGGTCTTATATCGAATATCATTAACTTTCTTTAAATAAAAGACTATAAATGCGAATGTAGTTAATGAACAACGGTATTATGTTTGATGGGAATATTACTTTTTACGTTTAAAGAGAAGATTGAAATGAGACACTCTCGTTCCATATTTTCTATATATGAGGTTTTCTTAAATAACTTATGCGTATTGTTTGAAATATCTTTTATTTAGAAGAAAAGTTATAGGTTATTAATTTAAATAAGTAATAGCGGGACTTTTGATTTTTGAAAAATAGACCGTTTAAATTTATACCTTTTTATTTACGCCGACTTTTTACTCATATCTGTGGACCCATGTTAGTTAACTCTCATTTGCTGTGTGGCACGTTTGAAAGCATCATGTTACCTGTCGCGGGTGTCTGTGAGATTTACAGCTCCACTTGAGATCTTTCCCATCAGCTTCTTCGAACGTCAAACCAAGGACATCGTCTTCATCACTTACCATTTGGTTTTCCTGAAGCTATCATGATGAGCAATTACACGTAGCCAACTTAGTTGACTAGTCATTTTTATCGAAGAATCGTGATTCTAATTTAGCATATGAGGAGTTTTATAAGTATTCAATTAATATTTTTGAATTTTGTATCCCAAAATCACTTTTACACCGTAGAACCATCTACCACGGTGTGCAAGTATTATTTTGTATGTCATGAGAAATATATCCCTTTATGATTTAGTCAAAAAGCGAGACCCCCGAATTCGACACACATGCTATGCAACTCTCGAACATACAAAAACAGATACTTGATTCTTATGTAAAAACACATCAGAAAACCTATTTTTGAGGTAGCGATTTGCTTTGGAATTGCGAAAGTGGAAAAAATTGAACTTTTTCGTCTTTCTTACAACAAATACTATTTTTGCATTTTTCATGTTTCTATATCTGTCATTTATTGTCGTAAAAACTTCATATTTTAGTATTACAATATTCAAACCTCATCTTTTCAAAGGTGTATGCAAGAATAATATGTGTTACGATATGACTGAAACATAAATTAATATTAATAGGGGAGTTGTCATTTTTGTGTCATTTACAGCGAAACAGTGTGGATCGGGATAACTTTTTTATTTTTAAAAATAACTATATACTATAAGCGAGTACGCTGGAGCTAATGAAATAAGGATTTTGTTTTATTTGGAGTGTTTTTATAAAATGCATAGGAAGTGAGAAAAAAGCCCTGTAACACGAACACTGCTCTGGCCCACAATCCCTAACCCTATCGGGCAACAGATAGTTCTCATTTTATTACATTTCTATGTTAGTTCACAACTGTTTGTTTTTTAGAATATAGTATTGTATTGTTATTATATTGTTATTATATTGTTATAATTGAAAAAATAGTTTTATTTTCAACTGGTTCATGATTAACCGTATATGTATAATATGAAGAGATCAGGTGAGAAATTTTCACTGTAAACATATGCAGGAAAATGTAAAGTATTGAATCTACTAATTTCTAAAATGGTAAATTTTTGGAATCCAGTCATTCGGTGAAATTAATAAAAATGGCGCATATGTTATTGAAGATTGCTTAATAAAAGTATATAGAGTTTTTCAAGTCGTTATTATATGGTCGTCCAGAATTCATAGAAACTATGGACCATTTAGGAGCCCATTTATTTCCAAGCTAAAATACATACTAAAGAAATATCAGTTGTATATAATTGTCAATATGTGTATTCAAAAAAAATGTCCGACCAATGGGATCCCATTACCGAAGGTTTTTGACATGCTGAACACGATATCGTAGTCCGTTTTGCGCCATCACGTCAGGATTTCGAGTAAACTTAACCTAAAAGTGCTAAAAATACCTTTTTCGTTCATGCACAAATTAATTCACTGAATATTTTGGGCTGAATTTTGTTACTCGGGAGTTTTTGGGGTCGCTGATTACGAATCTGAAGTCAGAATTTAATAATTTCTAAATCTAAGATGGCGGATCCAATATGGCAAATGCTAAAATCCAGAAATTCATCAAAATTTGAAGATTGTGACCCAAAACTTATTAGTCGGGGGATTTTGGGCTCACTTGAGTGAATTAATTTGTGCATGAATGAAGGCGAAAACGGTATTTGTAAACTTGTGTTATGAAAAACATCGCTTTTGAAATATGCATTACTAATAGAGACTTACCATCTATGGAAAGTGCATTTCGTTATCATATTCTGAGAGCATAATTACAATGCGCCACGCTGCAAAATAGCCCTCATTGTGACCGTCAACATATCAAAAAAAGTTTTCAAATTAAAAATGACAAAATAAATCTATTTGCCATGTAAACCTAGATTCGGTTTTATATATGTATTACATTGAGTATGGAATTATTCATCTCAAAATATAAATAATGTTTATCCATTAGTGTGACCCGGTATACTGAAATAAAAAATAAGAGAGTACGCATAAAATAGCGACTACTGACGAGTTGGTGCCAAACTGTAATTGTATGAAATGCACATGAAGGTTCCTTTGGAATAGCACGCTACTCTTTTTGTATATGATGTAGCATTGGAGAAGAGTACATACGTTGGATATATAAAACTGTCCTAATATGCCTTATAAAAATTTCCTTCGATAAATAAATATGTTACGAAAATATGCATATGCTATTTTTGAAAATTAATGCTACTGAACAATTTTTACTTCCCTCGCTTACCAAAGGGAAGTATTGTTATCGTGAGAAAATCATCCTCCGAGATTTATCCGGACCTTCACGTTTTAGAGTACCTAGATTACGAAAATTAAAGCCATTTAATACCGTCAGCCTGTCTGTTGGCGCTATATCTACAAAACCACTTGACGAAGAAGGATAATATTTGCTAGGTAGTTGACGCTATTACCAACAAAGAAAAATTTCGTTAAAAAATATACAGGGTGGACCCCATAAAAAAGTATAATTAAGGGAAAAAAATGACGGAACACAGTAATATTTGACATCCAGTTAACACAACTGTCAAGGAAGAAAAATATGAAAAAAAATACTAAAAAAAAAAAATAAATAAAAAATGTGGCGGAGGACGATAATATTTCGCATGTAGTTAACATAACTTTAAAACAAAAAAAATATGGAAAAATATACAGCAATTTTTTTTTTTAAATGTGACGGAGGACATGCAGTTAATACAACCGACAAAGAAAAAAAATATGAAAAAAAAATATATAAAAACAAATTAAAACGTGATGGGGGACGATAATGGTTCCCATGCAATTAATACAACTGTCAAAGAAAAAAAATATGGAAAAATATACAGGGAGGGTGGTCACCCAAAGTAATATTAAAAAATGTGGCCGATCATGATAATATTTAGCATGCAGTTAACACAACTGTCGAAGAAGAAAAATATGAAAAAAAATATCAGGATGGTCATTCAATATTTTTTTTAAATGTGAAGTACGATAATATTTCTCATGCAGTTAATACAATTATCAAAGAAACATATGAAAAAAAAAAGAAGAATATGAAAAAAATGTACAGGGTCACTCAAAAGTTTTTTTAAAAAAATGTGGAGGAGGATGATAATATTTCGCATGCAGTTAACACAACTGTCAAAAAAGAGCAATATGAAAAAAATATACTGTAGGAGAGAAATATGAGAAAATATACAGAGTGAGTCATGAGGAACTGTACATACTTCTACCGTAAGTAGAGGCACCTAAGACGAATACCAAGTGGCCATTAAAAAGTGTTTGTTCCCTTTCTTTACTATCATACAGAGTAATTTATGAATTTTTTCCAAAAATTGTTTTGGTCATAACATTTTAACGGTTAATCTGATTTGACTCATTTTTGACAACAATGTACACTGTTGCCTAACAACCATTATACATATCCAAAATTAAAAAAATCCAGGGACGGTTTCAAAAAAATTTGTTGGATTGCTTCTTATACGATAGTTCACCCTGTAAATGATTTATCTAAAACTTGATATGAAATTTGTATAGGACACAAATAGGTAGTAAAACTTGAGCATTTGAAATTTTTGTCACACTCTCAACAAATTTTTTATTAACGATCAATTTTCAAGTCAAATGAAAAGTTTGGCAAAATGAATATTTTAATGTATACTAATATTTATTAGTACAAAAATTTAGCTAAAAAAAAATGATATCTACATACCTCGTGCCTAGGTTTAATAAGTACCATCATTTTAATCAATTTCCCGGTCAGGTCTTAAAAATGTGGCTGATGTGGTTCATCTAAAAAGTGGCCTCTGTATGTGATTTCTCCAATTAGTCAAATTGCTTCCAAAAAGTACAGAAATAATTAGTCAAATTTGTGTTACCTAACTTTCCCCCATTTAAAGTGTCCAACCTAAATGTTCAGTTTAAGATCAATTTTAACGAAAACTGTAAATTTTTCGAAATGTTTTTGAAAGCCATCATATTCAAATGCAAGCATTGAATTTAAAATAAATACAACATGCGGATCTACGTCCTTTAGTGCTTGTTATTATGTAGGTCTTCCATTTTATTTAATTTTCACACATTATGCATCCATTATTGTTGAATTATAGAGATCATAGACGTCTGTGACAATTTGACATTTTCATTGCTTGAAATCGTTTCAGTAATTTGACATTAGGTGTCAGTCTTTAGTTGTTAGTATCAACAACTAGTGTGTTAGTGATAGTGTATTGTAATTTTCTCCATTCAAAAATGCCAAATCTATTTTCAAATGTCGAATACGCTGACATTTGTGTTTATGGATATTGTAATGGGAATGGTAGAAGTGCTGCAAGAGAATAACAGACACGATTTCCTCGACGTCGAATACCGCATCATCAAACATTCGGATCGGGTTTTAGCAAGAAAACATACTTAACGGTGTTGAGGAAAATCCTAAAATAAGTACGAGGAAATTAAGTGTACAATTGGGCGTTTCCCAATCTAAGGCAAGTAGGGTGTTGCTCAAAAACAACTTACATCCCTATCACATCCAGTTAGTTCAACGGTTACATCCAGGAGATGGAATCCACCGTTTAGCATTTTGTAGATGGGTTGCGAACAATAGACTCGGATTGTATAGAACACTGTTCACAGACGAAGCGTTTTTCACAACAGATGGAATATACAATTCACGCAACGCAGAAGAAAATCCACATACGATTCGCGAATGTCGCTCGCAGCAAAGATTCTCTGTGAATACTTGGGTTGGAGTAAAAAATAGGTCGTCATTTTTTTGATGATTCACTAACAGGACAAGTTTATTTAAATTTTTTGCAAAATATTTTGCTCAATCTGCTTGCTAATGTGGGCATCCGAGGAATTAAATTTCAGCACGATGGTGCATCACCCCATTTTGCGGTTGTTTTGCGTCATCACTTAGATAATACTTATGGAACCGCGGGGGTCCAATTTCATGGCCACCGAGGTCCCCTGACTTCAATTCCGTTGATTATTTTATTTGGGGACGATTAAAAGAGACGCGGAAAATTTAAATACAAGGCAAGAACTGACTGACAGGATTATTAACTGCTGCAACGTTATCAGAAATGATCCCCTAACAATTAGAAAGTCTATCAGACATTTAACTATCCGACAAGAAAAGTGTATTAAGGCAGATGGATTTCACTTTGAAAATATTTTACAATTATGACATTTATCTTTTTTTGTTGAATTTCTTCTGCAATGTTTAAGATGTTTTGATATTTTCGTTATTTCTTTTCTTTTCTTATCATTCTTAAATACATACGTATTGTAAATAAACATGTAAGACCTGGAATGGAAATTGATTAAAATGATGGCATTTATTAAAGCTAGGCACGAGGTATGTAGATATTATTTTTTTTAGCTAAATTTTTGTATTAATAAATATTAGTATACATTAAAATATTCCATTTTGCCAAACTTTTCATTTGACTTGAAAATTGATCGTTAATAAAAAATTTGTTGAGAATGTGACAAAAATTTCAAATACTCAAATACCTATTTGTGTTCTATACAAATTTCATATCAAGTATTATATATATCATATACAGGGTGAACTATCGTATACGAAGCCATTAAACAAATTTTTTTGAAATCGTCCCTGGATTTTTTTAATTTTTGATATGTATGATGGTTGTTAGGCAACAGTGTACATTGTACAAAAATGAGGCAAATCGGATTAACCGTTAAAATATTATGACCAAAACAATTTTTGGACAAAATTCATAAATCACTCTGTATGATAGTAAAGAAAGGGAACAAACACTTTTTAATGGTCACTTGGTATTCGTCTTAGGTGCCTCTACTTACGGTAGAAGTATGTACAGTTCCTCATGACTCACCCTGTATATAGTGTGGTCACCAAAAAAAAAAAAAAATGATGGAGGACGATATTATTTCGTATGCAGTTAACACAACTGTCAAAAAGGAAAGACAGAGGACGATAACATTTCGCATGCAGTTAACACAACTGTCAGCGAAGAAAAATTTGAAAAATATACAGGTTGGTCACCCTAAAAAATGAAAGAAAAGAGTGACGGAGGGCAATAATATTTCGCATGCAGTTAATACAACTATCTAGAAAGAAAAATATGAAAAATATACAACATTAAAATATAGAATAATTTATGAATCATAAAACATCCCGGCAAGACGTTGCGAATAAGAAGAATAAATAAAGTACGATAAACACAGAACGAAGTTTTGGGTAAATACCTTTAGGTACCGATTTTTTAGATATTGCAATGCATTTGTAAAAATTACAATATGAAAAATCTGTAATTGTGTAAAATTCTACCAAAGTTATCTCGGTGACCAATAACTGGACACCGAACTCTAGTCTGGGGCCCGAACGACTTAGGAAGCATTTCCGAACACATAATTAATTATTAGGCACTATACTTACCTGTAAATTTTTCGAAATGTTTTTGAAAGCCATCATATTCAAATGCAAGCACTGAATTTAAAATAAATACAACATACGGATCTACGTCCTTTAGTGCTTGTTATTATGTAGGTCTTCCATTTTATTTAATTTTCACACATTATGCATCCATTATTGTTGAATTATAGAGATCATAGACGTCTGTGACAATTTGACATTTTCATTGCTTGAAATTGTTTCAGTAATTTGACATTAGGTGTCAGTCTTTAGTTATTAGTATCAACAACTAGTGTGTTAGTGAAAGTGTATTGTAATTTTCTCCATTCAAAAATGCCAAATCTATTTTCAAATGTCGAATACGCTGACATTTGTGTTTATGGATATTGTAATGGGAATGGTAGAAGTGCTGCAAGAGAATAACAGACACGATTTTCTCGACGTCGAATCATCAAACATTCGGATCGGTTTTTAATTACCTCAAAGAAAATGGTACATTCCCTGAAGCAAAATCAGAACGAGATGTAAATCCTGTTCAGCAAGAAAACATACTTAATGGTGTTGAGGAAAATCCTAAAATAAGTGCGAGGAAATTAAGTGTACAATTGGGCGTTTCCCAATCTAAGGCAAGTAGGGTGTTGCACAAAACAACTTACATCCTTATCACATCCAGTTAGTTCAACGGTTACATCCAGGAGATGGAATCCACCGTTTAGCATTTTGTAGATGGGTTGCGAACAATAGACTCGGATTGTATAGAACACTGTTCACAGACGAAGCGTTTTTCACAACAGATGGAATATACAATTCACGCAACGCAGAAGAAAATCCACATACGATTCGCGAATGTCGCTCGCAGCAAAGATTCTCTGTGAATACTTGGGTTGGAGTAAAAAATAGGTCGTCATTTTTTTGATGATTCACTAACAGGACAAGTTTATTTAAATTTTTTGCAAAATATTTTGCTCAATCTGCTTGCTAATGTGGGCATCCGAGGAATTAAATTTCAGCACGATGGTGCATCACCCCATTTTGCGGTTGTTGTGCGTCATCACTTAGATAATACTTATGGAACCGCGGGGGTCCAATTTCATGGCCACCGAGGTCCCCTGACTTCAATTCCGTTGATTATTTTATTTGGGGACGATTAAAAGAGACGCGGAAAATTTAAATACAAGGCAAGAACTGACTGACAGGATTATTAACTGCTGCAACATTATCAGAAATGATCCCCTAACAATTAGAAAGTCTATCAGACATTTAACTATCCGACAAGAAAAGTGTATTAAGGCAGATGGATTTCACTTTGAAAATATTTTACAATTATGACATTTATCTTTTTTTGTTGAATTTCTTCTGCAATGTTTAAGATGTTTTGATATTTTCGTTATTTCTTTTCTTTTCTTATCATTCTTAAATACATACGTATTGTAAATAAACATGTAAGACCTGGAATGGAAATTGATTAAAATGATGGCATTTATTAAAGCTAGGCACGAGGTATGTAGATATTATTTTTTTTAGCTAAATTTTTGTATTAATAAATATTAGTATACATTAAAATATTCCATTTTGCCAAACTTTTCATTTGACTTGAAAATTGATCGTTAATAAAAAATTTGTTGAGAATGTGACAAAAATTTCAAATACTCAAATACCTATTTGTGTTCTATACAAATTTCATATCAAGTATTATATATATCATATACAGGGTGAACTATCGTATACGAAGCCATTAAACAAATTTTTTTGAAATCGTCCCTGGATTTTTTTAATTTTTGATATGTATGATGGTTGTTAGGCAACAGTGTACATTGTACAAAAATGAGGCAAATCGGATTAACCGTTAAAATATTATGACCAAAACAATTTTTGGACAAAATTCATAAATCACTCTGTATGATAGTAAAGAAAGGGAACAAACACTTTTTAATGGTCACTTGGTATTCGTCTTAGGTGCCTCTACTTACGGTAGAAGTATGTACAGTTCCTCATGACTCACCATGTATATAGTGTGGTCACCAAAAAAAAAAAAAAAAAAAATGATGGAGGACGATATTATTTCGTATGCAGTTAACACAACTGTCAAAAAGGAAAGACAGAGGACGATAACATTTCGCATGCAGTTAACACAACTGTCAGCGAAGAAAAATTTGAAAAATATACAGGTTGGTCACCCTAAAAAATGAAAGAAAAGAGTGACGGAGGGCAATAATATTTCGCATGCAGTTAATACAACTATCTAGAAAGAAAAATATGAAAAATATACAACATTAAAATATAGAATAATTTATGAATCATAAAACATCCCGGCAAGACGTTGCGAATAAGAAGAATAAATAAAGTACGATAAACACAGAACGAAGTTTTGGGTAAATACCTTTAGGTACCGATTTTTTAGATATTGCAATGCATTTGTAAAAATTACAATATGAAAAATCTGTAATTGTGTAAAATTCTACCAAAGTTATCTCGGTGACCAATAACTGGACACCGAACTCTAGTCTGGGGCCCGAACGACTTAGGAAGCATTTCCGAACACATAATTAATTATTAGGCACTATACTTACCTGTAATTTTTGCAATTATATGTTAAACGGGGGACAGTTATTTCCCTATCATCTGGTGTATGAGTACTAAACATGTTAATAAATATATGTATATTTTATGGTATAATTTAAATAGTAACTAAGGTTAAGTGTTACTGTCAAAAACAATTAATTGAAATTAGACCCCACATATGTCTTACCTCACAGCAGCCACAAACGAATTTTATACTTTTTAAAAACTTAGATACTATGCGTATGATGAATATTAATAATAATAATTTATATTAATTTATGAACGTTATTAATTATTTATCACGTAAATAGTTCTAATTAACGGTTAATCGGTTTTAGATATCATTATTATATCCTTGTCATTTATTATTTCGATTAACTTATAAAATAACGCATTTATTATTGCTTTTTGTAGAACAAGCATTTGTCATTACGAGACCATTAGTAAAAGAAGTTTTTCATTTCAACGTGACATTTTAACTGAACCTTAGTTGAATTTTAATTCTATTTGGAAGTAACGATGCGTTTAGTACTACGCCATGTTATTTTTATTTTTCTTTTTCTTTGTTAACAAAGTGCAAACGATTATGCCAAAGAGCTTTTGAAAACAGAAATGATTCATTTTTAATGTTTTATACTGGAAAACATGTAATTTAATTAGTTTTATTTTGTCTTTGTGAGAGTTTGTACCTAAGGGAATATTTAATGTCGATAGATAAGTATCTCTAAATGCTCTGATAATCTAAATTGTAATATGGGAGTATATATTCAAGAAAACAGTTTTATCAGGATTTACAAAAAATATGTTTCTTTCCTTTCTACTATTAATTTTAATTATACAAATATTACTGTATATATTAAGGTGGGCGGTGCCGTGAACGTAATTCAATAATTTTTCCTACATTCCTGAACCGATTGAAAAAATTTTTTGATAAGCTTTTAGAGACAGCTTTATAGTACGGTACTAGGCTATTGAAAACTAAAGGAAGAAAAAAAAATTACTGGTGCGAAAATATAAAAAAATTGTTGACTTTTCAATAACCTAGCACCATTCTATAAATTTGTTTCTAAAAGTCTATCAAAACATTTTTTGATTCGGTTCAGGGATGTAGGAGAAATTAGAATTCCTCTTAAATTGTTTTTCCAGTGTATTAATAATTTTTTATTTTTAGGTTTACGCACCGTAATGAGCAAAACAGTCTTTTTCCCAAATGTTTTTCTTTGTTCAAATACGTTTTTAAAACAATAATTATACAGGGTGTCTCATAAGTAATGGTACATAGAGCAATGGCAGATTCCTTACGTAAAAAAGACTACTATTAACTAAACTTACCTTAGTCCAAAAGTTGATATTAACAGAGTTACAGGGTGTCAAAATTAAATTTTTGTTTTGGTTTTTTTAAATAATTTCTTTAAAAATTGAAATCTTTTAATAAAATTTGGTGATTTGTGATTTTTTTGAGGCGAGGGATTCAAATCTATTCATAGTTTTGCTGTTATTTGTAGAGGGCGCCGCGGTACTTTGCGTGTCGTTTATGTCATATATTTTTGGCGATTTTTTTAACATTTTTTTAAAATAAAAATTCCTGTTTTGCTGTCTTTTTTACGTAAAAAAGGCATACTTTCTAAATGTCGATACGAGTAACCGTTTTCAAGATATTTGGTTTTAAAGTATTCAATGCAACCAATTTAAATTATGATTTAGAGATGTATAATTTTTCAAAGTAGGCTTTGATTAAAACAGAAACAATAAGAGACGCTTTCAAAATTAATATCTGTCAAACCTACTTGTTGTTTGTCAACGTTTTGTGTATTGTTAAAAAATATCTAACAAAATCAAGTTTAAAATGCCAATGGATAATTTATTTTCAAACGAAGATATGCGCGATATAGTTTGCATATACACGAAAGAAAATTTTAATGGACGCAGAGCTCATCGTCGATATTTGAAAATTTATCCAAATAGGAGGTAGCAGGATTTTAAGCTACTTCATAATATTTGCAGTAGATTGGGAGAAATTAATTCCTTTCGTCCTAAACGAGATATTGTGGTCCGTGTTGCAGAAAATCCAGAAATAAGTATGACGCGTATGGCTGCTGCTACTGAAATAAGTAAGTCATCGATTTCAAGAATTTTTCATCAAGAGAAGCTTTATCCGTACCATTTTAGGCCTGTCCAAAATCTGCTAAGGGCCGATCTTCCAGCCAGGTTAGAGTTTGCTCGTTTCTGACGTGCCCAGCAAAACAGAGATCTAATGTTTTTAAATAAAGTGTTTTTTATGGACCAAGCCACCTTTACACGTAGAGGTGTATTTAACTTTAGAAACAAACATGCGTGGGACATAGAAAATCCGCACTTAGTAGCCGAACGCCACTTTCAACATTTGGTGTGGAATTTTAGATAATTATTTTTTTGGACCGTATAATTTAAACGGTGCATTATACTTAAATTTTCTACAAACTCAACTAGGCGAGTTATAGGATGATGTACCACTATAATTAAGTCAAAATATGTTTTTTATGCAAGATGGAATTCCACCGCATTTTTTTATACCGGTGAGAACTACCTAAATACAAATTTTCCTGGTCGCTGGAAAGGTCGTGGGAGCAATATGCATTGGTCTGCACGGAGTCCCGATTTTAATCCATTGGATTCTTGCATATGGGGGTACATGAAATCTCTTGTGTATCAAGATGCAATAAATAATCGAGAAGAATTATTGCAGAGAATTAGAAATGTAATCGGATCATTTCAAAACGAACACTTTTTATTTAAAATAAGGCGGTCGTTTAATAAACGCATCGTCAAATGTATTGTAGCAAACGGAAGTCACTTCGAACATTTGTTACTGAACACAGATCTCTTTTTTTATTAATTATTGTTATTTATTTATTTTTTAAATAAAATTTGTAATTAAATAAAAGCTGTTTCTCAAATGTTAAGTTTATTTATTTGAAAGTCATTGTTCTTTGTTCTTTTTTTACTTGTGTTGAAATGTAATAAATTTAAAAAATTTGAATAAAGAGAACTTAATTGTATACTGTTCGGTTCACTATCAACTATTCTGTAAATCAAACAATAATATGATATTTTATTTAATTTAAATTTGTTGCATTGAATACTAAAACCGGATATCTCTAAAACGGTTACTCGTAGCGACTTTTATAACGTACACCTTTTTTACGTAAAAAAGACAAAAATAAGAATTTTTATTTAAAAAAAAAATTAAAAAATGCGCCAAAAATATATGACATAAACGTCACGAAAACCACCGTAGGTGGCGCCCTCTACAAACAACAGCAAAAGTATGAATAGATTTGAATCCCTCGCCTCAAAAAATCCCAAAAACCAAATTTTGTTAAAATATTTCAATTTTTAAATAAATTATATAAAAAAAAAACAAAAATTCATTTTTTTTATCTCTGTTAATATCAATTTTTGGACTAAGGTAAGTTTGGTTAAATCGTAATATTCTTACTTAAGGAATTTGTCATTGTTCTATGTACCATTACTTATGGGACACCCTGTATATATAATATTGTGTAAATTAATTATAGCAACAAAAAAACATATTAGTATATTATATTACTAGGAGTAGAACGCACTCTTTTTTTGTGTTGAGCCCAGGATTTGCGGCTGAGGCGAAGCCGAAGCCGCAAACTGGGCGAAACACAAAAAAAGGCGTTCTACTCCGTGTAATATATACTATTTTTTCTTCAAGCGTATTAAAACGCAAAAATTCATTTATTTATCATAAATGTACAAATATTCAAACTACAGTCTTACATGTTGACACAATATGACAAGTGGCTAGTGGATAGTGCGCCACCGGTGGCTTTCGATATTAACATTATGTTACTAGTAAAACAATACCCACTACGGCGGCGCTTTCGGAACTAACATTATGTTACTAGTAAAACAATGTCCACTACGGTGGCGTTCGGTACTAACATTTTGTTACTAGTAAAACAATGTCCTACTTCTACTTCTGTTTTTGGTGACATAATTTAAACATTTTAATATGCTTGAAGAAAAAATATTTTTCCGTATTTTATTGTTTTTTCGTAGCGACCAGCAAATAGCATAAGTTACACCACTGTAATAGATGTACAATACCTTAATTTTTTAGTAAATTAGACGACGATTCTAGAGCCACAAAGCTGTGGTAAAACGCTGCATAAAGCAATAACGTTTTATTCCATAGGATATTCTACTTAATGAAATGGGATTTACTCTGGTAATAGAGTGCATGATACAAAAACGCATTGTTCCAGATGCTCCCGAATGCTCAAATTCGGTGTTATTCCACTGTGAATGGGGCTGTGCATGTGATAATAAAGTTCTTTTCCAAATAATATCCTGAAATTTAGCATTTTAGGTAACCACTGTATGTCTCAATCAAAAGACCGCAAAATTTCAAACTTGAATGTAATTTGGGAATTTTTGCGAATATAGCGTCTTTCCTTTGCACGGTAGACGTATTAAGGATGAAGGTTGAAGTAAATTGTTAAGGCCTTTGGTTCTTGTACACACACTAAATCACAATTTTATTTTTTTCACCCCTTTTAATAAAGGGGGGGGCTAATGCCAAAACATTTTTTGAGACCTTGGCTCTGGTTCACAGTACATCGCTCCTTTTTTTTTAATGATTAGTAACAGGCTGAATTTTCGTGAGTAGCTTCGTTTTGACGAGACGCCCAACTTTTCTTTCTGCGAAAATTCTCGATAGTGGTAGCTAATAGCAAAAATTATTTTTTCTATTTCACACGAATTAGACAATTCGAAAACCTGTCAATTCCATACTACTACATCAAATTTGAAAAAAGAATGCCCAATAACAAAAAAATATTTATAGTGATTCATTCAATGGAACTATGCAAAAGTTATAAATAAATCACACTTGCAAATTACACTTGCACTTGCAAAGTGGTGAGCAGTCCAGATTGGCTTTCCAACATTTGCAGTTATTGCAGTCTCCTTTGCTGGAACATTTAATTAATTAATTAATTATTTGCTTAATTTCTTTTTTAAATTAAAGGTAAAGAAATTAAAATAAAGCTAAATAGCCCATCTTTCGATTAAAATCGGTCCGAAAAGGTCCAGGTTACTATTTTTTTTTTTAATACGAGTTTTACCTGAAAAATACGGTCGTCAAAATTATTTTGAGAATTTGAGGCTAATAGCCTTCTTATTACCTCTTGGGTCATAATTTGTAGATAAACATGTTGATATTATCATTTCCTACGAATATATGTATTCAAAAATGCAATCAAAAAAATTTTTTTTTCGCTGCTAGTTTCGCTGCTAAAATCAGTCTCGTCAATAATGGCAATTGTCTTGCCGAATAAAGTCATTTTTTGGCTCCGACAAGTTAAATTTCATTCAATAAATCTTATAAAACACCAATAATATATAAACAGGAATTCGCAACAGGTCTCACCAGCGCAGCCAGTGCAGTTTCACCGGGTGTATGACGTGCGCGGCCGTAACGCGACGAGAATCGGAGTGGCGTAGCTCCGTAACGGGTGACACTACAGAGAAAGTACACATACCAATGGAAAGCCCAAAGTATGAAGAGAAATGTTTATTCGGGTGCGTTTTCCCCTCCTAATCTTCATTTATCCGCAATGGCGCCATTTCGGAATTTTTTCAATTTTTGAAATTTTGACAGCACTAGAACGGAAAATTATGAACAAAATATGCATGGAAACATCTGAAATATGAACGGATATGCTTCCTCGAAGCTTTTATGATCATTTCGACCCAAATCGGATTAGTAACAATATTGCTGTTGTACTTTATAGCCAGCTCTGCAATTTCTGCGACTTTGTTGCTCCACAAAGACAGTGAAGCCGACGAGGGAGAGTAGGGACTTTTTGGTACGTGTTGTCCTGGACCAAAACTACAATCCTGCAAATTTTAAGCTTTACAATAATTAATTCCGGGTCAAAAACTAAAATTCCTGGGCTACAAATGACATTTTGTCGTATTTGTCAGCCATTTTGGATTTTTGTGCTGTACATGAACATTTTTAGAAATTCCAGAGGGTTCATAGACTAATATTTATTAGTGTACCCTGAGGTACCTTCATACCAAATTTCGTGCTTTTATCCGCCAGGTAATAGTAATTTCAATAAGCCACTTCATTAATAGCAACACAGTAAGAATAATTATAATTCTCAATCAGATATTTTCCATATGAAATTGAATGGCAATATTTTTGTCCAAGTCCACGTTTATCATCAAATTGACGATTTGCACGAAAGAAAGTTTGGTAAAAAGTGTCATGGCGTAGTATTTCAAGATGACGGACCCTGAAATCGAATTGATAGCACTGAGAGTATACAAGAAGTGTGCAAAATTTGGAGTTCTAATCCAGCAGGTCACAATCTTTTCGCTAAGCCACCACACTATAAGATTATTGTGCCACATAAATGCTTAGCGTCCTTAAAAGGCTAGAAGTATATACACTAGACATTTATTTCTACAGCCGAATAGATATAGAGTAATCAGTTATACTGCATGGTACATTCTTCATTACTAACTGTATAACGTATGGCTCGGCGGTGGCCCCATATTAATTTCATCAAACTACGTCTAGTGCAAGGTGAGCAAGAACTGGAAACAAGAGACACATTTCAATGTTCATCGGTATGTTGTAAAACATCCGAAAATCGACCTAGGTCGAAAGATAGACAAAAATTCAATTTAAGGAAAAATTATTAGAAAGGCACTTTGAGAGCGTAACTAATCACAACTGAAGACACAAGTGGATGAAAAGTCTATGTAACAACAGAGTGATTTTGAGATAATTGATCTCAAAGTTTTTAACAACCTACCAATTTCAACAGTACATAGATATTTTAGCAATTTATAAACCAGATATTTTAGCATTACAATAAAATATAACGTTACCTGAGAAAATTTCGTGTACTTAAAACCTTCATTAATATAAAAAACTCGTTTTTTTCGGAAATGCCACATAGGCCCTTCATCCACTTGTGTTTTCAATTAAGGCATCAGCGTTGAAAACTATTCCAAAAAGACTTAAACACGTTTGCAGAGACGTAAAACACAGAAAGTGAAATTTCGAATTTTGGTTAAACTATTTTTTACGTCGTTCGACGAGGTTCGACGACGTTCATGCTCAAAAATCATCATGCCAAAGACGCAAAAATCGAACGAGCAGGGAATTGGACATGGAAAAAAAAATATATTACACTTTTTTTTTAATTTTTATCGCTTCACGAAACTTAGAGAAATTGAGTGAGGACATAGTATTTTTTTTTATTTTTTTTTATTTTAATCGCCTTATTTATTTTAATGTCCTGGCGGAGTTTAGCCGATGACTATTCTACCACTCAACCAGGACGGACACGCACATAGACAATATCACAACATCCATTCCCTGCGACATTGCCATCTGCCGCAGCTGAGACTCGAACTCAGGAGAGGAGAGCGACTAGACCGTGTTGTCTCTCACACAACCGCGGTCTAGCCCACTGCTACCGTCTCGGCAACACGAGAAAAACGCCACTACACATCCATACCCTAGCCAGGATTCGAACACAGGACCCCATGGTCGCAAGCCTAACACCTTAAGCACTGCGCAGTGCTTAAGGTGTGGATTTAACAAAAAGAATGATCAGAAAATGTTTGGCATGACATCGTATCGTATTGAAAAGCGGAATCTAAAAATGTGGCAAAGGCGTGGAGCATCTATATACAATAATTAGTCAAAAAAAGGCAAAAATGGTCAAGGACGGTTTCTCGAATAAAACCAATTCGGATTCATCCAACGACTTGCCACTGGAGCAAGAGCGTTAAAGAATCAGCAGAAAGTGATGGTAGCAAAACCAAATGCAGGTCTTTAAATATGACAAAATTATAGAGAAAACCGCTTTATGCACAAACGGAGTCGAGGGGCCAAATTCATGAAGGTCGCACAGTATAAACATGTTGACCAACTCGTCTAATTTCCAAACTTTGCAACAACTAAATACCTATAATATAATAATCATAACATTGTTTTCATTATCTTTAATGTTAAACCTACTTCCATTGAATATAAATCATCTTTATTAGGTTGTTTAGTAGTCTACAATATTTAAAAAATGCTGCCAACTGTTCTAAACTGAGAGTTGGAAACAGTGTTTGACAAATTGCATAATTCGACATTTTTTAAATATTGTAGACTACGAAACAACCTAATAAAGATAATTTATATTCAATGGAAGTAGGTTTAACATTAAAGATAATGAAAACAATGTTATGGTTATTATATTATAGGTATTTAATTGTTGCAAAGTTTGGAAATTAGACGAGTTGGTCAACATGTGCAGTGAATTACAGTGATACCAATCTCGACACTTTTTACCAAACTTTCTTTCGTGCAAATCGTCAATTAACGGTTTGGACGATCCACACAAAAAACCAAAAGGTTGCTCAGCACTGAAGGTAGACTTTTGCGAAATAGGGGACGATTCAACCAGCGGAGAGGTGAAAAAGTTTTAAAATTTTATTTGTATACTCCACCAGGTGTATGAAAAATTTGACAACTATGTAATTTCTTTCTTCTGTCACGCTATTTATATTTAATTAAGCAACTTTCTCAGTTGCGCGGACTAATTAAACAATTTTCTCTGCAATAAATGCTTAACTATTTAGTTTAAAATAAGCAATATTTTTATCGCCACCAAGTATTAAGTAGCTTACTAATACAGTATTTAAGTTTATTTAGCTTAATAAATTAAACGACAAGCAATGTGTCGACTACTACTATCTATAAAATGTTAGTTCCTGTTAATTACTATTATTTCTTTTCATATATTACAATTCAAAAAAGGTGTCAACGTTACACCAAATATTAAAACGTGCCTTAACAATAATGTAATTAAAGTTTCTTTTGTTTCAGTATCAGAGTGAACAGGATATGGGAGACTGGTTACCCGTCCGAAGATGAGGCATTACCTTCAAAAGCCCAATAATATTTAATTTTCTGTCGACTCCCCAGCCCAGTAGACAATCACAATAATTTACCATCCTCAATATTATTACCTTGTGAAGATAAAGCAGTTATTGTTGCTAATTATTTAGTCATAATAAAGCATGTGTGTGGTCCATTCTATGTAGTTGTATTTATTTCCTTATATTTTCATTCTAAAGAACTTCAGCATAAATGCATTTGTACCTAACAAGAAATAAGTAAATATTGGATTTAATAATTATAATACAATAGTTACGATCGGATGTAGTCGACAACTATATGTTTTTGGATTATAATTCATTTATTAGAAAGGTGCAATTAAAGCTTGTATTGTTTTTAAAATTAACATATAAACAACAAACCCATTTTGCGACTTCGAAAAAGTCAAAAAAATTTGCAAAATGCTATAAATGGCAGCAGAAAGACAATTTCTCTTCAAAATATCTGAACTCTGACTAGTGCTAGATCAAAAACAGATGAACGACCAAACATCTCATAAGTTATGTTAATTTTTTGTACTGTTTTGTGACTTTGAAAAAGTAAAAAAAACCTGCAAAATGCTAAAAATGGCGGCATAACGACAATTTCTCTTCAAAATATCTGAATTCTGGCTACTGCTAGATTAAAAACAGTTGAACGACCAAACATTCTATTATAAGTTATGTTATTTTTTTTGTAAAGTTACGCATGTTTGAAGCATGCTAGTTCAGTAGACGGAGTGCATTTCTTCACTCCCTTTATGAAATATCTCTTAACTTCCTTAAGGGATGGATATTTCCAGAAAATTTTCAGGATCTACTTTTTATTAGTGCTCCATGAACTGTACTAATTTTATTCCAATCAGAAAAAAGTTGATTCTTCACGCCCTTAATGATGATTTCAGAAAGTCCGAATTTTTAATTCCATTTTCACAGCCTTTTCGAAAAATGTTTGTAACTTGTTTTTTCCGACCTACCATCTAACCACTATCACCCGCTTTTCCGATTTTCCATTTTTTATCGGAAAATTTTATTAATGAAAGTTGTTCAGAATTGTCCAAAAACTCAATATCCAATATTTCATCAAAATGAGAAAATTTTATAATTTAAAAAAATTGATAAAGGGCATAGCCGGGTAAGCATGGTGTAACTGCCCTCAAGCGTCTGGCGCTTATATTGGTGCAGTAGGAAGCAATCTCGGAAAGTAGCAATTTCACAAAATATTAGCTCGATAAATGGACCGGTTTGGGGTAAGTAAGGGAGGGTTGGTTTTAGCAAAACTATTTTTTTTCTAAGAAACGGCGCATCAATCGTTTTGTGAAAATATATGTTAAAGACCTACTGAGAAAGTACTAAATAAAAAATCACGCTCAAATTTCGAAAACAGATACAGTAAAAAAAACATATATTATTTTCTATTTTTTTTAGGGTAACTTATCCCTGGGGTACCAGCTTGAATTTTTTTCTGTAGCATGTCTGAGGACTCACTTATGTTATATTTTTTTCCTAGTCTTGTGTGAAAATTAAACCATACTTAAAAAAAAATGCCGAAGTGTGCAGTGTCGTATGCCTATTTTGTGGACAATTAACCCCTTGCAAGTAAAGAAGGCCAAAATGCAAAGTAAATATGATACCTGAGTAGTGTACACATATTAGTGATTATGGAGATGGTGAACGTTGTAAGAGAAACCAATATAAAGCTGCCACGCTGACAGTTAATTAGGTGAGCAATAGAGTTTAACTCTCTTGCGCCGCAAAAATCAGTTTATAGCCGTAATGTTAAATATCATTAAGGGTAAAAACTAAAGTCAGCGGTACTATCGATATTACCGTCGGCGGGGATAAGAGCTTGGTCTTAACAGTCATGTGTTGTTAACAATTTGCAGCACGAAATCGTAGCATTACTAACCTATGATGGATATGGATGTTAATCTTCCTCACTGTCATTTGCAATCACTGCACTCATGCTATCCTTTTGAAACAATAGAGAAAGAACTTCTGCCGGTTTAGGTATGCTTGATAGATATCGTCCTTGCGAAAGATAATGCACGACAGCAGCTACATGGGAACAACATCCAACAGTTCGATTCCCATTGGCACATTCAAAGAAATTGCAAAACTGCCTTTTGTAGATATTTCCAGCAAAGATGTACTGAATTTTCCAGAAATGACGGATTTAAAACTGTTTTTTACCGGATCGTATCAATATAAACAAACGATTTCGTACCTCGAAGTCATAAATGAAGACGGAACACTTAATCTTCAGTACGTTAAGGACCAGTCCAATGTACTCAAAATACAAGTTTGTTCACGTCACATCAAAACTAAGGTATACCGATGTTTCATCGACTATATTCCCCACGGTGTCGGAAGTTCCGGCGTTAGAAGACATTTCTATGAATGTGCCAATGGGTATCGAACTGTTGGATGTTGTTCTCATGTAGCTGCTGTCGTATATTACCTTTCGTACGGACGATATCTAACAAGCATACCTAAACCGGCAGAAGTTCTCTCCCTATTGTTCCAGAAGGATAGCATGAGTGCAGTGATTGCAGATGACAGTGAGGAAGATTAAGATCTATATCCTTCTCAGGTTAGTAATGTTACGATTTAGTGCTGCAAATTGTTAACAACACGTGACTTGTTAAAACCAAGCTCTTATCTCCGCCGACGGTAATATGTGAATAATGACAGGCTTTGACAAGGTACTCCATGACTTTAGTTTTTACTCTTAATGACATTTAACACTACGGCTATAAACTGATTTTTGCGGCGCAAGAGAGTTCAACTTTATTGGTCACCTAATTAACTGTCAGCGTTGCAGATTTATATTGGTTTCTCTTACAACGTTCACCATCTCCATAATCACTAATCACTAATATGTATACACTACTCAGGTATCCATATTTACTTTGCAGTTTGGCCTTTTTTACTTGCAAGGGGTTAATTGTCCACAAGATATGCATACGGCACTGCACACTTCGGCATTTTTTTTAAGTATGGCGTAATCTTCGGACAAGACTGAGAAAAAAATATAACATAAGTGAGTCCCTAGACATGCTACAGAAAAAAATTCTTATCCCTGGTACCCCAGGGATAAGTTACCCTAAAAATAATTTGAAAATAATATATGTTTTTTTTACTGTATCTGTTTTCGGAATTTGAGCATGATTTTTTATTTAGTACTTTCTCAGTAGGTCTTTAACATATATTTACGATTGAATGCGCCGTTTATTAGAAAAAAAAATGGTTTTGCTAAAATCAACCCTCCCTTACTCACCCCAAACCGGTCCCCGTTGGGTTCAATTTCAAACAAAATTTTTTAAACAAAAAAACCCGTTTAAATATTATATTATTATATTTTCGGATATTTTATACAAAATTTCAATATTTTTTAATTTTGATTAAATTTTGGATTTAGAGTTTTTGGGCAATTCTGAACTACTTTCGTTAATAAAATTTTCCGATAAAAAAATGCATAGCACCGGAAAATCGGAAAAGGGGTGGTTTTTCCGGTTTAGGTGTAGTGGTTGGAGAGTAGGTCGGAAAATATTGTCACCATCGTGTTCCCCGCTCTCGAAAACGGGGGGGTGGGGAGATGTTTTGCGGTTCAGTCGCAAAACTTTTGGGCTCTTTGCCTTTTTCTGGTTTACCTCAAGGGACTAAGTTTCACAAAACGAGTTCTGTAGTTGCGATACCTCTTCTACCATCTTCTAAGATCAGAAAAAAATCGTTAATATACTCCGAATCAAATAAGTATTTCGAGCAACTCCTAAACTTTGCCCATGTTATCGCGAAAGAGAGTAAATGCTTTTTCTCTAATTTTATGACGTCGATCTATAGACACTTCATGAGACTTGGGTAGGTACTGCTTTTTTATGCGCTGAGTTATCAACAGCAGACTATAACACCAACAAAATATTAGCCTGGTAGCATTTCATTAGATTCAGTGCTGTACAACTTTTCAGATTCAAGTTAAAGAATCTTGAAACAAAGAAATTGACATTCATTTCGTGTAAATGCAAAAAATATAGTTGGGTACTTTCGTGCGACTGCGGGTAAGCTGATTTGCAATATTCTTGCATTTGTGGTTGCGTCAACGATAGCTTCTACAAAAATGTAGCAGCTCTCTTATCGCAATGGCGAGGTACGGTGTCGTATTCTAGCAAATCTATCACATTGAGCGGTAAGAAGAGAGAAGAAGTTAGTACTTGAGTTTTGGAGCAGGAGTATTGAAGAGAGGTTGTAAAAAGAAAAAAGCTTCATTTATTATAACTGATGATATGGAAATCAGTATTTTTGGTAATGGAAAGTAACAAAGGTAAGAGGATTATTTCTTAGATTTTGTACTTTATTTAAAGCGAAATCGATGGATGAATTTTTAAGTGCGCGGCAAAAGGTACAATTATTCCAGTCACCTCTAATTTGAGTGCTAATGAATGGATTTTGAAGAAACCTTGTGCAATGTGTTTCTAATGACGTTAATAAAAAAGATGAAAAAAAGATTAGAGTAGGAAACAATCGGGAGGCCTCTTTTATCACCAGTTCCGTAACTTGTAGAATTAGGTCAAAAATGAAAAAGAAAACAATATACCTATTTACCTTTTTTGGTCCAATATAAGATATTTTTACTGTTGTGAATTTTTTTAAAAAATGCATATTTTTCGAGATATGGCCGTTCTAAAATTCCTAAAAGTGGGGGAGGGGAAATGTAAAAGTTGAAAAAAAAACAGGTGAATGTATCATTGAAATACAAGACTTTTTTTATTTGCAACTTTTCTGTAAAATGCGTTTTCACTGAGTCCTTCAGGAGAAATATGAAAAACTACCTCTGCCTTTGAAATTGTAGGGCTTTAAAAATATGCAATTTAAAAATTTGAAAAAATTCAAACGTGTGCATTTATGCCTTTTAAACATTTTTTGCCTCTTCAAATTTTTTTATAATTTGCTAATTTTCCGAGTTACAGGCAGTTTTTCACGACAAATAATGTACTACACTTTTGCACATTAAAAAATACATGAAAATTCGAAAAATGAGCGTGATTTTTACATATTATTATATAGAAATATGAAACCTATATAGTTATACCATTTTGAAAGGTTCAACATAATTTTTAAATTGAAAATTTTAAAAAAGTTTTCAAAAATGTAGTACATTATTTATTGTGAAAAACTGCCTGCAACTCGGAAAATTAGCAAGTTACAAAAAAATTCCAAGAGACAAAATAGTATATTGTGTATCTAGGTGTGAAAGCGATACATTCCCGGACGACGATGCAATTGTTGGCCGAGGCGCTAGCCGAGGCCAACAAGCATTCAGAAAAAATATTTAGAAGACCTCAATGCAAACGTTTTTTTAAAATTTAAATCATATATTTTTAAAGCGCTACAATTTCAAACAAAGGAGTAGTTTTTCATGTTTTTCCGGAAAAACTCGGTGAAAACGCACTTTACAGAAAAGTTGCAAATGAAAAAATGTCTTGTATTTCGATGATACATTCATCTGAATTTTTTCAGATTTTTTTAAAAATGTTTACATTTCCCCTCCCCCACTTTTAGGAATTTTAGAGTGGCCATATCTAGAAAAATACGCATTTTTCGAAAAAATTCACTAGAGTAAAAACGCCTTATTTTGTGCCAGAAAAGGTAAATAAATTTTTTTACTGTTATTTTTGACCTAATTCCACAAGTTACGGAACCCCCTCCGATCATTTCCTACTCTAATCTTTTTTCCAACATTTTAACCCCCCCCAACATCAAATCTTTACGTCTTGAGGTCCCAGGAACCCAAAAAAATTGTTTTTGAAAAATGTCTGTGTGTGTGTATGTGTGTGTGTATGTGTGTGTGTGTGTATGTATGCACGATAGCGGCGAAGCTACTAAACGGATTTGGATGAAACTTTGCATGAGGGTTTCTTTAGTGCTCCAGAAGATCTGAAAAGGTTTTGGTTGAGATCGGATTATGTTTAGTGCTGTTTTGGCACAACAAGTTGTTTATGTTATGATTACTTACAATTTGTAATTGAACCATTGAAAAGCAGTAAAAATTCCGATTTCAACGATATATCACACTTGCACTTTTTCGATTTGGTTGCCGTGAAAAAAATTAAAAAACAAAAATTTCACTTGTTTTGTCCTCAAAGCAGTGCAATGTACAGGGTGATATTCTAATAATGTAGCCTGAATGTATAGGCAAAATAAGCACTTTTTATTATTAGGTCCTTAGCCCGACAAACAGAGAGGGAATCATGGGGTAGGGCAGAGGCTGCAGAGGGTAAATTTTTTTAATGAAGTCCAGATCGAATTGCTCGGTAGCAGTTACCATACGTATCTGACATAGTGGAACAATAAATGAAAGACACCGCAGACCTGTAGCGCGCGCGCGAAGTTCAAAGAAAGGGCCAAAAAAATTTGGGTGTTACTTGACTATACTTGGTGGAAATTGTTCACTTGGATGTCCTTTTTTCAAAAATATGTCAGATAATTCTATGCAGCCATTTTAATGTTATTCGCATGAAAAAGTCTAAATTTGAGTGCTCAAATTCAAAATGGCCTAAAATAGGTCTAAATTTATAATTTATGTCTTCCAATCTATTGGATGGATTCATTAATATGTTTAATAACAATATATATCGATGAAAGACATTTTTTTTTGATATAACAAAATTAAATAAAATTTGTGGCATTTCAAGTATTGGGACTTTATTTCTGAAAGTAATTTCTCAAGAAATGTTTTTGCCCTCTTAACGCGTGGTTAGAAGGGGTACATAAAAAATGACTTCCATCAAGATATATTGCTATTACACATATTAATGAACTCATCCAGATTGGAAGACAGAAATTATAAATTTAGACCTATTGTAGGCCATTTTGAATTTGAGCACTCAAATTTGGACATTTTCATACGAATAACATTAAAATGGCTGCATAGAATTATCTGACATGTTATTTTTGAAAAAAGGACATCCAAATGAACAATTTCCGCTAAGTCTGATCAAGTAACACCGAACTTTTTTTTGGCCCTGTCTTTGAACGTCGCGCGCGCGTGCGCGCTCTTCAGGTCTGCGGTGTCCTCCATTTATTTTTTCATTATTTCAAATACGTATAGTAACTGCTACCGAGCAATTGGATCTGGACTTCGTTAAAAAAAAATTGCTCTCTGCGGCCTTTGCTCTACCCCATGATCCTCTGCTTGTCGGGCTAAGGACCTAATAAAAAAAAGTGTTTATTTTGCCTATACTTCCTTCAATATATATTGTTATTAGACATATTAATGAACCCACCCATTAGATTGGAAGACTGAAATTATGGATTTAGACCTATATTTGGCAATTTTGAATTTGGGCACTTAAATTTGGAAATTTTGCCGAATGTTTCATGCAAATTGGCTACATCGAATTGTCTGCATGTTGTTTTTGAAAAAAAGAACATCCAAATTAACAATTGTCAGGTTTGATCAAGGATCTCGCTAATTTCTTTCTTGGCCTTTTTTTAAACTTCGCACGCGCGCGCGCCACAGATCTGCGGTGTCTTCCATTTATTTTTTCGAGATGTCAAATAGTAAAATCAAATCAAAATAGTAAGTGCTACCGAGCATTTCGATTGGGAGTTCCTTAAAAATTTTGCGCTCTGCGGCCTCTGCACTACCCCAGGACCCTCTGGCCCGTTGGGTTAAGGGCCTAATACAAAAAAGTGTTTAGTTTGCCTATACTTTCAAACTACTGAGCGGAAGACGGGAGCTCACTACCTTACCAAATTAATGCCAGCTCTTAGACTATAAAAATGTCCAGTTTTCGAGATTAATTTTTCTCTAGTCTAGTACCATATTATAATATACAGGGTGTATAAATAATATATTCTTGATTTAAAAAAAATTTCTTGCATAGGCAATTTCTGTACCATTAAATTTAATTTATTTCTTATCTAATAAACTGATTTATTTTATAGAACAAATAAGAATTATTTTGTACAACATAATAAACCTTATGGTCATTCAAGGCAAGTACGTGAATATTGTGCGAAAATATCTACTAAATTTTTATCTTATTTAACAAGAAACCACAAATTTACTATGTCTAGCTATTGGAATATACATATAAAATATTTCTGACGCGCTTCAGAAAATTGAAATGCCTCGAGACAGAAACACGTTATTTTAAAAACAAGGGAAAATCCACACGATATTATTATAGAATCAAAATAATCTTACAAGTTTCCCCGTTTAATTTACAGAATGAAATTGATTTTTTTTTGTTGATTCATTTACGTTCCATAGCAACAGAGAGTTCGCCGTGATTATAACAAAACAACATATGCTGTAAAGAGTTAACTTTCTTATACGGGCACACTTATTATTTCGTTCGATTATTTTTGTTTCCATCTTTTGTAACAACTATTAATTTAGGCTCAATCAACTAAACTGTGAAAAAACGTTCTTATTTTCGAGCTTCTTCTTTCTGACTCATTTTCTTTTTTCGTGGACCGGCTGAAAAACAGATATTTTTGTACGATTTTATAATCGAAATAAGACGCTTTACATTACTAGACCTGAAAATAATGATTTTACAAGCCTAAGACAGAAAGTAACAATTTTTCAAAATAGCTCGGTAAAAAGAAGGGTACCAAAGTCTTATAGGACCTTGGGCCCAATACGGCCAAGTTTGTAAAGTGTACGAAGTTATTGTACTTGGTCTTGCAAACAAAAAAGTCAATAGCCGTAATTAGCCCAGACGAAAGAGATCATTTTATAGTGAAACCCACAAAAAGTTGCAAACTGAATAATTTTTTTTTAATGAGTTCGTGAAAATATCCTGAAAAGTTTACATTCCGCTCGGATGCAGAACATAAGAAAAAAGTGAAAAAAAATTTTTTTTTATCAATTTTTTCAAAATTTTTAAATTAAGTCAGGCTAAAAAAAAAAACAAAAATACAGGTTGGTAGACCACGTATTTCTGAACAAAAAATGTCTTAATAAAATTTATCGCTAGCCATGGTTTTCCCGGAAAAAAATAGTGAAGTAACTTTGTTAATCTGCTCGACCAAGCGCACGGTTAAATGCATACTACGGAACCTCTAAACATTCTTGGCAGTTCTAACAAGTAAAATAAAGCTTTTTTCTACACATTTTTAACATGTTTCTTAGTGAGTAAGAGGATAAATAGTGAGTCTGGAGGGAAAATATATAATTATGAACGCATACACAGACACCACACATAGCCGCTGAATCTCTCGCATGAATTTTTACGTGCCTTTACTGTATTGTGTTTATTACAGATACACCTATCCGCATTTCAGCTATATCCAATGAATTCCTTATACATTTGTTAATGTATTGGAAAAGTTCCAGAATTTATATTCAAAACCATCAAAGATATTTTCATAGCTATAAGGATAAGACCGTGAAAATCGCAATTTCTTATCATGATCTGATTCATCATATTTTCGAAAAAATGCATAAAAGTAAACGAATTTCTGTTTGAACATTCGAAAAGTATACATTTTTTTCCGAAATAGTGATATTTTATTTTTCCAATCGGTCAATTTCTCGGCAAGTTACAGCCTTCAATATATATATATATATATATATATATATATATATATATATATATATATATATATATATATATATATATATATATATATATATATATATATATATATATATTTATCAAGAAAATCATCAAGCAATTAAATTAAAATGATTTAAGATGTATTTTTTTTTTAATCCACGTTACTACAACTTAATAAATCATAATAATCATGAAGTGTACATACTTTTTAACAGTTCTCAATGAAGAAAGAATTTTTTTGAAGAGCTTTTATTTTTTTCTATATTTTTTATTGCGACGATTGAGTTCGGGCGTAATAATATATATATATGCATATTTTTCCCATCCATCCTTTGCTTGCATTGTTTGAAACAAAAAAGCATCAGAAAGCTGCAATTTCCATCTTTTAAATGAACCAACACTCATATAGATTGAACAGATTCTGATTTAGTGACATGTAATTCAGTGCGTCGGTGTCACAGTCATGCGTATTCAAGCGCGTGCACGCATGTATCTCGCTCCGAGTTATAACGTTACACTTGACTATTTTTTTTTCCGGGAAAACCGTGGCTTTAACGATAAATTTTGTTAGGATATTTTTTGTTAACATATACGTGATCTGTATTTTTTCTAGCTTGTTTTAATTTCAAAATTTTGAAAAAATTGATGACAGAAATTTTTTATTTCACTTTTTTTTATTCTGCACCCGAGCGAAATGTAAACTTTTCAGGATATTATTCTACACACTTTCACGAACTTGCAACTTTTTGTGGGTAAATACCTTCGTCGACTGGGCTATAATCCCCAAAATTGAGCTAGTTCTATATTAGTTTGCGAAGCCGCTTAAGTGCATAAATTATCACAGATCTACAAAAAAAAAAGATCTTGTTCTAAGGTTCTAATCTAACTTTTCTGAAGTATTTTAATGAACTGAAGCCAATTTCGGACAAAAAAAATTTCTACCGGCTCAGTTTCCCTCTACCTTCATCCCTAAAAAGGGCAAAAGAGGTCTTGTCCTAAGGTTCTCATCTAACTTTTCTGAAGTAATTTGACGCGCTGAAACTAATTTTAGACAAAAAAAAATAGGGGATGAAGAGGGTGGTAGAAAGGAACTGAGCCGATAGAATTTTTTTTGTCCAAAATTGGCTTCAGCGCTTCAAAATACTTCAGAAAAGTTAGGTCAGAACCTTCGGACAAGACCATTTTTTGCCATTTGATGGTGATAGAGGGAAACTGACACGGTAGAAAAAAGTATTTTGTCCAAAATTGGCTTCAGCGCGTCAAAATACTTTGAAAAAGTTAGATCAGAACCTTGGGACAAGGAAGACCTAATTTTTGCCTTTTTGGGGAATAAAAGGGGGGTGGTAGAGGAAAACTGACACGATATAAAAATTTTTTGTCTAAAATTGGCTTCAGCGCGTCAAAATACTTCAGAAAAGTTAGATCTGAACCTAGCCCTTTTTAGGGGATAAAAGGGGTGGCAGAGAAAAAATGAGACGGTAGAAAATTTTTTTTCCACAAAATTGGCTTCAGCGAGTCAAGACACTTCTAAAAAGTTAGATGAGAACCTTAGGACAAGATCTTTTTTTTGTAGACCTGTGTTACACTGGCCTACAAATGGAAGAAAGTCATGCTCAACGAACTAAACCATTGTATTCCCATTTATTTCGGCTCGATGAAATTGAATATGACCTGTTTTGGCCTTACTTATCATGAATTTTTCAAGTATTTCAAAAAAGTGCTTTTTTCTTAGATGGTTACACTGTATGTGTCAAGACGTTAAATATCAGTTAATAATGCTTTAGTGGGTACCCCATCTTTTTCCACTATACGTCTTCATCAGAATACTCTTGTAAAACTGGTACTAGCGATAAATCTTCGGCAGATAGTCTTATTGATTCTTGGTATTGAGCATAAAGTGTTTCTAAAACGTTTTCTCTCTCCATCTCTGAAACCGCTCAATTTTCGGCAAATTGAAGGTCATATTTGTAATCAGCATGCCAAGAAACATAAGATAGTATACTTTTCTAAGGTGGGCGCATTAGGCCCAAAATTGGCATCCTTTTTTAGCCTAACAAGTTGTTAGTTATTATTATTTTAACGTTAATATATTTCCGGTGCACAGTGGCACGAATCGTGATTTTTTTCGTTCAAAATTATCTAGAGCACTTGTTTCGCAACCGATTGGGATAATTTTTTTTTTAAATACTCGTTATTTAATTTCCGAAAAACGCAAAAGAGCCGATTTTTTAATTATGCTAACCAAAATTATTGAGCTTAGCCAGGAATGGTCATTTTTAATTTAAATTTTAATAAAACATACAAATAAAAACTTTTTTTCTTATCGAATTTACATAAATCTTGTTACTTGGGGGGTTTTTAAGGTCGCTGATTACAAATATGATATCTAAATTGTCACATACCAACCTGCAAGATGGCGGTTATAAAATGCTAAGAAATGATGAAAAATGAAATATTTTTGTTAAAGTTTATGTCGAAATCGGCTCTCTTACGTTTTGTGGAAATTAAAGATCAAGTTAAAAAATATTATTTTGGGTATTCAGCACACAACTTCCAAAGAAAACATTCGTTTTTTTCATATACCATTGGTGCAAGTCTGACCAAAATAGAAGATCAACAAGACTCCCCATACGAAGTGACTTGTCAACTTCTTTCATACACCTACCATATCTAACATTCAGCATGAAAAACAATAAAACAACCACTCTTTCTATACATATTGATGATTCAAGCCTGATCATGCTAATATAGATAATATTAACCCTTTCGCTCAAAATTTTGTAGTTTTCATGAGTAAATTCTGAAATATAGCATGCATATTATTCGATTTATTTTGAAATTTTTTACGTTAGTTGTAAGTGTCTATCTGTTACGGTATGTAAAAAAATTGACGTCCACTATAGTGGACGCTGTGACTCAATGGTAGTTCCACAAATGTCACACTTTCATAAATAACCAGGTATAATTGAATAAATTATTAAACACACAGAAAATAAATTATTATAACGTTTATTTATTATCGAAAATATAATAATTATGATTAATTAATAAAAAAAAAAAGAAAAATTTGTTTGGTATGGTATAACATGGTATGGTATGGTATAACTCCAGGTCTTCCAGGTCTTCCTCGGGCTCTGATGCAGTCGTAGCTTCCTCATCATCAAGATCCAAAGAGCAATGTATTAGCTGATGATTTAAGCAAAAAATTAGAATAAGGATACCTTTAGGAGGGAGAAAGTGGTCACTCTCCCAATCCTCCCCTTCCTCCTCACTAAGGAGGTCTAGGTCCGACGTATCATTTTGAAGGAATTCAAAAAGCTCCTGGTCCGTCAGCCATCTCCTATGGGCCATTTTGACATAAATCTTTTACAAAATAGTTTAAATATAGCAAAAATTTTTAAAAAAGTAAGGTTAGATTCACCCATGGAATTTATGTCGTTGACTCACAGATTCCACTGTGGTGCACATACTTCAAATGACAAAAAACACAGCCCGATTGATTCAAAATGCAACGAAAATTCCAGGATATCAAAAAATAAACACCTATAAACACGCAGAAAAATCAACAAGAGTTTCACCAACTATATATTTGCTTGAACTAAAATTATCTAGGAGACTACAGTGCGCACTAATAATTTACGTGAGTAAGAACCTTCTGCATAAAAGTGAACTTTTACTATTCACATCTAGATTCTAGAACTTGTCACTTTCTTTTAACAATTATATCTATTGAATAGGGAACTTGACAGATTGCTGAAATCATAGCGTATAAATTTAAAAAAAAATCACAAAGGTTATGTCCACTGTAGTGGACACCATGAGCGAAAGAGTTTTAAGTATCTCTAGCCCTACCTAGAGGATACTACATCACAATCAAACGTTTATTACATTTCAAAGTCAAAAAAATACTAAAAAGCACAAAGAAAATATATGAAATACTTTATTGGACATGCATGCGGTGAGAGAAATTTTAAAACTATCTCTAAAGTATCTAATTAATTTGATCAGTTTATTTACAGATGTTTTGCTTGTGCGAACACTGCGAACAGAGTTCTACTGATTACAACTTTTATTTAATTTAGTTTTTAAAAATAATTTTAAAACTTGCATTATTCCTTCCAATGATGGTTTAAGCAACCTGCTATTTATAGGGTACCCGAAAATGATTTAACTGCCCGCACACTTTATAATTTATAATTTATGTAATGGTGCGGGAGCTAAGTGGCTTTTTCGGACACTCATCGTTACAAGCATTTTCTATGCGCTGATTAATTCTATCGAACTTAAATAACGACAAAATAGACTTCTGGCATATGTCAGCCCGTCGAGTTGGTCATGGTTCAAGATATAAAAATCAGTGAAATTATATCACCGTTACAATTTTTTTTGTGTGCACACATTTTATGTTTAGAATTAATAAAGTAAGATCGCCAGAAAGTGTGGGCCATCAGGGGCGCAACCAGAAAGGCCAAAGGTAAAAAAACAGAGTTATATCAAGTGATCGTTACAAGCTTTTTTTTAAGCTGAGCATGTTTATTTAAATGTTTTGAACACAGAAAAAAATCCCTAGAAAGAAACTCCCATCAGTAAGGCTAGCCAGAAATAAAATGTTTAGGATTTTTGAAGAAAATTGGATTTTTTTTCGCATATTTCATCTCAGAACTCTAAACTCATCGTTACAAGTTCTGGCTCCTTTTTAAAACGTAAATATAAGCTCCTTCAACAATAGAATAGCCTCCCCGTAAAGTTCTTAGTGTCAACAAAAGTACCATAGGCTCTTAAATATATAGGAATTTAACACTTTCGGCTAACTTGACTCCGTACCGTGCCTCAGATGTATTGTATCATTATTACCTTTCTGGCTGCACCTCCTGACGGCCCACACTTTCTGGCGATCATATTTTATTCATTCTAAACATAAAATGTTTACACACACAAAAAATGAGACTTGTAACGATGACATGATTTCACTGATTTTTAAACAGTGTTCGTGATGCTCCTGACAGGAGGTGCCCCGCCAAAAGTCGATTTTATGAATCGCTATCAGCCATTAAACCATAAAAATATCTCAAAGTTCATAAAACGATGAGCTGCCGAAAAAGCCACCTAGCTCCCGCTCTATAACTTGTTACAACTATTGTAACATATGTAGACAGGCACATTAACATTAAGTTATTGTATAGTAGATTAAATCAATTAACAAAATGTATGGGACTCCTGAGAGACTGAAAAATGTTACTAATTTAATCTAGAAGTTTTAAAGCGGCATTTTGCTTAGCGAAAAATGTCAAAAGTACACTGGAGGCCAGCGTTTCACGTCAATTATCGTGCATGTGACCGATCGATGAAATACATATTTTACGATTCAATGATATGTAGATATTATGGTTTTCATGACGTTTTACATCGTTGGAAAGAGAAAAAGTAACGGATTTAATGGTGTTATGGTCTACCTCTTTTTATTTTTGCACAGAGCGTATGTCAAAGGCAACTGCGTTTTTATTTTACATATTATTATTCTTATAGTCTTTGCTATCAAATTTCTTCCCTTTAATTTTTGTCGTGCTTCCTCAAATATAACTAAGCGTCTGTGGTCTTCCTATTTTTCATGATTTTGTACTATATCTCACAAAGTAGGCTCTGATTTTGAAATTTCTTTTCACTGAAATAAAACTCGCGAAAATTGGGATAACTTTTATTAAAACATTTTCTTCTACAACAGATATTAAGCGAGATATTCGGTGTGGCCCTGGTAAAATAGATAGACGGTATAAGCGCATGAAGCTATAAAAATGAATAAAAAAATGCTCATCTTCAGGATTTTTTTCTGGAAACTAATTATTCTATTATAACAAATCAAGGTAGAAAATAATCAGTAAGCCTTCTACTTTAACAGAGATATTTCATTATATTTTGATATTTCAATTTTGTCACAACAGAATAGTACAAAGTTCAGCGCGTGCACCCAATTTCGTTGGTGCTTACGTACGTTAAATACGTAGTAAAGTCTGGCTTTTTTTTACCTAACCGGTTCATAATGTATAATAATGAGGAATAAAATTAACATATGCTTTACATACAAAACTAGAAATTTCATGCTAATTTTCAAATAGTCAACTCTTGGAATTCTCACTTTAATAAAGATAATAGTATTCTCATCTCAACTATACCGGGTATCAACGAGATCACTTTCCGGAAACTAGGAAACTAGGCATGTGTTACATAATATCAAAGCATCAATTTTTTTAACTATCTGTTAAATTTCTAGAAATTCCGGTCCCACCGGAAGTGCTTGGGACTGCTTTTGATTTTTAAATGTCTGTATATTTTTACATTCTGAAATCTAGGGGTCATTCTGCAAATGACTGCTAATATCATGACTTTCCACCGTTTTGAAATTTTTGCAGCGAATTTTAATTTTCAAACTAGCATGCCGTGACCCATCAGAAATTCAACCACAAGAATGTGTTATCATACACCGTTAGATTGTTATTGTTAAATTTCATTTTTCTGTAGTATGAAAAATCTCGGAGGATGATTTTTTCACGATTACAATACTTCCATTCGGTAAGCGAGGGAAGTAAAAGTATATAAACACTTTCGTTTATGTGGCTCTCACAATTTTACCCATATAATAGTAAAGCCGCTAAAATGCATCTTTAATTGTTGATAATTTTTAAACGCACCCATCTCGTTGCTGATTAATTTAATTTTGTCCATCTTATGCATAAATGTACTATTTGGTGAAATAAAACAATTCAGCTACTCAATGCTAGGCATAATACTGACATTTTTCAACATTAGAGACGGATTTCTGTGGCATTGTTTTCTTACTAGATTATTTTAAGAGCTGTAAAACTGTAAAACAAACATTCATTAATATTTAAAACTAACACGTTGCAGCTGCTGCTGTAAATACAAGTATAGAATTTGGATAGGAATTTTCACGTTTAGTCATTAAAGGACTGAAAATTAGGAAATTGCCTTGTTAATTACTAACTCAGTTGAGGACTAGAGAAGCTTGAAAATTATCTGAACTTCTAAGAGAATTTGATCTTGTCCTTTGGTAATTTCGGTATTTTAACCGGTATTAACTGTAAAGGTTTTGCTTTTAATGCAAATTGCGTTTACTTCCTTTTCTTTTCGCATTTAATTAACTTTTAAACTATTATTAGTATAATTCTAGTTTAATAAGTTTACTAATTAAACACTAAATTATTAACAATTGCAGTGGAATATATTATTGATTGTGCACAATAATAATAATTTTTTTTTTTTAATTTGGATAATATATCCATAATGAAATTTATAATATAACGTCATTATTTCTATTATAACTTAAGTGAAAAAGAGAATGTATATATAGAATCATACATGACATCAAATCTATGTTCTGAAAATTGCTTTTACATTCAAAACCGTTAATCTGAGTGGCATCAAAATTAATAGCCCGGGAGTCCTCACTGAGACGAACATTAAAAAAAATAAAAATCGATACATTTTTTCAGAAGTTTTCTTTAACAAAATAATGACCCACAAACAGTCACACAGACACACGTACAGCCGCCTTGCGGAAAATACAGGAGAACCACAAGCAATAAAAAAGGTCAAACACTTCATGTACCAGAGTTTTTTAAAGCGATTTTATATAAACATTGTGTGGAGACCAAGAGTGGTAGGACTTTAAATCAATTAATCAAGGTTTATTTATATTAAATACCAAAACGATTTTGCGTAATGACGGGTTTTCGTTATCAGTATTCGAGATAAGCCTAAATTTTGTGTAAAAAATGATTAAGTTTCCGCATTTGAATAACGTGACTTAAATTTCAGTCTCCTATACTCAGGCAAATATAGATCTCATAGACTTAAGAAGGTCATTAAAGTGACCTGGAAGGTAAGTAAAATTAGTTTCAAATATTTCCAAAACAAATCACACATCGGTTTGTCGTTAATATTGAAAATATGCGGTGTAAAGATTCCATGATTAAGTTTAGTGTTAGTCCTGATAAGAATGCATATCCTGGAATTTATTTATTTGAGCATCATTCAATAACCAAGGCTAATTATAGAACGAAACATTTTCAGCTAAAAAATATTAAAAACCGCTGCCTAAGGAATCACCACTTCCACATCCAGACTTCCTATCTAAGTATCTTACAACGAAAATACTATAATTGCACTCCACTAAGTGGATATAATTGTTTATGGAACTTTAATAGTATAATATTTGAAATCGTGTACCAGAAAAACCCATAAAATGATATGCCTCATCACTAGTAAAGGGTGGTGGTGGTGGTGGTGGGGGTGAATGAAGTGAAAAAAATTCTTGATGACCGGTTCTTGTACACACACTAAATCACAATATTTTTTCACCCCGTTTAATAATAGGGTGAGGGTGATAATGGAGGTGGCTATTGCCAAACATGTTTTTGAGACCTTAGCCCCTCTTATATTTACTAAATATCAATTTCATGTACTCTTAATTGCTTGATTTAACTATTTACCGCCATTTATCTCAATTTACCCTTCAACTCTGCAACGGAATAAGATCAAAATATAATCTAGTTCCAGATCTCGTTAAAATACATACCTGTGCCATATTTTAAGTCAATATCTTAAACGGTTCCAGAGTAATCGTGAGCACCAAACAGATACCAGACTAACAGACAGACCGACGTGACAGACAAATTTATTATATTCAAACTTAACATATTGATGTTTAATGACATTCTAAGCCTATTTGTACAATGAAAATTTTCAAAAATTTTTCTTTTGTTAGTATTCTTCAACTGGATGTTCAAGTAATACGCAGAAAATAGCATGACAAAGATATAAAACATCATTCTGTGCCGTGGACTACACGATAGAAGTAAAGCCTCTACTTCAAGCATTTTCTTCAACGAAACCTACTACGCATCCATATTACTCGAGGTAACCCACTGTGTATCTAATTTACTAGAGGAAAGCCACTACGCATTCATACTTCTTGAAGAAATCCACTGCGGATCCATTTTACTCGAGGAAACCCACTGCGCATCCATATCACTTGAGGTAACCTACTGCGTATGTATACTTCTTGTGGTAACCTTCTGCGCATCAACGGTACTCAAGAAAAGCCACTGCGCATCCATAATACTCGGGGAAACCTACTGGGCATCCATACCACTTGAAATAACCCACTGCGCATCCATACTACTTGAGGTAACCTACTGCGCATCCATGGTACTCTAGAAAAGCCACTGCGCATCCAAACTACTAGAGGCAACCTACTGCGCATCGATGGTACTCGAGGAATGCCACTGCGCATCCATGCTACTCGAAGTAACTTTAATAACTATAGTACTCTAGAAAAGCCACTGCGCATCCAAGATACTCGAGGAAACTTACTGCGCATCCACACTACTAGAGCTAACCTACTGCGCATCGACGATACTCGAGGAAAGCCACTGCGCATCCATACTACTCGAAGTAAATTTAATAACATGATATTTGAAATCGCCTACCCCAAAAACCTATAAAACGATATGCTACATCGGTAGTGGAGGTGTAGAGGGAAGGGGATGGGGGTGGATTAAGTAAAAAAAAAATTTGAGGCTTAGGTTCTTGTATACACGTTAAATTACAATGTTATTTTTTTCACCCCCTTTAATAATGAGGTGGGGGTAGTAATGGGGGTGGCTAATGCCAAAAAATTTTTTGAGACTTTAAGTTCTTATATATACACTAAATACCAATTTTATGGACTTTTACCGGCTTGATTTACCTATTTACCACCATTTACCCAAATTTAGCCCCCAACCCTTCGACGGAAGAAGACGAAAATATAATCTAGTTCCAGATCTCGTTAAAGTACATATGTGTACCAAATTTCAAGTAAATGTCTTAAACGGTTCCAGAGTAAACGTGCGCACAAAAAAAGTTACAGACCGACAGACAGAATTTTTTTTTTCAAACTTAAAATCTCGACGTTTCATGACATTTTAAGCCTATTTGAACAATAAAAATTTTTAAAAAATTTTTTGTCGTTACTATTCTTCCACTGGATGTGGAAGTAAAATATAACGTAGCATAAAATACTGTAGAGACCAACACGAGAAATGTGGACTGGGGGTAGCATAACAAGAACAAGAAGAACATGACCAAAAAACTAGTATTTAATAAATCATACTTCAAGTATTTGGCTGAGAAATTCACTTGGAGATCGAGGAATTTTGTCAAATAACAATACAAAACTTCCGAAGAAATTGTTATGAGAATATAATTCACGTGTCACATGGTACATTTTTGATTAATTTCATTGGTTAAAATACAAAAACAAAAGAGCATAATAGGCTATCAAATCGGTGATAATTTTATCACCGCATATTGACTGTCACTTGTTTTTAATGAATAAAATAGTTTACTGTCAAAGTGACAGAAAGTTTCAATAGACGCGTCGAAATCAGAAAATAGTGCTCTTAAGCAGAAAAATGTTTCAACCATTAGATCACCGTCAATGGGGAGATGCTAGCAAGGAAGAGATTCGAAAATTAATTGAGAAAAAAACACCAAAAAATACCAAAATTAATAAAGAATCTCAGTGGAACCAGTTCATGGAATTTTGCGCTTCAAGAGAATCAAAATAACGCAAAACGTTCATTATATTCTCTCACCAAATATAACACGTGTTATGATTAATAATCGGTGATACCACTCGTTAAAACCTATAGAAAATTGAACTCGTGCTTCGCACTCGGTCAATTTTCATCGGTTTTACCTCGGGCTATCACCGATGATAATCATAACACTAGTTATATTATCCCCGAAAATATATTAATCCTAAAATGTTTATGTAGTCATCTAACCGCAGAAACAGGAATACAAATCTATTTTCGTTTGATGTGGGATCCGTAAATAAAAATTGTGGAGTTCATTTTTATCTCAGCGTCAACAATATTTATGCCTTCTGCAAAATAGATGATATTAAAAGGGTAAAGTACTCTGGTAAAGTGCTTTGTAGTAGTACTTGAAGCACTTTTAGGGCTTTAAGCACTGTGCTTCAATTCCTTTTAAAAGAGAGTACTTGGTACTTGATATTTGAATTACTTTGCATAAGTACTTGGGGCTTTAAAGGCCTTTCAGAGGGCTTCAATTACTTTCGAAAGTGCTTCAATTACTTTTAAAGTAATTGAAGTCCTTTTTAGTACTTCAATTACTTTAGAAAGTAATTGAATTCCTTTTGAAGTGCTTGAAGTATTTCTAAAATACGTGCAAGCTCTTTTTGAAATCCATGCAAGGCCCCTCTAGACAAGTAATATTTGAGGGTCAGATCATATATGCATTTTAGTCAGCAGGATCCAAATATGCAAAAAAAAATAGAGATTGTCCCTTTTAAAAATTTGGTTTTCTTGTCAATTACATCGATTAATATTTAATAGGTTAATAGTTCTCAAATTATTTTAATGTATCTTAAAAAATGTGCTAGCAGCGAAAACGGTGTGAACGTTTATTTCGCGATTAACTTCTATGTTAGATGTGCCGGGGACTTTATTTATTTAATGTTTAAATTAAAGCTTTCGATTAAAATGGGTCCGAAAAGGACCACGTTAATTGATCTTATTTTATTTTAGTTTAACATAAAAAATGCGCTAGCAGTGGAAACGTTGTCAACGACGATTTCGTGGTCAACTTCTATGTTAGATGTACTAGGGACTTATTTCTTTTTTAAATTAGAGGTAAAGAGCCAATCTTTCGATTAAAATCAGTCCGAAAAGGGCCAGGTTAATAGATCTTATGTTAGATGTACTAGGGACTTGATTTTTTTTTAAATTAAAGTTAAAGAACTCACCCTCCGATTAAAAGTGGTCTGAAATGGGCCAGGCTATTCAATTTTTGTTTATTAACATATTACTTGAGAAATTACGCTCCAGCAGCGAAAACGCTGTCGTCTGTTTCGCGGCTAACTTCTATGTTAAATGTACTAGGGACTCTTTTTTTTAAATTAAAGCTCGATTAAAATCAAATGGTTACTATTTTTTTTTAATACGAGTTGGTCGTCAAAATTATTTTGAGAATTTGAGGCTAATAGCCTTCTTATTAGCTCTTTGGTCATAATTTGCAGGTAAACATGTTGATATTATCATCACCTACGAATATATGTATTCAAAATGCAGTCAAATTTTTTTTTTTTATCGCTGCTAGTTTCGCTGCTAAAGAACGGAAAATTATGAACAAAATATGCATGGAAACATTTGAAATATGAACGGATATGCTTCTCCGAAGCTTTTATGATCATTTCGACTCAAATCGGATCAGTAACAACAATTCTGCTGCACTTTATAGCCAGCTCTGCAATTTCTGCGACTTAGGCCCTTATTGCTCCGCAAAAACAGGGAAGCCGATGAGGCAGAGTAGAGGACTTTTTGGTACGTGTTATCCTGGGCCAAAACTACAATCCTGGAAATTTCCTGCTTTCAGATATTTTGTCGTATTTGTCGGCCATTTCGGATTTTAGTGCTGTATATGAAAATTTTTAGAAATTCCAGAGGGCTCCTAGGCTAATATTTATTAGTATACTCTAAGGTACCTTCATACCAAATTTGGTGCTTTTATCCGCCAGATAACGGTAATTTTTTTTTTGTGTTTGACCATGTTTTGTAATTTTAATTTTTTGTAATTCGTTTAATTTTTATATTTTTGCGATTATTTTTATAAAACTGAAAAGTGTTAAAACTTTGTGTTTAAAAAGTAGGTACGTACAAAAAATAATTAAAAAATAAATATCCTCTTATACTCTAATTGGACGCCGATACCATACTTTTTGCATTAAATTAAAAAAAAAATAATTTTCTAAAAAATTGTTAAAATAAACTCAAAAATTATTCCGTTAAAACAATTCAAAAGTATCTTTAAAAACCTACCTACAGTTTAAAACAATATTGTTTTTGTACGGCTTAATGACATAATTAATTATTATGGCTTTTGGCTGTTTAAAATTTGTCGAGAAACTTTCTGTGGTTGTTAACATTCATAAAGAGTATGTTTTTCAAAATTTTATGTAAATGGAGAGATTATTATTTAAGCTATATTAAATTATTTAAAAAAGCTATATATTGGCTTGCTCATTTTTTTTGAGGTTGGTAAATATTTTATAGAGCTCTCGTATATCCCTTTGAAATTTTGTTGTGAACAATCTCCATTTTATATTTTTTTGCAATACGACCAATACGGCAGGAGATATTCATAAAAATGCGAGAAAAAATGATATTTTGTAATTTCAATTGTTTGTCAACCTCGCCCCACAAGCCAAAAATGTATAGTCATACTTTGTTACATGCTAGATTTCAACAAAAAAGTTCCTCCTCAAACACTTTTTAAGAAGTTTATTTTTACTCACTATTGTAATAGTATAGTATAAGTTTTACTTTTTTAGATATCTTTTTATATGAAATGTTTATTTTAATTTTAATACGTACTATGTTTATTATTAACATTATTATGTACCTACGCTTCTTACAAATAAATACATAAATAATTTTCTCTTAGAGAAATTTGAATTTTTCATGATCGTCACATCATAAAGGTGTGATTGGCGTGACAATAATCTTGCTTTTATTTTTTAATCTCATATTACCGCTTGACATTTGTATTTCTGAGGGCTTGGTACTTGGTGCTTTACTTTTTCAAGTACTGTACTTGGTAATTGAAGTACTTTTGTAAATAAAAGTACTTGATACTTGATGCTTTGAAGTACTCTAGCTAAGTGCTTGGTACTTGGTGCTTGAAGCACTTTATCAGAGTACTTTACCCAGCTCTGCATTAAATGTAGCCAACAGAATTATTTGATAACAAAATGAAACTTTCTGCTACTCACTAAATGGTTAAATTTTTTAAATGACAATAGTATAGTAGATATATGCAAAACATATGTGATAGGTGGAACTAATTCCCACAAAGACGGAGTTTGAATTTTTTAGTTCATTATTAGTATCTTTTTGACATACTAAAAGTCTAGAAAAATCTGAGCATGCAAAATACGTTTTCTTGCCGCCATCTTGAATTTTTTTTTTAATCATAAAAAATCGTGTGTGGTATCAACTTACAGAAAAAACTAATTACGCTATTCGAAAGTACGGGAAATTTCACATCAAAAATGTATATGAAGTTTTTTTGTACGATCAAAAATGTAGGCTCCAGATTTTTTTCTTTAACGCACGAAAACGGAACGCGTAGACACATAAGTATGGTAAGCTAAGCACGCGCGGCCTCGGGCGCGCTACACCAAATTTGTTGTAAATTTTGAACTAATTAATGAAATTGGCCTCACAAAAGCTTAAATGAAAGAAGAAACATGTAGCTATTGAATTAATATATTTTCAAATATAAAAATAAATATATGTAGGAATAGTACATAAAGAGATTTGCGATGAAATCGGTAAAAGCTCTACCATTTCTAAAATTTTTAAGATAAAAACCTGGGTCTTTCACATTTTACTGTTGAAGTAATGTATAAAAAGATCCGATGAGTGAAGAAAATCTCAAAAATTTATTTTTGAAGTTGTACACTTCCAAAATTTCAAAATGTTGAGAAAACGATAAAATTTGATATATATGACTAACTTTAACCACCTATTACTCTGGTTTAAATCGCGTTATTAGATCTCTCTAGATGCGATTATTAAAGCTTGAAATGTGTACTTTAAGATGCTTCAATGGGATTTACCCCAAAAATTAAATTAACTCTCTCACTTTTACGAAAATTCGTGAAATTATGGGTAAAATAAACGTTAATAACTTTTATAAAAAAAATATTTAGCCTACCTGTTCAACATACCTTTATAGTAGAGCCTCATAGTAAGTAAATCTGATGTAAAAAATATTTTTGGAACATATATAAACCTATACTTTTCACGAAATATTGAAAAAATCAATTTTTTCGGTAAATCGATTCAGTGTTGATTGTTTCTAAAATTTTTATCGTGGTTATAATATCGAAAACATACTGCAAATATTCACGTGGTACAGGGCCATGAGTCAAATTATAATACCTGAATATAAGAAAGAGATTGAAAGTAAAAAAAACATCTTCGCGCCAAGCAGTACGCATCAACTGTCCCGCACGGTGCGCTGTGTGTGTGTTCGTAAAGCATTGTAAAAAAAGTTTGGGTACTTTTTCACAGGTCATCTTGTAATGCTATGTACAATCATTTCTTAGCTTTTTTAAAAAGTTTTCTTAGCTTTTTTAAAAGTTTTTATTTGAATATTTAAATTGTGTTTTTAACTGAGTAGTGTTTTGAATTATTTTATTGCTTGATAGAAGTTCGGCCATATTGGATCAGCCATTTTGAATTACCTTTTTTGGCATCATAATCTGTTTCAGCGACCTCGAAAATCCCTTATACGTCAATATGAATTAAATTCCTTTAAAATTTCTCAACTTACAAACATTTTGTTAATTTTTTTTTTTAATAATTAATAAACAATTTCCTCACGATTATATGTTTATAACTTTTTATTTTAAGCTATGTAAAAGTGATATCAAAAGGTTTTAGGAAAACCGAAGCTTCCTGTAATTATTCCGAAATAATGCATATTTCCAGCCTCTATTGACTCCACTAATAGTATATTGTAATACAAGTGTGGTAAGGGATTCATTGCAAAACGATATATGAAATACGACATTTATCTGTATGACTTAGATAAATTGAATTTTGTAATATTTTTCTTTTTGGTGAATAGTTTATTAAAGTTTTATTAAATGTGTTTGACATACTTGTATTATTTGTAATTATTTCATTTTGTTAATTACTAATTAATCCTATTTTGTTGTTAGTGTTTTCTTTACAAGGGTGGACTGGGCCTTGAGCTTGGGGGGGGGTAACATAGCCGCGTACTGAAAATAACAAAAATATTTTTCCTCGAAAATTAAAATTGATGACCGGGGAGGAGAAAAATTACCAACACAATTAAATAGGATATATATTCAAAAATATAAAATAAAATAATAAAAATTATGAAATTTTAAATCGAAAGATGGTTTACGAAATCTTGGGGGGTAATTACTCATTACCCACCATAGATCCGCCCTTGTTTCTTCAGTACACAGCTCTTTAATATATTACCATATATTTGGTTTATTATTTCTGTCTATTTCTATTAAATTTTTGCAATAATCAATCTTTCTTTCGTCTTTCAAATTTTTAAGAATGTTTTTTTTGATATTCCTCCCTCAATTCTAGACATTGGGAATTTCCTTTAGTGGCTATAAATAGTGAATTCTTATGATTTATATAGTCTACTAAAGATGTTGTCACCAACTCTACATCGGTACAACTATATACGCTATCCCAGTTTAATTGACTTAATTTGTTCCTTAATTTATAATAATAATAATAATAATAATAATTAAAGATCATACCGGCCTGTCAGAATTCGGCAGAATGGTTGGCAGGTCAGATGCAGAAGGCGGTTATCTTGGGGTCCCTTCGTCTGCTTAGGGCACATGATTCAGGTGTTTACAGTCACTAACTCCACAGGTCGTAGAGAGTGGCTGTAATGAATTAGCCGGCGCGGCTACCGTGTGGTGTCGGAGGCCACGGAAGCCCTGTCCGGCAGCGGGAAACCGAAAAAAAAAAAAAAAATAAATAATAATAATAATAATAATAATAAGCAGGAGGGGCTGACTTTCATCAATCAAGCCTTTGGTGAGTAGCGCCACCACTTACTCCAGCTGGGGGTGTAAAATCGAACCGGCAGCCCTAGTGCACCCGGGAGGGGAAAGCTCCTTCCCCTCTGGTGTCGGTCGTGGGCTTGCTGGGCTAACCACCCACAAGCCCTAACTTCTGGTTCCCGCAGGCAGAAGACAGGGCCCCCACAATCGACCCCATCCGGATAGGGGTCAAGGGCAAGGTGGTGGGGCCCAACCGGATCGGGCGCCCGTTGACGACGAACGCCATGAACTAGGACGCTTTGAGTGGACAGATGAGCTAAGGGACGACCTTCTGCATTGCTACGAAAGCAGTGAGCCCGCACGAAGGGGATACATGGGGCGAATGCATGTTCTGTGGTGTGCAAGGCTCCCAGAGCACAACGCCTTCACGCCACAAAACCTGCGTGATTATGTATCCCACCTTCGTCGCAGGGGCTACGTGAGAGCTGCTCCTCAGCCGGTGAATGAGGTGGTCGAAGGTCCACCGAATGAACCGGTTGAGGATGTAGTCCCTGACGTTCCACCAATACCAGAGGGCCTCAGTACCAGACGGGGGTTACACTACATAAAAGCCCCCGGGCCACAAGACCTGGCCAGAGTGGATGAAGAACTTCGTGAAGCGCTTCCAGAACGGGCTGACATCTGGCACATAAACTGTGCCGTGTATGCTGCTGCTCAACGCTTTTCTCAGGTGGAGAGGCGTAATACTGCCTCCCCACAGGAGAGAGCGAGGCGGCGCATACAAAAGATGGAAGCCAAGATCCGGTCGGCGAGGCAACACGCATCCCGTATCCAATGTGTGATGGACTATATGGCGGCCAATAGACCGTTCACGCCTAAAGTGCGTCGAATAGCCGCCAACTTAAGACGCGTCCATTACACACTCAATGAGGCAGTGCTGCGAACCACCAAACAGCACTGTCTCGACAGGATACGGATGCTAGTGGTTTGTAAAAAATCACTAGTGAGGCGGGCGAGGGGGCTGGCGGAAAATAAACTCTTCCGCCAAAAGCCCTCGCGCCTATTCGAACCGCCTCCGCGTGTTGCAGAGAATCCGCCGACTGTAGATCAGGTGGAAAATTTCTGGAAAACGCTATACGAGGAGAAGCTTCCACTCAACCGAGACTCCCCGGCCCTTGCACACTTTGAAACCTTTTGTCAAAGGTTTCAACAACCACAGGAAGTGTGCCAACTAATAACCCCAGAAGAGGTTCGAAGAGCTCTCGAGGGCTCTAAGAACTTTGCTGCTCCAGGTCCCAATGTCATAAATAACTTTTGGTGGAAAAAGTTACCGAGCACCCACCACCATTTGGCCAGAATTTTTAATGCCTGGCTAAATGGGGAGCAGCAAATTCCTTCTTGGGTGGTTGAAGGGCGGACAGTGCTGACCCTAAGAACGGAGATTTGTCCAACCCAAGGAACTACCGACCGATAACCTGTTTAAACGCATGTTACAAGGTGTTTACGCGTATCTTGTACATGCGAGTGCTCCACGCAGTTGAACCGGTTTACGAACGGATATATGAGCAACGAGGGTCGAAGAGAGGTGTCGCTGGCTGCAAGGAGAACCTGTTGATTGACAGATGTGTCACGCAGGACTCCGTGCAGTATAAGCGGAACCTCTCCATGGCCTGGATCGACTACCGCAAGGCATTTGATATGACATCACATGAGCTTATTGTTCACTTACTCCGATGTCTTGCGGTACCCGGTCCCGTAGTGAGATGCATCGAAGAACTGATGCCGCTCTGGAGGACTTGCTTTACCATTACATCGGGTAACGATAGAGTCCAGACGGAGTCGGTAACATTCAGAAGGGGAGTATTTCAGGGAGACTCCCTCAGACCTCTTCTGTTTTGCATCTCACTACTGCCATTATCCGTTTCGCTCCGGAAAACCCGTGGATACAACTGCGGTACCCCCGGCGATAGGAGGCATAAGGTCACCCATCTGTTTTACATGGATGACCTTAAACTTTATGCCTCCGGAGAGAGGGACCTACACCAGTCCCTCAGGGTGGTACAGGAGTACACGCAGGCTGTCGGTATGGAGTTCGGGTTGGACAAATGTGCACTGGTCCATCTCAAGAGAGGACGATGCGGGAACTACGGAGAGGACGCGCAACTCGTTGACGGAAGCATCTTACATCATCTAGATGCCGGAGAGTCGTACACTTACTTGGGTGTCGAGCAACGCTCCACCCAAGAAGTGGGTGTAGTGAAAAACGCTCTCCGCGGCAAGTATCAGCACCGACTCCGACAGATCTGGTCCTCAGAACTGTCGGGGAAGAACAAGGTGTCTGCTACCAACATGCTTGCCGTTCCGATCCTACTCTACTCCTTTGGAGTAGTGAAATCGACTCGAGAGGAGTTGCGTCAACTCGACGTAGGAACCCGCAAGAAGATACATCTCAATAGAAGTTTGCATCCTAAATCGTCCGTTCCACGGCTATACCTCCCACGACATCGGGGAGGCCGTGGACTCTTGAGTTTGGAGAGTCTCCATAATAGGATGGTTCTGGATGGAGCCTGTAAGGTCATCAGGAGTTCGGATCCCCTCCTCTGCATGGTCCGAGACCATGAAAGTGCAGGAATAGGAGCCTTTTTGTTTAAGGCAGCACAAAGAGCAGCCGATGAACTTGGTCTCTCCTTCGACGTCGAGCGGGTAAATCCCGACTCTGTCACCGAGTTGGAACCTGCTCGACGAAAAGCCCAAATTAAAGCTGCAGAACACAACATCTTTCTGCAGCTTCACACGGATAAGCCAATGCATGGAGTTTTCTATAAAAATATAGAGAACCTTGGCTTATCCGAAAGGCTGACCTTTGCCTTCTTAAGGTCAGCCGGGCTGAAGTCTGAGACCGAGGGATTCATAATGGCTTGCCAGGATGGTGTATTTAATACCCTCGTCTATCGTAGTCGTGTCATGGGTATAGAGGTCCCTGATGTCAGCTGCAGGGCCTGCCGCAGGGCGCCAGAGACTTTAATGCACCTGTTGTCGGCTTGTCCGACATATGCAGTCTCGGCCTATATCCAGAGGCACGACGGAGCATTACGAGTGCTTTATTATCACCTAAGGCACTCGTATGGGATAGACGAGACACCAGAGCTGCCTTACGCTCCGGGGGATATTGAGTCCGTTGTGGGAAATGAGAAGTGTCTAATTTATTGGAACTACTCTTTTCCCACCGTCAGGCAAATACAAGCCAACAAGCCTGACGTAGTACTCCTCGACCATCAACTCAAGACAATGTTTGTCGTGGAGTTCTCGGCTCCCGCGGAGAACAACATTGTCTTGAAGGAGGAGGAAAAACGGACAAAATATCGAGATCTGCTCTTCGAACTCCGCAGACTGTATCCAGACCATACTGTTAAGATAGTGGTACTGATTATAGGAGCCCTCGGTGGAACGAGACACGCACTGCTTTCAGAACTTAAGATCATACCGGCATGCCGAAATTCGGCGGAGGTCTTAGCCGGCAGAATGCAGAAGGCCGTCATCCTCGGTTCATTACGTCTGCTCAGGGCACACGATTCCCGGACCCAGTAGTCACTTACCTCATGGGTGTGGGGAGTGGCTGCCGGTACTACCAGCTCCCTCTGTGAGGGTCGAAGCCACAGAGAGGGGTGACTGGTTTTTAACAAAAAAAAAAAAAAAAAAAAAATAAATAATAATAACTCCTGCTACAAGCTATTTACTCGTATCTTGTATGCTCGGACACTACGGCAGGTTGATCCGGTCTTCCAGCAGATATACGAGCAGCGTGGCGCCAAGAAGGGCATGGCAGGTTGTAAGGACAGCCTGCTGGTAGACCGCTGTATTACACAGGACTCTGTGCAGTACAAGCGGAATCTATCGATGGCCTGGATTGACTATCGTAAGGCATTTGACACAACATCACATGAACCTCTGTTACATTTGCTCAAATGTCTTGCGGTAGCAGAGCCACTAGTGAGATGCATAGAACAACTGCTGCCACTCTGGAGGACCCGCTTCACCATAACATCAGGTGCACAGCGGGTTACGACAGAGCAGGTGGCATTCAGAAGAGGAGTATTCCAGGGAGATTCTCTGAGTCCCCTCCTCTTTTGCATCTCACTGCTGCCGTTATCTGTTGAACTCCGCCAAACTCGCGGGTACCACTGTGGACCACCCAGCAACCGGAGGCATAAGGTCACTCATTTATTCTATATGGATGACCTGAAACTGTATGCCTCCGGAGAGCGTGAACTTCAAAATGCTCTAAGGGTGGTCGAGGAGTACACGCGGGCCATTGGTATGGAGTTCGGGTTGGACAAGTGCGCGGTCGTCCACCTCAAGAGAGGGCGATGCGGGGAATTTTCTGAGGACGCGCAGCTCGCAGACGGAAGCATCCTAAGACAGCTGGATGCCGGAGAGACCTACACATACCTGGGTGTGCAACAACATCACATCCAGGATGTGCAACAAATAAAGGAATCTCTCCGCGGCAAGTACAGACGCCTACTCCGAAAGATTTGGTCGTCCGAACTTTCGGGGAAGAATAAGACGTCTGCTACTAACATGCTTGCCGTTCCTGTTCTGCTCTACTCCTTCGGGGTAGTAAAATGGACAGTAGATGAGCTGCGCCAACTAGACAGAGACACCCGCAAGATGATGAACATCCATAGGAGTATTCATCCTAGATCGTCCGTTCCTCGTGTTTACCTCCCACGTCATCGGGGGGGCCGAGGACTCTTGGGTCTGGAGTGTATGCACGGCAGAGTAGTACTGAGTATGGCATGTAACATCCTCAGGAGCTCGGATCCGCTCCTGCTATTAGTGAGAGATCACGAAATCGCAGGGGTGGGCGCAGGATTGTTTAAGGCAGCAAAAAGAGCCGCAGATGAACTCGGTCTCGTATTCGACGTCAGACGAGGCGGCCGGCGCGGTGCTGACCCAGAGTCAGTCACTGAGCTTCAGCCAACTCGTCTGAAAGTCCAAATAAAAGCTGCCGAACAGGAGAGCCTGTTTAGGCAGCATGTCGATAAACCCATGCACGGTGTATTCTACAAAAACATGGAAACACTGGGTTTATCGACTAGGCTGACATTCGCCTTTTTAAGGTCAGCTGGGCTTAAGTCGGAGACCGAGGGATTCATTGTGGCCTGTCAGGATGGTGTAATAAACACATTGGTCTACCGGAGCCGCGTAATGGGTGTAGAGGTCCCTGATACTAACTGCAGGACCTGCCGTCAGGCGCCGGAATCGCTTATGCATTTGCTTTCAGCATGCCCGGTATACGCGATTTCGGCCTACATCCACCGCCATAACGCGGCTTTACGAGTGCTATACTACCATCTACGGCACTCATATGGGGTAGACCAAACACCAGTGCTGCCTTACATCCCCGGAGATATTGAGTCCGTTGTCGAGAACGAGAGGTGCCGAATTTATTGGAACTACTCGTTCCCGACCGTCAGGCTAATTCAAGCCAACAAGCCTGACATAGTCCTCCTCGACCATCAGAACAAAGTGATGTTTGTCATCGAATTCTCAGCACCTGCTGAGACAAACATCGCTTTGAAGGAGGGGGAAAAACGGACCAAATATCGTGATCTCCGGTATGAGCTTCAAGTGCTGTACCCAGGCTACTCTGTCAAGATGGTCGTCCTAATAATCGGCGTACTCGGAGGGATGAAGCCTTCGCTGCTCTCAGAATTGAAGATCATACCGGCCTGTCAGAATTCGGCAGAATGGTTGTCAGGCCAGATGCAGAAGGCGGTTATCTTGGGGTCCCTTCGTCTACTTAGGGCACACGATTTAGGTATTTGCAGTCACTAACTCCACAGGTCGTGGAGAGTGGCTGCAAGGAATTCGCCGGCGCGGCTACCGTGAGGTGTCGGAGGCCACGGAAGTCCTGTCCGGCAGCGGGCAAACCGAAAAAAAAAAAAAAAAAAAAAATAATAATAATAATAATAATAATAATAATAAATCGGCGAGACAACACGCGTCTCGAATCCAGAGTGTGGTGGAGTATATAACGGCAGCTAAGTCATTCACGCCGAAAATTCGGCGTATAGTTGCCGGTATAAGACGACAACACCACACTCTAAATCGGACAGTGCTGCAAACCATCAAACAGCACTGTCTAGATAGGATTCGAGCACTCATGGCCATTAAAAAATCTTTGGTCAGACGAGCACGGGCCATGGAACAAAACCATCTGTTCCAAACAAGTCCCTCTCGTCTGTTCCAAGAGCCATCGCGTGTTGTTGAAAATCCGCAGTCTGTTGAAACTGTCGAAGCCTTCTGGAAGGGAATATATGAGACTACGAGTCCATTCGACAGCGACACTCCAGCGATAGCACGCTTCGGGGAGCTCTGCAACACACTGTTGGGAGAGCAAGGCGAAGTGTGCCCGGCGATCAGTACCGAGGAAGTTCAACAAGCACTTGTTGGCACTAAGAACTTCGCTGCCCCGGGTCCGGATGGCATAAACAACTGGTGGTGGAAGAAATTTCCTTCCACCCACCGCCATCTGGCTCGAGTTTTCAACTCATGGTTGAACGAGGGGCAGCCGATTCCGGGCTGGTTTGCCGAGGGGCGTACTGTACTAATTCCCAAAAAGGGAGATCTGTCCGACCCAAAGAATTATAGACCGATCACCTGCCTCAATTCCTGTTACAAGACATTTACACGTATCTTGTATGCCAGGACATTGAGGTCAGTTGAGCTGGTCTACAGACAGATAAACGAACAGCGTGGTGGCAAGAAAGGTGTGGCAGGCTGCAAAGAGAACCTATTGATAGACCGCTGTATTACACAGGGTTCTGTGCAATACAAGCGTAATCTATCAATGGCGTGGATTGATTACCGCAAGGCATTTGACACAACATCTCATGCATTATTGTTACACTTGCTTCAATGCCTTGTGGTACCTGCCCCACTAGTGAGACGCATCGAACAGCTGATACCACTCTGGAGAACCCGCTTCACCATAACATCTGGTGCTCAGCGGGTATCGACAGAGTTGGTAACATTTAGGAGAGGAGTTTTCCAGGGTGACTCCCTGAGCCCTCTCCTATTTTGCATCTCACTGCTGCCGTTGTCTGTCGGACTCCGCCAAACCCGCGGATACCAATGTGGTCCACCCAGCAATCGGAGACATAAGTCACCCATCTATTTTATATGGATGACCTAAAACTGTATGCCTCCAGAGAGTGCGAACTCCAAAACTCTCTTAGGGTGGTCCAAGAGTATACGCGGGCCATTGGCATGGAATTCGGGTTGGACAAGTGTGCAGTCGTCCACCTCAAGAGAGGACGAAGCGGGATATTCCTTGAAGACGCGCAGCTCGCAGACGGAAGCATCCTACGACATCTGGATGCCGGAGAGACCTACACGTATCTGGGTGAAACAGATTAAGGATACTCTCTGCGGCAAGTACAGGCACCGGCTCCGAAAGATTTGGTCTTCCGAACTTTCGGGGAAGAACAAGGTGTCTGCAACTAATATGCTTGCCATTCCGATTCTGCTCTACTCCTTTGGAGTAGTTAAGTGGACACAAGATGAGTTGCGCCAATTGGATAGGGATACCCGCAAGATGATGCATGTTCATAGGAGCATTCATCCTAGGTCGTCCGTTCCTCGAGTGTACCTCCCACGGCAACGGGGGGGCCGAGGACTCTTGAGTCTGGAGTGCACGCATGGCAGAGTAGCGCTGGGTGTGGCATGCAACATCCTGAGGAGCTCGGACCCACTCCTGCGGTTCGTGAGAGATCATGAAACTGTAGGAGTTGGCGCATTTTTATTTAAGGCAGCACGTAAGGCCGCAGATGATCTCGGTCTCGTATTCGACTTCAGGCGAGGAGGCCGGCGAGGTGCTGATCCAGAATCAGTAACTGAGCTTGCGCCAAATCGCCTGACATCCCAAATCAAAGCTGCCGAGCAGAGAAATCTGTTCAGGCAGCACGTCGATAAGCCCATGCACGGTGTTTTCTATAACAACATAGAGACGCTGGGTTTATCGGCAAAGCTGACCTTTGCTTTTCTACGGTCAGCAGGGCTAAAGTCGGAGACCGAAGGATTCATTGTGGCCTGCCAAGATGGTGTTATTAACACGTTGGTCTACCGCAGTCGCATTATGGGTGTGGAGGTCTCTGATGTTAATTGTAGGACCTGCCGTCAGGCGCAGGAGTCGCTCATGCATTTACTATCTGCATGTTCGATTTATGCGACTTCGGCCTACATCCATAGACATAACGCGGCCCTACGAGTGCTGTACTACTACCTACGGCACTCGTACCAAGTAGACCAAACACCAGTGCTGCCTTACGTCCCCGGAGAGATCGAGTCCGTTGTCGAGAATGAGAAGTGCCGTATATACTGGAACTACTCGTTTCCGACGGTCAGGCAGATTCAAGCAAACAAGCCTGACATAGTCCTCCTTGACCACCAAACCAAGATGATGTATGTCATAGAGTTCTCGGCACCTGCCGAGACAATCATCATCTTGAAGGAGGGAGAAAAACGGACTAAATACCGAGATCTCCGGTATGAGCTCCGAGTGCTATACCCAGACTACTCGGTCAAGATGGTCGTCCTGATAATCGGTGTACTTGGTGGAATGAGGCCTACGCTGCTCTCGGAATTAAAGGCCATACCAGCCTGCCAAAAGTCAGCCGAGTGGTTGGCAGGCCAAATGCAGAAGGCAGTTATCCTGGGGTCCCTTCGTCTTCTTAGGGCACACGAATCTGGCATCTACAGTCACTAACCCTGCGGGATGCGGGGAGTGGCTGTGGATAATTCGCTGGCGCTTCTCCCGTGAGAATGTCGGAGACACGGGAGAACTGTCCAGCATCGCGCACGCGAAAAAAAAAATAATAATAATAATAATAATAATAAATAAGCAGGAGAGGCTAACCGTTATCCATCTAGCCTTTGGTTAGTAGCGCCACAACTTACTCCAGCTGGGGGTGCAAAACCGAACCGGCAGCCCTAGCGCACCCGGGAGGGGCTTTCCCCTCTGGTGTCGGTCGGGGGCTTGTTGGGCTAACCACCCACAAGCCCGATCCTCCGGTTCCAGTTGGCCGAAGACAGGGCCCCCACGATCGACCCCGTGCGGATAGGGGTCAAGGGCAAGGTGGTGGGGCCCAACAGGGAAGGATGCCCATTGATGACGACCGCTATAACCAAGGACGCTTTGAGCGGACAGATGAACTGAGAGACGACCTGATGCACTGTTGTGAAAGCAGTGAGCCCGGCCGAAGGGGGTACATGGCGCGAATGCATGCTCTGTGGTGTGAAAACCACCCAGAGCATGACGCCTTCACACCTCAGAACCTACGTGATTATGTATCCCACCTTCGTGCTAGAGGCTATGTCAGAGCCGCTCCTCAGCCAGTGAATGAGGTGGCCGAACAGCCACCGAACGAACCGGTTGAGGAAGCGGTTCCTATCGTTCCACTAACACCAGAGGGTCTCAGTACCAGACGGGGGTTGCACAACATAAAACCCCCCGGGCCACAAGATCTGGCCAGAGTGGATGCAGAACTACGTGCAGCGCTACCAGAAGAGGCTGACATCTGGCACATAAATTGTGCCGTGTATGCTGCCGCTCAACGGTTGTCTCAGGTGGAGAGGCGAAATACTACCTCTCCACAGGAAAGAGCGGGACGGCGCATACAGAAGATGGAAGCCAAGATCTGGTCGGCGAGGCAACACGCATCCCGTATCCAATGTGTGATGGACTATATGGCAGCCAATAGGCCTTTCACGCCTAATGTGCGGCGAGTAGCTGCCAACTTAAGACGCGTCCATCACACACTTAATGGGGCAGTGCTGCAAACCACCAAACAGCACTGCCTCGACAGGATACGGATGCTAGTGTCTTGTAAGAAGTCACTAGTGAGGCGGGCGAGGGGGCTAGCGGAAAATCAACTTTTCCGCAAAAAGCCCTCGCGCCTTTTCGAACCGCCTCAGCGTGTTGCTGAAAATCCGCCGACTGCAGATCAGGTGGAAAACTTCTGGAAAACGTTGTACGAACAGAAGCTTCCACTCAACAGAGACTCTCCAGCCCTGGCACACTTTGAAACCTTTAGCCAAAGGTTTCGCCAACCACACGAGGTGTGCCAACCAATAACCCCAGAAGAGGTTCGAAGAGCCCTTGAGGGCTCTAAGAACTTTGCTGCTCCAGGTGCCGACGGGATAAATAACTTTTGGTGGAAAAAGTTATCGAGTACCCACCACCATTTGGCCAGAATTTTTAATGCCTGGCTAAATGGGGAGCAGCAAATTCCTTCTTGGGTTGTTGAGGGGCGGACAGTGCTGATCCCCAAGAACGGAGATTTGTCTAACCCAAAGAACTACCGCCCGATAACCTGTTTAAACGCATGTTACAAAGTGTTTACACGCATTTTGTACATGCGGGTGCTCCACGCAGTTGAACCGGTTTACGAACGGATACATGAGCAACGAGGGTCGAAGAGAGGGTGTCGCTGGCTGCAAGGAGAACCTGCTGATTGACAGATGTGTCACGCAGGACTCCGTGCAGTATAAGCGGAACCTCTCCATGGCCTGGATCGACTACCACAAGGCATTTGACATGACATCTCATGAGCTTATTTTACACTTGCTCCAATGTCTTGCGGTACCCGGTCCCGTAGTGAGATGTATTGAAGAACTGATGCCGCTCTGGAGGACTCGCTTTACTATAACATCTGGTAACGATAGAGTCCAGACGGAGCCGGTATCGTTCAGAAGGGGAGTATTTCAGGGAGACTCCCTCAGCCCCCTTCTGTTTTGCATCTCATTACTGCCATTATCCGTTTCGCTCCGGAAAACCCGTGTATACAACTGCGGTACCCCCGGCGATAGGAGGCATAAGGTCACCCATTTGTTTTATATGGATGACCTTAAGCTTTATGCCTCCAGAGAAAGGGACCTACACCAGTCCCTTAGGATGGTACAGGAGTACACGCAGGCTGTCGGTATGGAGTTCGGCTTGGACAAATGTGAACTGGTCCATCTCAAGAGAGGACGATGCGGGGACTACGGAGAGGACGCGCAGCTCGAAGACGGAAGCATCTTACATTATCTAGATGCCGGAGAGTCGTACACTTACTTGGGTGTCGAGCAACGCTCCACCCAAGAAGTGAGTGTAGTGAAAAACGCTCTCCGCGGCAAGTATCAGCACCGACTCCGACAGATTTGGTCTTCAGAACTGTCGGGGAAGAACAAGGTGTCTGCTACCAACATGCTTGCCGTTCCGATCCTTCTCCACTCCTTTGGAGTGGTGAAATGGAACCGAGAGGAGTTGCGTCAACTCGACGTAGGAACCCGCAAGAAGATGCATCTCAATAGGAGTTTGCATCCTAAATCGTCCGTTCCACGGTTATACCTCCCACGACATCGGGGAGGCGTGGACTCTTGAGTTTGGAGAGTCTCCATAACAGGATGGTTCTAGATGGAGCCTCTAAGATTATCAGGAGTTCGGATCCCCTCCTCTGCATGGTCCGAGACCATGAAAATGCAGGGGTAGGAGCGTCTTTGTTTAAGGCAGCACAGAGAGCAGCCGATGAACTTGGTCTCTCCTTCGACGTCGAGCGGGTAAATCGCAACTCTGTCACCGAGTTGGAACCTGCTCGGCGAAAGCCCAAATTAAAGCTGCAGAACACAACATCTTTCTGCAGCTTCATACGGATAAGCCAATGCATGGAGTCTTCTATAAAAATATAGAAGATCTTGGCTTATCCGAAAGGCTGACCTTTGCCTTCTTAAGGTCAGCCGGGCTGAAGTCTGTGACCGAGGGTTTCATAATGGCTTGCCAGGATGGTGCATTTAACACTCTCGTTTATCGAAGTCGTGTCATGGGTATAGAGGTCCCTGATGTCAGCTGCAGGGCCTGCCGCAGGGCGCCAGAGACTTTAATGCACTTGTTGTCGGCCTGTCCGACATATGCAGTCTCGGCCTATATCCAGAGGCACGACGGAGCATTACGAGTGCTTTATTATCACTTAAGGCACTCGTATGGGATAGACGAGACACCAGTGCTGCCTTATGCTCCGGGGGATATTGAGTCCGTTGTGGGAAATGAGAAGTGTCTAATTTATTGGAACTACTCTTTTCCCACAGTCAGGCAAATACAAGCCAACAAGCCTGACATAGTCCTCCTAGACCACCAACACAAGACAATGTTTGTCGTGGAGTTCTCGGCTCCCGCGGAGAACAACATTGTCTTGAAGGAGGAGGAAAAACGGACAAAATATCGAGATTTGCTCTTCGAACTCCGCAGACTCTATCCAGACCATACTGTTAAGATAGTGGTACTGATTATAGGAGCCCTCGGTGGAACGAGACACACACTGCTTTCGGAACTTGAGATCATACCGGCATGCCGAAATTCGGCAGAGGTCTTAGCCGGCAGAATGCAGAAGGCCGTCATCCTCGTTTCATTACGTCTGCTCAGAGCACACGATTCTCGAACCCAGTAGTCACTTACCCCACGGGCGTGGGGAGTGGCTACCGGTACTACCAGCTCCCCTCTGTGAGGATCGGAGCTACAGAGAAGGGTGACTGGGTTTTAGCTAGTTAAAAAAAAAAAATAATAATAATAATAATGAGACCATGAAATGAAGGGGTAGGAGCATTTCTGTTTAAGGCAGCACAGAGAGCAGCCAATGAACTTGGTCTCTCCTTCGACGTCGAGCGGGTAAATCGCGACTTTGTCACCGAGTTGGAACCTGCTGGACGAAAAGCCCAAATTAAAGCTGCAGAACACAACATCTTTCTGCAGCTTCACACGGATAAGCCAATGCATGGAGTTTTCTATAAGAACATAGAATACCTTGGCTTATCCGAAAGGCTGACCTTTGCCTTCTTAAGGTCAGCCGGGCTGAAGTCTGAGACCGAGGGATTCATAATGGCTTGCCAGGATGGTGTATTCAACACCCTCGTCTATCTTAGTCGTGTCATGGGTATAGAGGTCCCTGATGTCAGCTGCAGGGCCTGCCGCAGGGCGCCAGAGACTCTTATGCACTTGCTGTCGGCTTGCCCGACATATGTAGTCTCGGCCTATATCCAAAGGCACGACGGAGCATTACGAGTGCTTTATTACCATCTAAGGCACTCGTATGGGATAGACGAAACACCAGTGCTGCCTTAAACTCCGGGGGATATTGATTCCGTTGTGGGAAATGAGAAGTGTCTAATTTATTGGAACTACTCTTTTCCCACAGTCAGGCAAATACAAGCCAACAAGCCTGACGTAGTCCTCCTCGACCACCAACTCAAGACAATGTTTGTCGTGGAGTTCTCGGCTCCCGCGGAGAACAACATTGTCTTGAAGGAGGAGGAGAAACGGACAAAATATCGAGATTTGCTCTTCGAACTCCGCAGACTGTATCCAGACCATACTGTTAAGATAGTGGTACTGATTATAGGAGCCCTCGGTGGAACGAGACACACACTGCTTTCGGAACTTAAGATTATACCGGCATGCCGAAATTCGGCAGAGGTCTTAGCCGGCAGAATGCAGAAGGCCGTCATTCTCGGTTCATTACGTCTGCTCAGGGCACACATTCCCAGACCCAGTAGTCACTTACTCCACGGGTGTGGGGAGTGGCTGCCGGTACTACCAGCTCCACTCTGTGAGGGTCGGAGCCACAGAGAAGGGTGACTGGTTTTTAGCAAATAATAATAATAATAATAATAATAATAATAATAATAATTGGAACTACTCATTCCCGACCGTCAGGTTAATTCAAGCCAACAAGCCTGACATAGTCCTCCTCGACCATCCGAACAAAGTGATGTTTGTCATAGAATTCTCAGCACCTGCTGAGACAAACATCGCTTTGAAGGAGGGGGAAAAACGGACCAAATATCGTGATCTCCAGTATGAGCTCCAAGTGCTGTACCCAGACTACTCGGTCAAGATTGTCGTCCTAATAATCGGCGTACTCGGAGGGATGAAGCCTTCGCTGCTCTCAGAATTAAAGATCATACCGGGCTGTCAGAATTCGGCAGAATGGTTGGCAGGTCAGATGCAGAAGGCGGTTATCTTGGGGTCTCTTCGTCTGCTTAGGGTACATGATTCAGGTGTTTACAGTCACTCACTCCACAGGTCGTGGAGAGTGGTTGTAATGAATTAGCCGGCGCGGCTACCGTGTGATGTCGGAGGCCACGGAAGCCCTGTCCGGCAACGGGAAACCGAAATAATAATAATAATAATAAATACTAAATCGTATTTTTATTTTTCTGTCTTGGCGGAGTTCAGACTAGCTGCTCTACCACTCAACCAAGACATATTTTATATAGGCCTATATTTTTAATTTGATATGTTTCAGTTAATACGATACAATCAAACTATATTTCTTGTTCACAGTGTATTTTTCATTTCATCTAAATTTTTATTAATTCCTTTGATATTATTATGCATCATTTTCTGGATATATAAAATAATTATATTTTACAAGCCTCAGTGTTTTATCTTTTTGCTGTTTACATAAATAATATCCTACATTTCTATATTTTTTTGAACATTTTGAAGCACTATATTTGATATGTTTCCCTTATAACCTTTCAATGATTTTTCCCTAACTTACATTTGCCAAAATGACATTGATATTGTACTGAAGTTAGCATTATAACAATAAATCAAAATAAACATGAAAATATGTTAAATCTAAACTTTAACTAGAAATGTTCTAATTAATTATACAAATAGAACAGTATCTGAATGTTAGAGAGTCTTATACGTAAATATGCATCAATAACACATCCCAGCATATTGATGAATTAAAACAACTGTTTTCACAGCAAGTACGGATACTAGTTGTTGAGTCATGTTCGGTGAGTTATTTATAGAAATATAAATTCTGTAAATATTTTGCATTTGCAATTTATTTATGTGAGTGAGAAATGAGTGTTTTTCGGGCACTAAATAATTCATAGACTTTCATTTGGGTTCTAAACTTTCCATCATAACCAAAATCTCTCATTGCAGGTTCCAAAAGGTTTTAAATTATAGTACATTCCATCAGTCAAGTTTGACAATTAGTGACAATAATTTTCTTGCTTATAAGATCATCATGTTATTTAATTTTTGACAAAACCTATTCGAAAAAATACACATACTTGAACCAGTTTTACATTCACATTGTATATGCTAATTTTGAACCTATTACCTAATTACTTATATAATCAATTATATGCTCTACGAATATAAATAATAAAAAATGCATTGCGTTTAATTAAGTTTGTTTATAATTGATATTATTTTAGTAGCTATTAAGTGTTATGGTAAATTTAATTAATTTTATGAGAATACTATTTACATAACAATTAAATAATTTTTTACCGACCACTTACTCTGTTGATTTATACGATTCTTCTATCAGAAATTAAATTTTTTCGAGTAGTAAATGGTAAAAGACAAATAGACAACCTAAATTTAAAAAAACCATGCCAATGTCTCTCATAACAACAGGTAGTAGACGTCGTTTTAGAATCGTTTCATGTTCAAGAATGCAATGCATCATAGATAAATGTTTAAATAGGCAAAGAACGTAAACAAAAAGTGATGGTTATGCAAAAGCAGATGCGGATTTACCAACAGGCTGAAGTAAATGTTAGGGGGTAGCAGATTTTGGAGGTAAATTAAATATCACAACATAATAAAAGAATAATTAATTACGGTATAATAAATTTGTTTAAATTATTAACACAAAAAATTGTTCAGTTTTATATATAATCACAACACGAATGATATTACATATTATCAAAAAATGTAACTTGGTTTAATGAAAAAAATCTTACCTTCTCCTTTGTAGACAAATTTTAAAAAGTCTAAGACGGCACGAAGCGTAAATCTGCTTCTGGTGATAAGTAAATATAAGATTCGTGGCACCACGTCCGGCTTGCCATAATTAGGACCCCAAGGAAAAGATTAATGGTTGCAAATGCCTTTTTTTTCTTTTTGGTGATTTGGAAATATAGAAGACCGAACAATAAATCATTTATTACAAATATTTCTAAACTACTATTGCTATATGTGGTTTTATATCCTATTAACGCACATATCAAAATTATATAATAAAATAATGTTTTAGTTAGAAAAGTCATTTTATCGCTCCACCAGCGGCATCCCTGCTGACATGTTCTCTGATATTTGGAAAAAGTGGCACGCCACTGATATTTTTCCATGTGAATATTTTTTCTCATTAGCCTGGTCAATTCTACATGAAAACGATCTCGTGCGCTTTTCACGACAGACTGTACAGTTCTTGATTAAAACAATTAAATTGAAATTGCTTCATTTAGCAGTATTGACTAATAATTTTTAAACATATAAATCTACTTCTTCTGGACTAAATGACGTTTTTACAAACATCATTTTCAAAACAATATTTGTTGACATAAAGTTTGTTGTTGGTGTTCAAAACAATCTCATCGTATTATTTCTTCGATTTTTAGTGTTTCTTTGAATTTATTTTATTTTTTTCCTTGTTTTTATTCGAATATCTCAGTAAATATGACCAATTATACAAATACGGAAATGGCGACAACGCATTGCGTATATGGTCTAGCAGATGGTAAAACAGCCAAAGCCAGACGTATGTATCAGGAAAGATATCCTGATCGAGCCTTGCCAGATAGCCGATTATTTTCGACTATTCACTGCCAAAAAGGTACTTCGGAATGTACACCTCGAACTGTCAGAACACCCGAAATAGAGGAAGCGGCGCTGCAAGAAATTGACGAACATCCTGAGACGAATACGAGGAAGATTACTAGAGCTCTGAATATTTGTCATCAAATTGTTTGGCGAATTATGGTTGATTTTCTGTTGTATTCGTATCATATTCTAAGAGTACAGGCATTACTTCCCAGGGATTTTCCACAGCGTGTGAACTTCTGTCAGTGGTACCTTCAGAATATTACATTAAATCCGCAATTTGAGTCACAAATTATGTTCACAGATAAAGCAAAGTTTCCTAGGAATGATGCTCAAAATTTCTATAGTATTCATGTGCGGGTGGACGAAAACCCCCATGCCATAACCGAAACCCATTTCCAAGAGCAATTTTCGGTTAATGCATGGGTAGAAATTATTGGTAATAATCCTATAGGCCCTTTGTTCTGCCAAGACGTCTTAATGGACAATCTAACCTGCATTTTCTCCAAGAAGAACTACCTGTGTTGCTTGAAAATGTGCCAATTTCGTTAAGGAATCAAATGCGGTACATGCACGATGGAGCTCCTGTTCATTTCAGTGTAATTGTTCGCGACCATATACATGTAGTTTATCCCAAGCGTTGGATAGATAGGTCGCGGATGACCTCAACAATAGCCAGCAAAATTTTCCGATCTCAATACTTTGGATTTCATTTTTTGGGGTCATCTTAAAACCCTCGTGTATAAAACTCCCATTAACACTTTAGAAGATTTAAGAGAGCGAATGGTTGCCTCGTGCGAAACAATACGGAATACGCCGGGAATATTTGAACGAGTGCGCAATTCGATGCGAAGACATTCAAAAGCATGCCTATTAAGTGAAGCTGGTCAGACCGACGGACATACATCTTTTTGTCGCTCAAACTTAAAATCTCGACGTTTCATGATATTCTAAGCTTATTTGAACAATGAAAATTTTCAAAAATTTTTTTGGGCTTACCACCACTGGATGTGAAAATTAATAATCAATAAGTAAGTAATAAATAAATGATAAATAAATAATAAATAAATAATGAATACATATTATATAAGTAATAAATAAATACCCTAACATTGAAACTATGCAGATCAATTATTCAATATCGATATTAGGTAATAAGGTTCAATTAACTGGGGGATGGCGAAATTTTATTTCATAATTTTTAGGTATTAGTACAGTACCTAGAGGTAAAAAATATGCAAAAATTCGGAATAATGTCATATTGAACTGATTTCGTTCATTTTTGGGAGTGTAATAGTAAATGCTTCACAGAAAAGTTTCTATATTGTGCGGGGGCTTGCTAATTTATGAAGGGGTGGATGCCCCTTCTCAAGGGGTGGCACTTAAAAAATATATATATTTATCGGAGCTGAAAAAGAATCAAATTTTAAGAAGAAAAGGTTCTATGCAATTTTTCACACAAATTGATAGTTTTTAAATTATAACGACTTCGAAATTGCGATTTTAGCTTAAAAAAAAGGTATTTCCAAATGACTTTCGTCAAGTATCTCGAAAAGTATTGCTTTATCAAAAAAATTTTACAGACCAATTACAGAAAGTACAAACTGGGAATTAATTATATTTTTTGCTTATTGATGTAGGATTAATAATTTCGGAGATATTTAAGATTATATTTGGCATCCAAGTGTTCATAAGATAATTATTTAGAGTGAGAGTTAAATATCTCAGAAACTGTGACACCTACATCAAGAATGCTAATAGGTAGAATAATAGGTTATTAATTAAGCTTTCAACTGTTTTTGTTTCTGTAGCATAAAAAACAAAGAAGTTATGACCGAAGCAACGTGCGTCTTCACATTTTTTTTAATAACAAAGTTGCCATTTTGTTACTGTAATTAGTCAGTAAATAAAAAAAAGGGAATTTCAAACATCGTTTCTCATTAACATATAGCATAATGTAGATGTTCAAATTTCTTCGTTTGTATACAGCACTTGCTCTAGAAATAAACACAGTTTAAACAATAAAGGTATTTTCGATAAAACGCATTTTTTTTCCTTTTCCAAATATCTCAATTAATATTAGTTTTATTGAAAAATAGGTAGAGACCAAAAATAAAGCTCACAAACTGATAATGAATTTCGGTTTTATATTTATTTACATAGATTTAATAGTTTCGGAGATATGAAAGTTTACAAATGGCGTCCGAACGTTTATGAGACGAACATTGCAGATTAAATGTTAAATATCTCAGAAATTGTGACACCTACGTCACGCATGCTAAGCAATGAAATTAAAGACAATTAATTGGGCTCTCAAATTATTTTTACTCGTTTCTGTAGCATAAGAGATAAAGAAGTTATGACGGAAAAATATGGGTATATATATTTTTTATATAAATATGTCGCCATTTTGTTACTCTAATTAGCTAGTAATTAAAAAAACAAATAAACTCAAATACAGTTTTTCGTTAAAATGTAGCATTACCTTTTGCTCATTTAAAGCACTTGCTTTAAAAAAATGCATTTTAAACTTTAAAGGTAATTTCGAAACATTTGGATGCAAAATATAAACTTAAATATCTCCGAAATTATTAATCCTACATCAATAAACAAAGAATATAATTATTTCCCAGTTTGTACTTTCTGTAATTGGTCTATAACAGTTTTTCGATAAAGTAATACTTTTCCAGATACTTGACGAAAGCCGTTTGGAAGTACCTTTTTTTAAAACTGAAACCGCAATTTTGAAGTTATAAATTAAAAACTATCAATTTGTGTGAAAAATTGCATAGAGCCTTTTCTTCTGAAAATTTGATTCTTTTTCAGCTCCAATAAATATATATATTTTTTAAGTGCCACCCCCTGACAAGGAGTGGCATCCACCCCCTATAGATTAGCAAGCCTCGTACAATATAGAAATTTTTCTGTGAAGCATTTACTATAATACTTCCAAAAATTAACGAAATCCGTTCAATATGACATTATTCCGAAGTTAAAACCTCTAGTTACTGTACTAGGTATATATTTTTGAAGTCGGTTGACTTTTCTTGTCAAAAATTTTTATTCATTTGACTATCTTGTTCTTGTTAACATACTGATTATTTTATTTATTATTTTTTTTAATACCTTATTTATATTTACGTCTTGATGGACACGCACACGTAGACAACAACACAACAACCATTGTCTGCGACATTGCCACCTGCCGCAGCTGAGATTTGAACTCACGAGAGGAGAGCGACTCTCTCACACAACCGTGGTCTAGCCTACTGCTACCGTCTCGGCAACATGCGAAGAACGCCACTACACATCGGTGCTTTAGCCAGTATTCGAACCCAGGACCCCATGGTCGCAAGCCTAACACCATAAACACCGTGCCACTGAGTCGATAATTAGTTATTGCTAAATTAATAAAATACATCCTCTGCTCATTAACCAAATATCATAGTGGCTATATAGGAATTCTCAGGTAGTTTACCATTTTATTTTTATGTAACATTTATTTTTATAAAGGTTATAAAATGGTCTAATATATTTTTGTCTGAATGCCTTCTAATACCGAGTTTGTGTGCCTGTGCATGGATGTGTGGGAGTGCGTGTATGTATGTATGTATTTAATTGTTTGTTTAATCAGAGATGAATAGAAAACCGCAAGTGTTATTTCGTGAATATAACTTTTCCGCTCCATTTATTTGTGAAACAATGAATTATAATGTTCTGTTAATTATGTTGAACTAAATAATTCGATTAAGGCAACTGTAAAAAAAAATAAACAAAGACAATTTTGTGGTAGAATGAACATCTGCATAAAACAGAAGTTGCTTGACAAACACTATTTCTGGAGCATAATTCATGAAAACATCTTTTAAACAAACTTACTGAACCATGATTTTTCTGTTTTTCTAAAGTAGTTTTACCACAAATATTCTACTGAAGTAGTTTCGTATTTAATTTAATCACATTAGTTCTATCAAATTAACTTCACCATGGTAGTCTTTTTATTATCAATGCTTAATGCAGCAACAGAACTTTTGGAGCTACAAAATAATCAAAAAACTTTCCTACTTAAATTCTGTGAATACACCCGATACCTGTAATTTGTTTGTAATTTTACTTCCACATCGTGGAAACTAAAGCATCGGAAATAAAATGATTTTTTTTTTTGTTTAAATAAGCTTAGAATGTCATGCATGTAGTATTGAATTACCTAACCCTTAACTATTATGGCTACATCATCAGCAGCCTTGGATGGTAAACTCTTTACTGCTAGGTCTCCCGAGAATATTTCACGGAAGAGGAGAGTACCTACACTTTGGCTGCAAAATACGCCTTCGCCACCTGAGCCCCTAAAGTCTCACCAAGCATTAATGCGAATACCACTGTACCTTGTAGCCTGTTCCTGATACATCTACAGTAGGTAGAGTCGATTTCACGCACTCTAGTTACTTGGTAATAGAACAGAATATGGATTTTTCATTAAAATATAATGTTTTCCGCAACTGTGTTAACTCTACTCGAAATATTATTTTCTTCATTAATTATTTTTTAGGGTGACTACCTTATATACTTTTGACTAAATGTACAGCATATTTCTTCCATGACAATTGCCAAATATTATAGTCCTACGTCACACTTTTCATTGAATAATTTTTAGGGTGTTCACCCTCTATATTTTTTTCTAAAAATATCAGATTTCATCCTTGGCAATAGTGTTAACTACTTACCGAATATTATTTTTCTAGCTCAAATAGTATTTTAGAAACTGTGTCAACAGACAGACAATTTTCCGAAAAATTCTCTCCATCAGTTCCTTTGAACAATAAAAAATCTTTCTTCGTAAATACTTTTCGTAATTATTTTTCCAGAAAATTTACAATTCGCCCAAACTTCATGCATGGAATATTTTCTGAAATCTGGAACATTTTCCGTTGTAATTTAAATGGTACGTGGTATATTTGCAAGGAAACAATTTATTGAAAATTGATTTTCGATTGACTGAAATAATCAATGAATATATTTTCGAAATTATTATTTTTAAGCCAACCTTTAGCCTTTTGAATATCGAGTAATTAAAGTTGAAATACGTATAAGCAGGTATTGAAAGTTTAATTTTTTATTAATTAAAGTTAACCTAGTTAACCCATAGGTACCACAGGTGTCTGATATCAAACGTTGGTATTTATTTATATTAAAGATAATACAATGAACATGAGAAATGGCTGTAATTGAGTTAATGGCACTTCAACGGATTACAGCTTTTGTAATTTTATACACCTTAAGAGACAAAAGACGACTGGCGTTAACATAACTAGCGCCCTGTTGAGATGCCGTAGCTCTGGAATTTAAGTTTTGTTTAAATAAGGAGTGAATGCTTTGCGTGTCGTCTTTAACTTTCTCGTTGTCTCTTCTTCCTTGATTTAAGATAAGAATTGAGACTGAATGTATTCACAGATATTAAAATAGTGAAAATAAAACAATTCATCCCACATTTTGATAAAGCCTAAAGTCCGTTCATTAAACGATTGATTAATTTATTATCGTAAAACCATTGTAATAGAAACAAATATTATTACATTCTAGGGTCAAATTATATTATAAATCTATAAATGTTATAAATAAATATATTTATTTGTTTTTTGACCTTATCTGTTGTAAAGTATAAAGCAATAAAATGTTTATTACTGTAGCTCTAGGTAATTTGCAATATTCCGATTATAATTTATTTACAAAAAAAATCGGTTTAACCTTTACCATATTTTGGATCAGATATTCAGATCTACGATTAGAAATAATTATGGGTTACATAAAAAAAATTTAAAAAAAGTTGAACCGCTTTCAAAAATTATGAAATAATATTTCATCGTCGCCCAGTTAATTGAACCTTATTGCTTAATTTCAATATTGAAGTTGGTGAAAAGTACATTGGAATTCCTTACTTCCAACCTCGATATCGATATTAGGTAATAAGGTTCAATTAACTGAGCGACGCGACGAAACTTTATTTCATAATTCTTGATGTTCAATTTTTTTTTTAATTTTTCACCCTTTCTAGTGGCCCCTGTATCAAGTGCGGATCTGGGCCTTGAGCTTCGGGGGGGGTAACATAGCCGCGTGCTGAAAATAATAAAAATGTTTTTACTCGAAAATTAAAATTGATGAGCGGGGAGGAGAAAATCTAAAAATTATAAACACAACTAAATAGGATATATTTTCAAAAATATAAAATAAAATAATAAAAACTATAAAATTTTAAAAACGAAAGTTGATACTTTACGAAATCCATAGATCCGCCCTTGCCCTGTATTTAGCTTCTACAAAGTAAAATATACGCCGTTGTGACTTTTAAGTTTTAAAATTAGGCTCGTTATCAGAGAATCCTGAAATGCCTGTGTATCAAATTGCATGTTCTGCAAAAATATTTCAATTAACGCAGCCATATTCGACATCTCGAATTCTTAACTTATGGCATCAGATTCACTATCAGCTACTTCTATAATACTTAACTACCAATTTTAATGCAATTTCGATGGAATTTGAATTTTTATCGCAAAATTAAACTTAATGAAGTCATTACTAGCGGCATCAACAAATCAAAGATTAAAAAAATTTGGTTTACAATTTTGCTCATTTATACTAGTAGACTGGCGGTACATGACTAGTCAGGTGCAACGTTTTTAAAATGCATGCCAATCATATACAGTGTGTCACAGGATAGATAAAACAAGAGGTGTAATGGACCAAAAATTTTGGAATTTTGGAATGGTATTTGGGTATTGAGTCCTGCTTGTTGTAAAACTAAAGTATACCAAAAATGACTTGATTTGGTGTTCTACAGGGTGTTTTATAAGCAAAGTTGTAAAAATCACCACTAATAAAGTACCTTTATTTTTCAAAATATGAAAAAATTCCAGTAAGAAAAGTTATTTTTTGAAACTCCACTTTTTTTCAATAAATTAGTGTTTTATTTTGAACCATTCAATTAAAACTGCATAGAAATTATTTTTTGTGAATTAATATAATATTTAAAGTTTAAAGTTGTGTAGAAGCTAAAAGTAGGCTATGAGAAAAGCAGTGGATACACATTTATCATTTATTATTGACATATCTGTCAAACGTAGTCAATATTATCCTTAATTTCTGTTTCAAATTAACGAACCAAGCATAAAAAATTAAGTGAAAATGGTACTCACAGTGCGTGAAAAAATTTATATTGTGCAATGCTACGAAATTAGCGGTGAAAACTCGCTAAGAGAAGTGGTAAGCCAATTTAATTTGAAATTTCCAAACACTGCTTTGTCACGGACTCAGGTTATGAGAATAATTAAAAAGTTTCTGGCTACTAGTAGTGTTCTTAACATGAAACGAAAAATAAAAGCATATGATGAAGACAACGTTGGGGCTATTATAGCTCATGCCTCTGTTATAGAAAATCCTAGGATGCCACTAAGAGAGAGATCAGCTCTTATTAATATTAGCAAGTCTGAACTCCAAAGAATTTACAAGGCAAAGAAAATTAGGGCATATAAAGCAAATTATAAACATACGCTTGAAAAGGGAGATGATGGCCGTAGGTTTGTATGATGGCCGTAGGATTTTTGTTTGACCATTGGAGAAAAAATCATGGAAGAGAGATTTTTTCATTTCATAATTTTCTAAGATGAATCCACATTCACAACCAATGGTGTTGTTTCATCTCAGAATTGTCGGTTTTGTTAGTTCGTTTTAAACATGATGGTTGCCCTGGCCACTCCACAGAAATGGTTAATCGGTGGTTGAATTTAAATTTTGGGGAAAATTGGAGTGCTGAACCACTTCCTAACGATGCGCAGTATTGAAGCAGAGAATTACAAATGCCGTAAACTCCATACCATTATATCATATTCGAAACAGTTTTAAGGACTTCAGGTGAAGAATCGAAATGTGTGTGGATGTGGGTGGTAGCTACGTCGAATAATAAATAAAATTGTAAACATTGTTTTGTATTGGTCAATAATTAATTTGTTTGTGAATCTGTTATGTTTTTGACATTTATTACTTGTTATAATTTTTAATCCTCATTAATCTTCTGTTAGTAATTGCTTCTTGTTTTACAATTAGTTCGATTAACATTGTACCTTCTTACATCTCGTATATTTAATTTTTTATTTACCAATAGCCCACTTTTTGAGATGATTAACATTTGCTCCTACACAACTTTAAATATGAATTCAACTCTTAATTGGCAAAAAATGGGAAGTTTCAAAAAATAATTTTATATTCCTGAAATTTGGTATAGAATTATGAAGTTGCATTCTAAATAGCTTTTCTTAGTGGAATTTTTTCATATTTTGAAAAATAAAGGTACTTTATTAGCGGTGATTATTACAACTTTGCTTATTTGGTGTTCTACCCTGTAGAACACCAAATCAAGTCATTTTTTGTATACTTTAGTTTTACAACAAGTAGGACTCAATCCCCAAATACCATTCCAAAATTCCTAAATTCTTGGTCCATTACACCTCTTGTTACATCTATCCTGGGACACACTGTATATGAATGAAATTACCATGAATATGACAGAAACGCAAATTTTAGGCACTCGTCGCGTGCAAATCGATTTTTTGTTTTTTTTCTGTGTTTTTTTTTTATTTTAAAATGGATGCCAATAGTGCCAAACGAAAAGCCGTGAAAAAGAATCCAGCATGCAGTTTCCGCGCGCAAAACAACTTTTGATGCGCACATTAAATCGTGAAATTTTTTGGTGTTCTTGATTGTGGATGATTTTCATTTTGGATTTTTTTTCAAGGCTTTTCGTTTGGCACTATTGGCATTCATTTTAAAATAAAAAAAATACAAAAAAAAACAAAGAAAATCAATTTGCACACCCTTCTGCACGCGACGACTGCCTAATATTTGCGTTTCTGGCATATTCATGATAATTTCATTCATATATATGATTGGCATGCATTTTAAAAACGTTGCACCTGACTGGTCATGTACCGCCAGTCTAAAGACGTAGCTTGATGAAATGAATATAGGACCACCGCCGGGACATACCTTAGTGTTTGAGAAGATTTCATGGAAATCGCTCAGCCAATCTATAAGTAAAGTTTGTAAAAACATTAAAAAAAAACACATAAGGCTCGAATTGAGAGCCTTCCCTTTTTTTTTAATTTTATTTATGAAGTCGATTAAAAATAAGCAAGACCGTATTTTCCCGTCCTAAATTCGCGAAAGCCACTAAATATTAAGAGCTATGCACTTATTTAATACAATCATCTTGATAATAGTATTGTAATGTGTTACAACCCTTAGAATGAATGTAGTGTATTTGCTCCTACTCGAGAAACCTACCAGAAGTTAGTTCTGGTGACATCTGGAATGATCTAGAGAATGGTAGTGTCATTACAGAACAATCGAGATCTGTCATTTTTGGGTATAAAAGACCGACCGCATTCTCGGCGAGTAGTTCAGGAGTTCAAAAAGTATAGAAAGTGAGGTTAAGATTTCAAGAGATAAACAAAGTGATAAACATTGTGATTTTAGTCAGTAAAGTGTATTTAAATTAATAATAGTATTGTGAAGTATCCAGTAAATATTTAATAAAGTGTGTTAGTGGACATCTCTTGTTATAATTTTTGGAACCCACGGAATTTGCAAGGGGTAGTTTCCTAAGGGTGGAAACACGTTACAATTGGTGTCAGAAGTGGGATTTTATGACAAGAGGGGCTCTGAAGTTGTGCTGGAGTGTTCGAGAAGTATTCTCGAGGTTTAGTGCTAACACAGTGGACTAAATTACTGGACACATTGTTCGAGGGTTATTTTCGGTCAGAAAAATAGTGTTAAGTGCATTTTTGAGACATTGTAGAACATTTTATTAGGACATTAGTGCGATAAACTGAGAAGTGATAGAGACACTAAAAAAAAAAAAAACTCATTTGCGTTAGTGCGCGAAAATTACTAGAACTTTTCTAGTTGGACATTAGTGGAGATTATTAAATTCTCTGAACTGGATAGTGACAAGACTCTGGATAAGACTTTTTCGTGCTGTTTCGAGATTTTTCTGGAAAGTTCCATTACCGATATTGACGTGACAGTTAAATTTATTTTATTTTAATTTCATCGTATGCCCGTAACAACAAGAAGTATGGCATCCGATAAACAAATACAGGACTTATTCGAACAATTCCAAAAAATGATGGCACAGCAGCGCCAGGAGGAGGAAAAACGGCGTCAAGAAGACAAAGAAGAACAGGAAAGAAAACGCCAGGAGGAAGAAAAACGGCGTCAAGAGGAAAGGGACGAATTAAAGAAAATTATGGAAGATCAGGAAATAAGACGTCAGAAAGAAAAAGAGGATGAAGAAACAAGACGTCAGAAAGAAAAAGAGGATGAAGAAAGAAGACGTCAAGAACAAGAAAGACGACGTCAGAAAGAAAAAGAGGATGAAGAAACAAGACGTCAGAAAGAAAAAGAAGAACAAGAAAAGCGACGTCAAGAAGAAAAAGAAGAGCAAGAAACAAGACGTCAAGAAGAAAGAGATGAATTAAAGAAAATGATGAAAAATCTGGAAATAAGACACCAACAAGAAAAAGAAGAACAAGAAAGACAGCGTCAAGAAGAAAAAGAGGAACAAGAATGTCGCCAAGAAGAATTAAGGAAAATTCTGAATGAACAAATGAAAATACAGCAGGACGCTATCATTTCTGCCAACGAAGGATTAAAGAGTGAAGTCAAAGAAGAGATAAACAAGGTAGAAGAAAAAGTAGGTGAAGTCGAGACAGAAGTCAGTCAAGTTAAAGAGAAAGTAAACAAGTTCGAAGAAGAAGTTAAAGGAGAAATAGACCGGCTTAAACGACAGTTGAGAGATAGAGGAAGCCAGCAGGTGGTATCATCAGGTCAGCGACTAAAACCTCCTTCTTTTGATGGCCAAAGTTCCTGGACGACGTACAAGAGGCAGTTTGAGGCAGCAGCGTGTGCGAACAACTGGGATAATGAGGAAAAGGCCATGGCATTAGTTCTGGCGTTAAGGGGCCAGGCCTCAGAGTTGCTTCAAACTATCCCAGTGGATAAACAAAGGGACTTCAAAGTCTTGGAAGCTGCATTAGACTTGAGGTATGGCGATCAACACCTTGCCCAATTATACCAGGCTCAGCTGAAATCCCGGATGCAAAAAGCTGGGGAAAGTTTACAAGAATTTGAAGCTGCGATAGAGAGACTGGCACACCTGGCGTATCCAAATGCACCTAAAGAATTCCAGGAACAATTAGCCGTGGGGGCCTTTTTAGATGGTATAAGGGACGAAGAGGTCAGGCGAGTTCTGAGGCTGACGAGACACCAAATAAGTAGCGAAGCTTTGGTGCGTGCACTCGAAGTAGAAGCCGCTTACAGGGATACTCCAAGGTCGAGAGTTCGAGCTGTGACTCTCGAAGAATCGCAACCAGAAATGAACCAGAACCCCTTGCTGACTGAGATGCAGAAAATATTCACCAAATTATGCGATAAATTGGATGGCCTCGGAAAGCAGAAAAAACAGCAAAATAAAGGAAAACCGAGTGGTGGTATTAAATGTTACAACTGCGGCAAGATGGGACACATGAAGCGAGACTGTCGACAGCAGAATTCGGAGAGTCGAGTAAATGCTGTGAATGTTGAAGAGAAGCAGGAAAACAGTACCAGGGGGGTTGTTCTGGCTAGGGAATGCAGTGCCCCCAGAGAAATTAAGATTTCCCAGCTTCGAAGAATCGCAAGCAGACTGTTGTTGCATGGATATGTGAACGGAAGAAAATGTTTGTTTACCATCGACACAGGTACTACGTCATCAATAGTACGGCCAGGATTTATATCGGGCATAAAGATTTCCAAGAGGCAAAATGAAGAAGTGATCGTCCGGACAGCTACGGGGGACAGGGCTACGGTTCATGGAGAAGTAGACCTGGGTTTGCAGATTGGGCATTTGAGGTTCGACCACAGGGTCATCGTGGCTGACATTACGGATGACTTCATTTTGGGACTGGACATTATGGAACAGTATGGATTTATTGTTGACGTAGGAAAGCGAATGTTAAGGATTGGGAACGAACAATTTATTTTGTCAAAAGTGAACGACCAATGCGAAAACCAGGCTGTTGACAACGCAGGCAGTCAAAACTCCTGCATTATACAGAAAAACAGACAAGGAAGATTGCAAGGTGAGAAAATTGCCGAACATGGTTGAAGTGAACACTGTCAAGGTCGATCTTCCAGACAGTTGGTCAAAGAAAATTCTGAGGCAAGAGCAATTGCGCGATGTAGAAATCGGACCCATGTTGCGAGCAAAAGAAGAGGGAATGCGTCCAGCATGGAAGGATGTTTCCGACAAAGAAGTGGGGCTGAAGGCTTTATGGTCACAATGGGATTCACTTACGGTCGTAGATGGGCTTTTAAGGAGAGCATGGGAAAGCCCAGATGGGAAGCAGGTTGCCATGCGTCTAGTGATTCCCAGGAGTCGTGTACCAGAAGTACTCCAGGAAGCACATAATGAAACGTCCAGCAGACACTTCGGCATAAACAAGACATTGAGTAGAGCACGGGAACAGTTCTATTGGGTTAATAGTCGCCAGGATGTGGAGGCCTGGTGTCACAAGTGTAAAAATTGTGCTGCCCGTGGAGAAGCATTTTCGATGAGCAACTACAGAAATGGAAGTCGAGAACAGCCAAAGAATGATCGAGAGCAGATGAACAGAACTAGTAACCGCTTGAAGGCTCGTTATGATCAGAATGCCAGTACAGGGGGATTCAAGGTGGGGGATCTGGTTTGGCTGTACAACCCACAGCGGAAGGAATGGAGATCCCCGAAACTTCAACCTCCTTGGGATGGACCGTATACTGTTATTACCCGAATTAATGATGTCGTCTATCGTATTCAACGAAACAAAAAGTCCAAGATGAAGATCGTACACTTGGATAGACTGGCGAAGTATGTGAAAGAGGCTGAATTGCCTGACCGGGACGTTCAGGCTTAAGGAGGGGGCAGTGTAATGTGTTACAACCCTTAGAATGAATGTAGTGTATTTGCTCCTACTCGAGAAACCTACCAGAAGTTAGTTCTGGTGACATCTGGAATGATCTAGAGAATGGTAGTGTCATTACAGAACAATCGAGATCTGTCATTTTTGGGTATAAAAGACCGACCGCATTCTCGGCGAGTAGTTCAGGAGTTCAAAAAGTATAGAAAGTGAGGTTAAGATTTCAAGAGATAAACAAAGTGATAAACATTGTGATTTTAGTCAGTAAAGTGTATTTAAATTAATAATAGTATTGTGAAGTATCCAGTAAATATTTAATAAAGTGTGTTAGTGGACATCTCTTGTTATAATTTTTGGAACCCACGGAATTTGCAAGGGGTAGTTTCCTAAGGGTGGAAACACGTTACAGTATGTTCTCTTATTAAGGGGGTTTAAAACATAAGTTTCGTGTATTTCTTATGAATACATTAAAGTTGTTACTGTGGGGTAAGATATTTAGTAAAATTTTCAGTTATGGTTGTCAATATTTACATAAAAACTAAAGAGCTTATATCAAGATGCCAGCCATTGACCTTGACAGTGGATCAACTTAAAATAATTTAAAGTCTTGTTCAATATTTACATTAGTACATTTTTACCTGTAATATAAATATTCTTCGACCGATCGGAAAGAGGACGTTTCTAGACGATTTCTCGGCCGGATACTTTACAGCATTAGACCGGAAAATAACGATTAGGACGGAAAGTAATAAGTTTTCGACCCAGGCTGGTGAGAATTTTGTTAATATAACGCTTTTTTATGTAACGAGGTAGGTAATACGAGGTAATACACAACTATTTATAAAGCAAACTGGGTTATTTTATAATACTCAATTTTTTAAAATGTTCGCTTTTTTGTTCATTACACTCTGTCTGTGCGTTTGCCCATCTGTGATATAATTTCGAAAGTTTAGTGTTAGCTAGAGGAAGAACCCTACTGTTTAAAAAATCGATCAGTAAATATAAAAGTTTTGAAATATTTTCAGAATCAAAATGAACAATGAGAGTGCCGCAACTTTTGATAACATTCTACAAAAATAATAATACTATATAATATATAATATGCTAACGAGTATTTCGTCAATCAAGATGGTATCATCGGCAGTCTATCAAAATTACAAATATAGCAATTTTACCTACAAAATTAACTTATTTTCAGAAAATTTTTAAGATTTTTCTGTATAATATTCAATAGGTATATACAAAGCCTGAAACCGGGTAAAAAGTAAATATCCAAATTAAGCGAGTTGACTCATGTTTTTATACATATTTTGGGGCTCTGAAACCGAATTCGAGATCAGAATTGTCACATGTCGTCAATATATCCATGTAAGATCAAAAAACAGCTTAGAACAAGCCTGAAACTCGATAAAAAGTAAATTGACAGATTAAACGAGTAGACCCATCTTTTTATAGCTATTTTGGGGAGCTGAAACCGAATCCGAGGTCAGAATTTTCTTATCATGTCAGGATTTTGACATGACCTCAAAGAAATTTCAAGGAATACCTCATAAATGGTCAAAAATGCATGTACCTACAAGTAAAATAAAAAAATTTAAATGAGCAAGCCATCATACCAGCACGTATTTTTGGTCATTAAAATCGAACATGTGTCAGAATGGAATTCACACGTTAAACCGTTTACATTTTGATTCAGGCTCAAAAAACCTGTGAAGACTCCCAAATTACATTTATAAAATAAATAAAGGTGAGAAATGAGAATTCATAAAAAATCGCTCTTTATTTCTTCCTGTGATATCGTACTCGTTTTAACTCAAAAGACCTATGCACATAGGTAAACCAAGCATGTAAGAGTCTCTCTTCCTTTTCTTGCCACTGTCTGGCAGGTCTCTTTTAAGCATCCAGTAGTAATCGCCCATCATATTTACGTCCCATCTTCCTTGGTAGCGTCGCCTAATCTCTCTTATATCTTGGTGGAACCGTTCACCTTGTTCCTCTTAGATTTTCTGGGAAGTAATCGACATGAGAATCTAGGAAATATAATTTTAACTTCATCCATTTTTTTTCTTGGTATAAAAACATAGGTATATTTTAACCATTTTTGAGATGCTTTATGATGATTTTTTGAGATTGGGGTGTCAAAATTCTGATATGATGGGAGCATTCTGACCTGAGATTCAGTTTCAGTGTCCTAAAATTCATATAAGTAAAGTGGTTTGGTCGTTTTCAGTTTTTAAATCTACTTTTAAATGCAGTTTTGACCATTTTTGAGAGGCGTTTCTTGAGATTTTTCTGAGATTATGCCAAAATCCTAACATGATAAGAAAATTATGACCTCGGATTCGGTCTCAGCGCCCCAAAATATGTATAAAAACATGGGTAAACTCGTTTAATCCTTCAATTTACTCTTTACCCGGTTTCAGGCTTGTTCTAAGCTGTCTTTTGAACTTACATGAAAATATTGCCGCCACGTGACAATTCTGACCTCGGATTAGATTTCAGCGTCCCAAAATACATATAAAAAATGGATCAACTCGTTTAATCTGTCCATTTAGTTTTCACCCGGTTTCAGGCTTGTTCTAAGCTGTTTTTTGAGCTTATATAAAAATATTGACAACATGTGACAATTCTGACCTCGGACTCGATTTTAGGTCCCTAAAATACGTACAAAAACATGGGTTCACTCGTTTAATCAACGAATGTACTTTTACTTCCACATCCAGTGGAAGTATAGTAACGACAAAAAAATTTTTGAAAATTTTTATTGTTCAAATAGGTTTAGAATGTCATGAAACGTCGAGATTTTAAATTTGAGCGAAAAAAATTCTGTCTGTCTGTCGGTCTGTAACTTTTTTTGTGAGCACGTTTACTCTGGAACCCTTTAAGATATTAACATGAAATTTGGTACACATATGTACTTTAACGGGATCTAGAACTAGATTATATTTTCATCTTATTCCGTCGAAGGGTTGGGGGGTAAAATGGGGTAAATGTGGGGTAAATAGGTAAATCAAGCATGTAAGAGTTCATAAAATTGGTATTTAGTATATACAAGAGAAGCTAAGGTTTCAAAAATTTTTGGCATTAGCCACCCCCATTACCACCCCTGCCCCATTATTAAAGGGAATGAAAAAAAATTGTGATTTAGTGTGTGTACAAGAACCAAAAGCCTCAAAATATTTTTTTGCTTCATCCACCCCCCACTACAACCACCCTATCACCACCCCCACCCCACTACTGTGTGGGATATCGTTTTATGGATTTTTGGGGTAGAAGAAAGTTCTATAGACAATTATTTCCACATACCAAATGTTCTCGTTATGAGAGACTTGGATAGAAAATCTGGATGTGGAAGCTGTGATTCCTTGGGCAGCGGTATTTACCCCGTTTCGTGCTTGTTCTAAGCTGTTTTTTGTGCTTATATGAAAAAATTGATGACGTGACAATTCTGACCTCGGATTCTGTTTCAGTGCCCTAAAATACATATAGATATGATAGTCAGTAAGAAAGTGCATGACCTTTTTTTTTGTGTGCCTGTATTATTTAAGGTATCAAAAATGACTTGGAATAAAATCGAATTAGATCATTTCAACAAATCATAATCAGCAAAAATATATAGCGTTATATTTAAAAACTCAAAGTTGTAAGGTGCTATTCAAGTGCATGCTCTTTTCGAAAAAAATCAACTACTGAATTCTGCATAAATCATTAAAAAATATTACCGTCGAGGTTTTTTTAGTTTGTGACAAAAATTCCTAACCCTATATAGTTGCTGGACTTTGGTGATTACTGTTGATGTTAATGTAAAATTTACAGTGTAATCTAAACTCTTGGCAATAAAAAATAAATCATAGAAGTGATCGAAATTAGAAAAATATCCAAAAACAAAATAACGCACAGAAGGTTAATAGAAGGACTAGCCCGAAAATCGTGCCCAAGATGGGTATATAGAATTTAATCTATGGACATTGTTAAGTATCATTTATCAAAACTAGGCTTAGGTTCAGGGTCATAAGTCTGCCGTCTCGGATAATATGTCAAACTGACAGAGCCATGTATCTCCGTAATTACTGATTCGATCTTCATGTTTTCTTTTAATTCAATTTGGATATTTATTCTCAAAAAAAAATGACTCTACATATTTTTGAGAAGGATAAAAGACAAAAGAGATACAAATTACTAAATAAAAAAATGTCCGTTTAAATTTTGCTCTCCGCTTTATTTAAATTTCCATCAAAAATATTTTAAACAAAAGTTTTTGCTAATTTCGTTTCTTGAACGTTCTTTAAGAATAAGTGAATATAGACTTATTATTTGTTGGAATATACGGTCCAAAATATTATTAAATTAGTTTATTATTAGTATTATTTTTAGTTTTACTGAAAAAAGTAGTTTTAAAATTATTTTTACTATTATGATTTTCCCTAATATGGAAAATAAAATGGCGTGTAGATAATTTAATTCTCTACAATTTTCACATTAACCTCATGGGCATCTGATGCATAGGACGCGAGACATTTTCAAAAAACTTTGACCTTCAATATCTTGGGTAGCCACGTTGTGATTTTTGTGGATTTAGGTTTGGGACACCTCATAGAACGTCTGTGCAAAAATTCAGATTTTTACTAATTTTGTCCAGGTCAAATGCTAATTTCCGTGGACTATAAGACTTTTTGATGAAGAAAATGGAGGGCAATAAATAGTTGAACAATAAAATAACTGAACTTAATGATTAGCATGTCTCACTTATTTTTTATTTTCTCAAAAACATGCAGACGTTATTTGTGCACGATGAAAATCAGAACAGATATCGAATTAAAAAATATTAGGAAGATCGTATCATCGGAGATATATGGTTCTTTTCATTTGACATATACTCCAAGATGATACTTCACAATGTCTGTACCTAGGTCAAGAGTTCTCTTTAATTTGGAACTGTTTTAAATTAGAAGCAATTTCGACTTAATAAGAATCAAAATATGAATTAGGCACTGCGTGATATTTTTAAGTATAGCAATTTAAATTTCAAAATATTCCAGGTGAACCCAACTGGCAAGTACTTTTCCCAACATTTTTTGCTCAAATAACATGGTATATAATATGCAATTTTATCAGTTTCTTGATCATGAGTCATAAATAAATTGACGTACATGACACCATACAAAGCAAGTAAAATTGCTCATTATCATTGTTTTCATAGCAAATAACTTAGTCCAAAAAAACAAAATTGTCAACACAAAAGCACGAGCCGAAATCAAACAAAACCATTGTAAAACCACCTGTAATAATATGTATGAACTGGGTTATGTTAGGTGAGGAGGCCTAGTTAAACTAATATTGACCACTTTCATTGTTGAAATGCAATCACTCTCTCCTGAGCAGTTCGTTCATAGGGTGCAGTGAGAAATTTTAGAATCTAGTATGCTTCGGATATGTTAGTGCTATGGGCAATATTGTGTCGCATAAACTACTGTTATTAGTAGTGCTGGCGCTCTGTGGGTCAATGTTAACTTTGGCGTATCAAGGTAAATGCATATTATGTTTGTGATATAGTGTATTTGCTGTAACCTTGACTGACTCTTAAGGATTATTAACGTCATGTAAGTAAAAAGTAAAAGTAGCGCGAAAAGTACCGACATATATCATGTGAGTTGACATATCACAAAATTGCACTGTCAATAAACCATTGACATGAACAGGAAGTTATGATTGTACAGGATGAATCAAATTACGCCAATAAACTTCTCTGGCATATTTAGGGATGAAACTGATAGGAAAATGTTCTCAAAATAAGTGTTCTAGATGCTGCCAAATATTCTCTGGCTATAAAGTTTTCCTGAATAACTCCGAAATTGTTTATTTAATATCTACATGTTTGCTATACCTAATGAATATTTGGTAAAAGTTTACTAGTGATCAGTGAGTTAGTTGCAAATAGGGAGGCTGTCACAATATTTATTTCTTTTCTTTTCTTTTCTCGACATTTTCACCAATGGCGGATTTTCATAAGGACACTTGGGGCACGTCTCCAGGGCCCCCACGTAATTGGGGCCCCCGAATTTATAAAAATGGTAAAAAAAATAGGAATAAATGAAAAAATTACAAATGAAAAGAGATGAAAACGCAAGAAAAAGTTAATTTACAAATTAAAAAAATTAAACTTTTCACTCAACAAGAGTAACATCCAAATCTCAAATAAGTTTATGTGATGTTTCAAATTTTCTGCATTTAATAAGAGGGGCCCTTACATAAGAAGTGCCCAGGGGCCTCTCAAACGTAAATCCGGCCCTGATTTTCACTGAATAGTATATTAAAAGTTCACTTTTCAAATTGGAATATTCTTTTAGAAAAAAAAAAAACTACCTTTTGAATGTCGATATTTCGCTTTAAAAATAACGTATAATGTAACATTGAACATAAGATACTTATAAATATTAAAACATAAGTTAATTTTTAATGTTTCTGCAAAAAAGTTCGTTTTTATACTTAATGGTAAAAATATGTTTATTTTTCATGCAAATTCACATAAAGAGGATATAATGTATCTTAGGTTTCCAGAAAAAAGTTACTGACATTTTATTAAAATAATTTTCATTTTATGCGAATTAATTTTTCAATGGAAAATCTACACACAAACTTACAAAGCTATTTATCTCCATTTATATATTATAAAATGGAATTCTTACTACAATATTAGTTTCAGGAAGGTCAATTAACTTTATTTAAGTTTATGCTTTAAATCATATGGACAGTTTTGAGGTCACTCAGGTAAAACTAACACCGCAGACTACGTTGTAGTGCATCTCTATTAGGATAGTGGCGGCTCGTCAGGGAAAGCAGGGAGGCTGAGCCCCCCTTTGGAAGAAGCCGCATATCTTCCAATCTTCCACATTAATATCTTTTACTTGTAGAAATTTCTCTAATTGTCTTTCAAAATATCAAGCCTCTTCTGCAGACAATATGACGAGCCGCCACTGTATTAGGAATTATTTAGGGGAGAAGTTTTTCCTATTTATTTTCTAGACAAGCTGCTGACTATATGAACGGAAGTTCGTCAACCCAAATTTAAAACAACCTCTTTACGTAACTTACTATACCATTACTAATAAAATCTACAGATAATTATCAACTAGAATTTAAATTACATAGTAATATAAATTGGAATAATTAACTACATCCTAAATTGTTTATTGTTTTGTTACATGAGAATCATAAACTAATTGTTTAATTTTTAGATTTAATATCCTCTAAAACGTTTTTATATAACCTTTATCGAGATGATTGTTTAATTAGTGACGATTCTTGGTGCGTACAATATTTTTTTTTTGTTATCAGCCAAAAATAATTAAAGGAATTAGATGATTCGAAATCATTTGACACCTGGACAGTTCGTAAATGTATTCATTATATTTGTTAAAAATATCGCATTATTGTTGCGGGTTTAGAATAGATGATTGCGTATTCATTGTTACCTTCGTAATACAATAAGTATACATTACCGATGCTCAAAGGTAAGAGAAAAGTGTTTTTCCGAAAACTCAGTCCACATTTTTGAGACCACTGGAGAATGAATTTCGAGTGACTCTGTTAACCCAGAAATTACATAAAATAGCAGGTATAGCTTGTGTACCACTATTATTGCAGAACTCGATAAAGTTGCATAAAGACACATTCACCAACTGGTTAGAAACTAAGAAAGTGGACAATGTTATTGAAAAATTTCTCATCTCTCAAAAACTCATCTTTTCGGAAAGACCGAAGATCTAATGCAAACAAATTTTTGAGGCCGTGGTTTTTTTGTACACACTAAATCATAATTTTATTTCTTTACTCCCATTAATAATAAGGGATGGTGGTAGAGTGGTAGCTAATGCCAAAAAAAATTGAGGACTTTGGTTCTTCTATACACACTAAATCATTTTTATTTTTACTCTATTTAATAATGGTGTGGTGGTAGTAATGGGAGTGAGAGTGAGGGTGGCTGATGCCAAAAATATTTCGGGCCCATGGCTTCTGGTACATACACTAAATCTCAATTTCATGGATTCTTACTTGCTTGCTTTACCCATTTATCCACATTTTCTCCCATTTACCCTCTAAACTTTCAACCGAATAAGATCAAAATATAATTTAGTTCCAGACCTCGTTATAATTTCAAGTCAATATCATAAACTGTTCCAGAGTAATCGTGCGCTGAAAAAAAGTTACAGACTGTCAGAACGAACAGGCAGAATTTTTTTTTGCTCAAACTTAAAATCTCGACGCTTCATGACATTCTAAGAATGTTTGAACAAAAAAAATTTCAAGATTACTATTATACTTCTACTCCATTATGTGGGGGGTGTGGAAGTTATTATATCAGCTTTTCTCCCTAGTAATGGTGACAACTACATTTCAAACATTATTTTTCATTGATTCTTAATTAATTATTCTTTTAAAGTGACAGGCTCTGTATTTTATTCACTAAAAGTACATCAGGTTTCCTTCTAGGTAATTACTGTCAGCTGCATTTCAAATATTATTTTCAACCATTGTTTTTAAATTAATTACATAGGACCACAAAATATTTCTACGAGATTCTCCGGACCAGACCCAGTGTAGCATATGTTTTTGGGGTCGCTGAAAGCGAATTTGAAACTTATTTTGCCCCATCACATCATGATTTTTTTAAAAATTAAAATCAATTTTTTTAACCGACATATTACGAGAATATTCAAAGATTTGGCGGAGTCGCCGGTAATATCAATTAATTCACAAACAGGGTATTTTTTTGTAGTAACATTCACATGATGCCCAACATAAAGATAATTTCGCAATAGTTTCCTTCGGTATGTAAAAGTTAAATAAACAAAACAAGCAAAGTACTGAAAAGGTTGATTTTTTTTTTAAACTGAACCGGCTTCAATAAACTTTTTCGAAAAATAACTCTAAAAAGTAGGAAATAGAATTTCACTCAGTTTTCCAAATATCTCTGAGTCTACGTATTGGTGGAAATTAGCAAAGATCTGTACCTTATTTCATAATATCAATTTGAAATCGGTGCAAAAATATCTAATTTTAAAACTTGTTGTTTATAGTTCATAGGTACTCAAAAAATAGGTCTTTTACCTTCATTAAAATTTTCAGTTACGAAATTGACATTATACAGGAGCAATACTTGCACCGAATGTACCACCCTGTATATTTTTCACAAAAAGTATAGCAGGTTGATTTTTTTTATGTGTTAACTACATACAAAGTATTATTACCCCCTCACATTTTTTCATCAATTATTTTTTTAGGTTGCCCACCCTTAATAATTTCACTAAAAGTATATTACCTTGGTAATGTCACTACTTACCAAATAATATTTTTCTTCATCAAACAGTTTTATATATACCAACAAACAGACATCAGACCGATAGACGAAACTGTATTTAAAATGAAGACTTCTAACTTGAGATTTGTAAATGTTACCACTTAGTTGCTGTAAGTAAAAATCAGTTCACAGACTTACTCGTCGTTTCTCAAACAATGAGCTTTGAGTACGCTTTAACTGTAAATTACAACAAAACAAAAATTATAATTAAAGGAATTAAAACCAAGTTAAGGAAAGGTAAATATGAGATGATGCACTGTGGAACTCTTCTTGGCCACTGTAAATATAAGATTCTTCGTAGAATACAGATACAAAGATTGGAAACTTGTTCAGAAAAATTTGGCGTTACAAGCATATCACGAAACAGCCAAAAAACAGGTTCGCCAACGCAATAGTTTTCTTCACATTTATTTATGCACGTGAGACATGAACCTTTATGGAGGTAGATATATGGTTTATTGATGATTTTAAGGTGAGGGTTTGTTACGAATTCCATTTACAGCCCATTGCATTAATATCTCGATTACCCAAGAAATACGTCACCCAATATCGTACACTTCCGCATACAGTCATTTTTTGCCCTGATTAATCAGAGACAAAGAATAATAGAACTGTGAACATTTAGGAAAAGCCGGGCGATGTGGAGATAATGCTCTTCAAAACGTTAGACTATGTTGCTAAGGAGCTGATGCGAAAGAGCTTTGATGTCAGATGTGCCATAACATAGCACAAGGCTTATTACTAGAATAATGCATGGATCTTGAAACGTCTGTTAAGACATTGTGAATAAGATGAAGAAGCCGAAGGTAGTATATTCTTCTCAGAACAATTTGGATGTAGGTTATATAATCTTGTATACAAAGAAGGCACCTGCCAGCACATCTTCATCATCTTTCAAATATTCTGCAAAAAATCCGAAAGCTACTGAATTAGGAAATTAATATAGGTATTAGTTAGTTCCAATCGTTTATTTACGGTTGACATGAATACACAGCTAAATTAAAGTATTATAAATTTTGTATTTATTCAAGAAAAACGTATGTCTCGAGGTTGCTTTTTGTACATTTTCAATATTATTGGTCAGATATACAAAAAAATTATTTGCTACCATAGTGTGCGTTATTGTCAACACATTTGTAGCATTCCTAGTGGTTTTTATAAGGTAAAACTAACAATTCAATTGTCGGTAAATCCTTGTCACAAAGTTTTATCTTGTTGATAAACAAATGGCTGGTAAACAAATCTAATGCAAACTTAACAGTCAAATTAGGTACTAGAATCCTTGGCTTTAATCAGGCACCACTTAACCATGATCTCTAAAAGTTTGCATAATATTTAACAATAACATCAAATAACATCGTATTTGCTTTACATTCTTAGTATTAATTAAATCTCATTTTATTGGTCTAGGCCAAAGATATTTAATGCAATGAAAGTGAATTTTCATAGAAGTACTTGTAACGATGGTCAAAAATAGTTTTGTTTATTAAAGTAGCTATAAAGTTTTGTTAATCCACCTCTCTACAACCAATATAAATCTTTCGACGTTAATCCTTTGAATCGCAACTATTGGAATATTCCGCAATTTTAACCTTTACCTTTACATGTCGACATTCATATTTATAACCTAAATTTTAAAACTATTTTATATATCCTTGTTCTCTAACAGTCATATTGCCAATTATGTCGTTTTTATTTTCGCCTATTTATTCATAAACTTTAACTTAAATCACGATTGATTGGCTTACACAGGCCATGCCGTGTACCTACCTAGAATAATTTAAAGGTCGACAGTAAATATGCTGATTTTAAGGAGAATTTTTTATTTTCAAGGGTATTTAGAACAACATAATTATGTCTCAAAGGAGACATAATTATGTTGTTCTGTTGTTGTTGTTGTTGTTCTAAAGAGAAACATGTTGGAATATGTGCATTGTACATAAGATTTGAAAAAATATTATAAAATGTTTAGGGGTCATTATAATCATATCTTATATTATAATATTGAGGCATAGATTTTCTTTGCCAATAATTTACATTATCTTTTCGTGTAAAATTTGACAAAAGTCAACTGATCAAAATTAATCATAGGTATTTTATAATTACTATTGAAATAAATATAACTTAGGATCACAGAACAGGTCTAACAAGGTCGTCTAACATATTAACAGATAGTTATAAGTTGTAATTTGTGATATTTTGAAGAAAAAAGAAAATCGTCAGCACAATCAAAAGTGAACACCTCAAAAGTTATTTTATGCAATAAATATTATGTGTATAACATTAGTTCATTCATCGAATTATTATTGCACTGTTCGCAAATATGAAAACAAAGAGTATATGCGTATGATCAGCACGTTTCTAAAACCGTAAATGGCTCGTGGAGAAAAATTTGTATATTATGTTAGTGAACGAATTGTGAATAATTTTCAAAATGTACGTCTGTTTATCTGTCTGTCCGTCCGTCATGTTTCTTGTAAGTACGAAGTTTTGATATAAAGAGGAATTAATGAATAGAAATCCTGAAATGTTGTTTCCAATTATGTATTTATACATTTTACTAATAGACATTTGAGAACTAATGGTAATTGCAGTCTGGCATGACGACAAATGCAAATAATTTTTAGCTGTTAGAGTAAAATAGAGATACAACCCAATCCACGTAAAGTCTATTGAACAAACAATACCTAGGTAAAAAATATATAAAATTTAGGAATAAACTCATATGTATAGTTGATTTAAAAAAAAACTGGTACACTTTCTTTTAGCTATGTAAATCATTCGTTCTTTGATTGATATTAATAATCTTACAAATGTCACTTTGACGTTAATCAGTGGCGTCATTATTAAAAATGGTTCGACATCTAACAGATATTCAAAAATTTCGAATTGTTTCTAAAATTGAAGATAGTTGGTCCATAAGAAGATTTGCTGCTGAATACAATGTGAGTAAAACCACGATAATGAGTGTTAAAAAACAATGGGAAACCAACCAAACGGTATCCCGTAAAGTTGCTTCCGGTAGGCCCAGAAAGAGCAATAATCAAGCAGATGAAAATCTTATAAATTACCTAAGAGAAAACCCTTTTCAGACTGCAGTAAATGCAATTTCAGAGACAAATTTCCCTGCTTCTGTGTCTACTGCTTGCAGAAGAATAAAACTACAAAGCGACTTGAAGAGTTGTTCAGCGGCTAAAAAATACAAACTTTCAGAAGAAAAGAAGCAGGGTAGGATTATTTTTGCACTCAACTATATAATCAATGATGAAAACTTCTGGGGCCAAGTCGTCTTTTCAGACGAAAAGGTTTTTAAATCCTGTAACGATGGACATGTTCGCGTATATAGGCCTCCTTCCACCAGATACGACGAAAAATATACTTTCGATTCACAAATATCAGGAAGATTTTCAGTCAATGTCTGGGCTTAGATGAGCCTAAATGGGTTAGGTGTGTGTTGGAACAGTGGTGGTCATCTCAATTCCATTAAATATATTGAAATATTAGACAATATTATGTTGCCGTCAGTAATAGAGGTGTTTCCGGAAAATAATTCTATTTTCCAACAAGACAACTGCTCCATACATACGGCCCATCGTGTCAGGTAATGGTTTCTTAATAAAAACATAGAGTTGTTACCGTGGCCATCTAAAAGTCCGGATTTAAATCCAATTGAAAATGTTTGGGGACTAATGGTGAAACATATAAGAAAATTAAATAACCATCCAAATGATGCCCAAGAATTGGAAGGGATAATTGAAGACACTTGGAAGAACTTGTCGCAAGAAGTTGACCTTGCAAGAAATCTGATTTTGTCCATGCCTGCAAGACTTCAGGCAGTTTTAGACGCTATGGAGCAATGACAAAATATTAGTTAATTCTGTATTACGTAGTTGAAGTTCCTTTATTTTATTTTTTTTTATTGTATTTTTATGTTCAGTTTGCATTGTTTACATTTCTTTAAATTTCAAGTGGTATTTTTGTGTTTTTATTTTAAAAATAGAATTATCATTATTCAGTTAGTATTTTAATTACAACCATTAGTAGAATTATCCGTAGCAAATATTATTTTTTTAAACAATAATATGACAGGCTTGAAAATGTTTTGAAAAAGTTATTTTCTAATTATTTTTTAAAATTCCATTTGAATAAAATAAAAAAGAAAGGTTTAATAAGTTTAAAAACACTAAGAAACCAGTCTCCTCCAAAAAACCCAAGTCCGGGGTAAATCACCTCTTCTTCACCCCCTCTCGACATGCCTGGCCAGCCCTATTTACAGACATATGCACACAACTAAACTATTAAGATTTTCGATTACAAGAGTTGTACCAGTTTTTTTCGAAATCAACTGTACTCGGAATATTTCTTCATGGGTTATTAATGTAGTAAAAGGTATCATCTTCAATTTCTATATGGTCTGTACGTTTACTCTCAAGGGGTGAAAACCATCCATATTTGGGTATTTAATGATTGGAAAAGAATTACTCATTTATTTTTGAAACATGGAATATTTATGTTTTTGGGATAGGCAATTACGAATCTGAAGTCAAACTTTAAAAATTCAAAATGGCGGCTCCAATAATATGGCGGATGGAAATGTTTTCTAAAGCAAGTTTTTTATATAATCTTTCCGATGTCATCTACAAACTTAAATATCTTCGAAACTATTAATCCTACATAAATATAAAATAAAAACAAATTCATTATTAGTTTATAAACTTTAGTTTTGATGTCTTCCATTGTTTAGCTTTATTGAGATATTTGCAAACAAACATTTCTTTTACGTTTTCTCGAAATTCCTTTTATAGTTTATAAAGCAAACTTTCTCTGAAGCAAGTGCCGTAAACGGACGAAAAAATTTGAGCGTTTAGGATATACTATATATTAAAGAAAAATAGTATGTGAGAATATATTTTTTTAATTACTGATCACTTACATTAACAAAATGGCGACGTTTTCATTAAAAAAATACAAAGAAGCACATTGTTTCTGTCATAACTTCTTTGTTTTTATGCTAAGCCTAATTAATAGTCTTTCATCTTGGTTGTTAGCATTTCTGACGTAAGTGCCATAATTTCTGAGATATTTAGCATTTTAACTAAATATTTCGTCTTATAAACGTTCGGACGCCATCTTTATGCTTCCATGCCCCTGAAATAATTAATTTTATGAATATTATAAAAAAATGAAATTCATCTCCAATTTAGTAGCTTTCTTATTTTTTTGTCTCTAGCATGTTTTCGCTCAATGTAATACTTCTCGAGTTATTTGACAAGAATTGTGCTGTAATATATCTTTCTTCAAGTTAATGTCTAAATTTTCAAGTCGATACTACTTAAAGACTATCAATTTAAATGATAAGTTGCGCCGAACCTTTTCTTTTCAAAATGTAATTCTCTCTCCGCTTCAATATTTTTGTTTTTTTTGCAACCTCCCCATGATATAGAAACTTTTCTTTGATGCACTTACTATTAGGTTGCCAAAAATGAACAAGATCTAATTCATGTGACATTATTCTGAAGGTGAAACCTCTAGTTACTGTACTATTACCTGATAGACACACTGTATATTACAGTTTCAATATTTTATGCATTTTCGTATTTTTGTGTCTAATTAGAAAATTTGGTCTAAAATTCTAACAAGACATAGTTTATACAGGGTGTCCCACATTTCACGGTAACACCTTCGTAGCTCAATTATGGATGATCCAATTTCAACCAAAATCGATGTGGTCTGAACTATTCACCAGAAAAAGGCTCGAAAAGTTTTTTGGATAAGCACTAGATGAAATGTATCTAATAATAGAGCTAGTACTGTCGTGCGCAAAAAAATGGGAAGTCTTATAACGTATTTTTGCAAAAATCTAGTTGTGTACAATCTTTAATTTTTGTGACATTGTCAGTTATTTGCTAGTGTGCAAATAGAGACAGATTTACATTAGAAAAAAATAGTTGTCCTATTTTTTTTTTGCTTACAACAGACAGTACTAAGAAAATTGCCATAAAGATAAATCACTGAAAGTAAGTGTGGATGATATTTAAGTAAGGTGTTCGTGTTAATCAAACGATCACATTCCAAAAGTAAAATGCAATGCACATTTACCATTGTTAACAGTGAACTAAAAATTTGCAATTATTTAGAAATCTTTCAGAAATATGTAAATAAAAGAATTAAAAGAGCAAAAAATAGGATTTTCTTTCAACACATTTGTTACATTTGTTACTTATCCACGTGGTTTTTATGAAGTAAAACTGACAGTTCAATGGTTGGTAAATCTTTGTGACTAAGTTTTATCTCAAAATTGGTAAACAGATATTGTTCGGGTTTCATTATTATTATTATTATTATTCTTATAAGATTGTTTTCATTTATTTTATTCTTATAGCGCGTTCTCATCGGAAGATGTCCCTATCTTTTGAATGAACTTTTTTTGTACTGACTCAGTGTAAGAGCAAAAACGGGACAGATTAAGACACTGGATTAGTATATGCTGCCCCGAGTTTTCAATTAGAATTTGCGTTCAATTAATTCTAATTTTCGCTTTGTGTTTTTGAGTTTATTTACTATTTATGGTGAATATTTCACGGGCTTTTCATTGCCGTTATTCGAGTACATGAAGTTAAAAGAAGTCTAGACCAGGAACTCCGAGAAGTACCAGAAACACCAGAAGATCATAGAGGATTCCGTCGAGATATGACTAGCTCGTGTAAGTCGTTCAATTCATGTTTTTTTGGTTTTATATTATAATACAGTCTGCTTTTTTAATCCACGGACCGGCTATCGAAGCCATAAGAAATATAAAGAAAATTTAAATAAAGGTAAAATTATTAGAATCCTTGGTTTTTATCTTGGTATATCACAGCCCATTTTAAATTCATCAACACTTAGCCATGATCTCTAAAAATTTAAATAACTAACTTAAATAACATTCCTTTTTATTTGTCTTACATCATTAATATTAATTATATCTCATTTTGTTGGTCTAGTCCAAAGATATCTAAAGTGAATTTTCATAGAGCTATTTGTAACGCTAATCTCTAAGAAATCAAGGATAATTTTATTTATCAAAGTAACAATAAAGTTTTGTTAATTCGCCTCATTACAATCGATATAAGTCTTTCGATGTTTTTATTCCTTATGGATTGCGGTGCCAGAAATCCCGTCGTACTGAAGCTTAAGCTTATGTTGATTTGGTGTCTATTCAGTGTACAGTGTCCTGTTAAGATTCCCTCTGCACATCTCAGCTGTTTTCTGCTCAGCTTTAGCAATTCGTTGGTCTTTGTCTTGGATGGCATGCCAATGATGAACATACGTGACTGTCTCATCCCTGGCGCGTCGGTCCAATACAAGTTATGTTTCTGACTCAATAGTTCCATTCCCGTTCCTTTTGCGGTATTGTATGGAATCCCGCGGGATGGCTCGGGTACCATCAAGGCTGTTTTTGCGCCTTCCTTGGCCAGTTTATCTGCTTTTTCGTTGCCCTCATTGCCCCGGTGTCCTCGCGTCCACTCCAGTTGTATATTGTTTTGTTCCACCAGTTTCGCCAGGGATTCAAGGCAATCTTTCGACGTTAATCCTTTAAATTGCAACTATTGGAATATTCCGCAAGTTTAACCTTTACCTTTACATATCGATATTCAAATTTATAACCTAAATTTTAAAACAATTTTATATATCCTTGTTCTCTAACTGTGAGATTGTCAATTATGTTGTTTTCATTTTTGCCTAATTATGCATAAAGTTAAACTTGAATCACGATTGATTGGCTTACACAGACTATGTCGTGTACCTAGTGTACCTAATAATTTTAAGGTCGAGAGTAACTATGCAGATTTCAAGAAAGATTTATTTTTAAGGGTATTTAAAACAACAAAATTGTATCTGCTTTAGAAACACGTTGAAATATGTACATTGTGCATAAGATTTGAAAAAAATATTATTAAATGTTTAACATACCTTATATTATATTGAGGGCTAGATTTGCTTTGCCAATAATTAACATTATCTCCTTTCTTATATTCGTTAGGTATTTTGCCACTGTAAATATATTTAAACTTTTTAATCGGAAGAATCGGAAATTGATTTTCTGTACCATCTAGACCTCTCAACATAAGGCTTGGTGAACAGAAAGATTATGATAGAAAGGGAGATTTCAGAAGTAAAAAATTTGTGAACACGCGTGGGATAACAATCATGGGGTTCAGTGGGATTCCTCGAAAATTTTGGAAAAAAAGTGATTCAACTAAAAGAAAACTTAAGGAATCCGCTATTATTTTGTTAAATGAGGATACATGTGCTTCTAATTATTCTATAGATTTCTGTACCAACTGGTTGCCGATCTTCAGAGATTAAGCAAGTAAAAATAAAATAAATATAATTTAATGTCTCACGTGACCATGGAAATACATAAACAACAAACTGTCATGTTTGATATGATTAAAAGTGAAAGTTTTGATAACGGAAAAATAAATATTTTCCGAAATGCTAACAGCCTTCGATTTAATTTTTGTCATTATCATTTAACATTTCTGTTTCAGTTTATATGTTTCCAGGTGTGAGACATTTTCTAATAGAAGTATTAAAAACCAGCCTGTCTGATCCTTTTGGCCCAGAGGTTTATTTAATAAAATACCCAACAATTATAAGAAATCGTAAATATCACACATATAATTAATTATAAACATTATCTCTTTTCCATGTAACATTTGACAAGTACACAAGACTAACAAATTAACAGATCTAAGTTGCTGTGATATTTTCAACAAAAAAGAAAAAAGTTAAAAAGGCTGAGCAGTAATAAGTCTTCTCTATCCATTTCTGTCTTCTAAACTATCCTCAACTTCATACTCCCTACTGTCCAAGGTAAATAAAATAAATCGTTTTATTTCACTTCTGCTATCGGAAATCGATTTGATTTCAACATATACACACTCTATTATAAATTTTTGTAAATTTATAAAATTGTAAATAAAAATGTTGTAAAGGTTTTTAAACGATGGATGGCAGCATCTTTATTATACTCTTCGCAACTACGTAAACGAAGAGTATATTGCATTTGATCGGCTCATTTCTAAAACCCGAAATATCGCTCGCAGACAAAAAATTTTCATATCATTGTGTTAGTGAACGAATTCTGAACAACTTTCAAAATGTCCGTCTGTCCGTCTGTCCGTCCGTCACGTTTCTTGTAAGCTCGATAACTTAAGAAAGAAAAGTCCGATTGTATTGAAATTTGGAAAGTAAGTTAGTGTTAGCTAGGGGAAGAACCTTATTGTTTTGGAACAAAATCGATCAGTAAATAAAAATGTTATTAATGATTTAAATTTGAGAATTTTTTTTGATTTTTGTTTTTCTAAAAATTTACATTTTTTACATTTTTTTACGTGTTAGGTAGTTCTTACGCTTTTGACTCGGAATCTAAGGGTCCCAGGTTCGAAACCCACGTGGGGTATGGTATAGTTTTTTTATTTTTACTTTATTTTACACTTTATTTTACACTTTCACCAACTAAGTTCGTACTATAAAGTTAAAAATGTCTAAAACTAACATTATTTACAAACAACCGCGAAGAGTATCCTATAGAATGAGTAACAATTATATAAAAAGTTTAGTAAACCGGCGAAGAGTACGTTTTTAGCTTGTTTACATTTTTATAAGTTTCCAAAAATTTATAATAAAATGTGTTTATGTTATTTCTTGTTTGATTTCTTTGTCATATTTTACAATATAATATTGTCGCCGCGCCATTACAAAACGTGATGTATGCGTGAAGCTATAGAAGAACTCACCACCGCTCGTCTGAAGGACGTGACGATATTTAGTTTTACTAAGGGCGCCAAGTCGCTTTTTCTCCAAAGTAGGACGGCTTTATTTTCCCTCAGTCGGATTAAATTATTTTTGTATGAAATCACCTGTGATCGTAGTCCTGTAATAGATGAGAAAAGGTTGAAGATATACCTACCATAGATTGCTTACTGCTCTCTTCAATCTGCCTTCTTACGGTGCACTTGCCTTATATCTAAACACTTACTCTTATTCTCATCACTTCTCAAGTCCAAAATGTGTACAAATAAACGTGGAAAATTCTAGTTGATAATGTATTTCATGAAATATGCCTACCAAACATGGTAAAGGCAGACGCCTTCCTCAAAGGGCGTTATCTCAACTAGATGCAATAAATAATAACAGTATCAATCAAAAAGATGGCACAAAAAGATTCACAGTTTCTTAGAATATTATTAATATAATGAAGTAAAAATTTAGAGGAATGGCAGAAAAATTATTCACAATGCAGGGTTTTGTCGTATTTCTCCTGTTTTCCTAATATTCCAGGTTATTAAGATGTGCGTATACTGAATGATCATTACTAGAAACGCAGTGCTTGCAGAAGATGCTGGTGAAGGCAACTATGTATAAATTAAAGGAGCCGCAGCTTCGGCAAGTGTCAAGAGTCATTCGCGGATCGATTTCGTTGACGCGTAGCAGACTCGGACGCCTTTGACGATGCGGGCTTCTTTGTTCTTGATAAGTAATAGCGAGCAATAAAAAGTCAGTGACTTCTTCGTTAAATGACTATGTAAGAATAGAACCCTGTTGAATGTTATAATAATAATCTGTCTACTAAATAATTTTATTTAACACCGTCACTAGTTTTCGCCGACCATATTTCGCTTTTAGCATCAATTGAATAAATAAAATAATTATATTTTCTGGCTGGTGGTCTAGAAGAAGACAACGACAAGATGATTGAAACGTCAAGCACTCAACAAAGTTAACGCGGAAGAAGACAGGGAAATCAGCAGCCAGATCACCACTTCCGCGAAAGTATCAAGATAATTATTTTTTCTTTTTCGTTTAATTCGCTCTAACGCAACGACGGAACAATTAATTGGTCTCAAATTTTCACTATGTTACCACTACATATTTAGTAACAAAATGTGTTAATATAAAGATCAAACAATATGAAGAGTAGAAAAATATGTTTTTTTTTTTCCCTAAAGTTGTGTCAGGCAGTTGCAGGGGAAAACAGAGTAAGCGAAAAACTTTTTATTGTTCGAAATATATATCAGCTATAACGAGAAGAAATGAAGATAAATCATTTACGTAACTTTTTTATTTGCAATATTATCCCTTTTTGAGAAACTGTACGTGGGTAATTGTTGTCCCGATACAGCAATTAGTTGCTACTGAAGCTTCACATTTTTCGCCAATAAATAAGTTTTGCATGTATTCCCTCTAACGTTTTACCTCTCCAATAGTGCCACTCCTTCACTGTTGGTAAATTTTTTATAACAACAAATTAAGCACAAATTTAAAAGAACAACTAGACTTAACATTATATACTTCGGCCGATTTATTGAACTTTTAGTATAATTGTTGTACATTCTATAGGATGCCCTTCGCAGTTTTCTTGTATACCATGTTAGTTTTAGGCATTTCTAATTTTATGATGCCAACTTAGTTGGTAAAGCAAAAAAGTAAAAAAAGTAATCATAACCGACCATTTGTGTCTTTAACCCGCAACCCTTAGATTTCGACTCAAAAATGTAATCACTTACGCCATCACTTTTTGTCGAATACACTACCGCAAAATTTAATATAATTTGTTTGCATGAAAATCATACCAGTGATTAGATATTATTATGAAATGTTTATTAATAAATATATAAATAAATGATAGGAATTAACATTTCCACTGGATTTATATTTTGTATTCATTCCTCTAGCTAACATTAACTTACTGTCAAAATTTCATGCTTATGAGAAAAATTATGCACGACCAGATAGATAGACAGATGGACATTTTGAAAGATGTTCAGAGTTTGTTCAATAACATAATAAGAAAATTCTCCTCTACGAGCGACATTTACGGTTTTAGAAAAGTGCCAATCAAATAAATACAGTTTTATATGTGAACAGTGTTATAATGATTTGAACAATGAACTAATGTTACACGCGTAATATTTATAGAATAAAGCAACTGGCGCGGTGTGCATTTTTCGTTTTAGTTTTAGAGTAGTATTACTATGAGAAGATGACATCGAAAAACATGCGCAGAAACGAGTTTGCATATTCCACGATTTTAAACCAATAAGAACGAATTACGTCATTCAATGCTAACACCAGTGGCAGCGGCGGTCGCCTGCAGTAGAGCGGCGGTAGTGGTAATAATAATAATAAATCAGCTTTATTAGGAAAAGTTTAGTACAAATTACTATTCTTACATTTCTCCTGAACAAAGGTAACAGTTGGCAAGTTTTGATCTACTCCATTACACAGCTCATTGACCGCGAAACTTTTATTGCAATTACACATCCCTATATCCCAGATCAGGCTATGCCATTGGTAAAAATACTCGCGCACGTTGGTTCCGCCTCTGTAATCTTCTCATAATAATACTACTTTACCAACGATTTTCCCTTTTTCCCCTATAAGCCCACACTAATCACTTCGCCGATATCACACCACACATCAGAGCAACAATTAAATTATATACATTTATGAAATTTCTCATATAATGAACGAAGAAATCTTTTTTTATGTTGAAGCACTAGTATGCATATTTTAGAGCAGGTTTTTTATTACATTTTTCCAGTAACAACAAAAGAACATAAAGCAAAAGACCATGTGAATTAAATTAAAAGACAACAGTTTAAATAAGTACAGATAAATGTCGTCTTATAACTTACAAAAGTGAAATTCTGCCGCCACGCCGCGGGGTTTTCTACGAAACGCGTACTTTGATGCCCACGGAATAATAATAATAATGTATACAATGATAATGAAATACATAAATAGATACTTGCCATGTAAATGTACAATATGCAATAAGAATGTTTTAAAGGTTTAAGATTGGATTTTTCAAGGGTCGCAGGTTCGAGACACAAATAGGTTGGATGTAGTCACTTTTAGTGAGGTGGCTTATTGAAATTACAGTTACCTAGCGGATAAAAGCAACAAATTTGGTATGCAGGTACCTTAGGGTATACTAATAAATGTTAGCTCAGGGGCCCTTTGGAGTTTCTAAAATTTTTCATGTACAGCACTAAAATCCAAAATGGCTGATAAATACGACAAAATATCACATGTGAGTCTTTCTTTTCGAGGCACTACTACTGCAAAAACCATAAAAAGTGGGATTACCTTGCACTATTTAAGAGACCAAAGCATAAAGCAACATCTCAGCAGAGGAAGAAGTTGAAAGTGCCTCAGAACAATGTGAAACTATTTAGTCAACTGTATATGTCTATGCAGAACCGTCAATCTGATTTGGATGAGTTCTTTGCCTATGAGGTACGGTCATTCCCTTCTTCCATTTCAGACTTTGGTAAGCTTCATTTGCCAACCAACAAGGCTGAAATACTGCAATGTCTTGAGGAGCCAGGTGAATCAGAGCCCCTTTGAACCTATGACTCCAAATTTCTGGACGGTGCCGTCGTCATCCACTGTCTGCCCATTACTAGTTTCGATATCTCCAATCAGTATGCTGATAAGATATTTCTACCTATCCCTACTCTTCTTAAGGGAAGAGGTTCGGCAAAATTTCCAGGTTGGGGGTAGCTCGTCTCCTGGCGTCGGTGATAGGCCCTGGTAGCGGAAATAGGCCGACGTTAAACAGTTAAAAAAAAAAGTTCATTTGGGAAATACATTTATGTATTTAGCAACTCATCCATTCCAACTGCTGAAAGCCGACTATGAACACTTCAAGAAGCTGGAACGACTGACTGTTGTTCTATATGATAAAACCCCCTCCTTTCAGCAGTATCAACTAGATAAGAAAGGAGCTTTTCTGAGGATGCGCTTCTTCAAAATATCCGAAGGGCAGTTTATCAAGTAGATATTTGGACGACCAGCACACAAACACAGCAAGTGATTCCTTCCCACAGGATTTTGCTTGGAATAAGGTTTCAGAGTCGTGAGCACCAGTTTGTGTGGCAATTCCAGAGGTTTCTCGATTATGCAGGGAATTGATTAAATGTTCCTGTAAAGAAGACTGTAAAAACTGCCAATGTGTCAAAGCCAATATGAAATGCTCACCACTGTGTAGTAATTGCAAATGTAATTTAATTTATAACTGTTGCATACTGAATTCTATTGAATGAATAACTATAAATATTTTTTTACTATTGGAAATTCTTATTACTGTTATATTTGGACTTATATCTTACTGTAATAAATTATATGGATATATTTTATTGTATTTTATTTAATACGTGGGCTACTTTAAGCTAGATGTGTAGCGTACTTAGTTGGGCTTAAAGCTGTAATTCAAAATTAACAGTATAATAAATTATGTTAAGTGATATTTTGTCGTATTTGTCGACCATTCTGGATTTTAGTGCTGTACATGAAAATTTTTAGAAATTTCAGAGGGCTCCTAGGGTAACATTTTATTATAAAATCAAAAATGTCGCAAAACTAACATTATTTACAAGGAGTATAGCGAGGAGTATACAATGTGCAACAATTATACAAAAAGTTTAATAAATCTGTGACGATTGTAATGTGTACTCTAGTTTTATTTCATATTCAGTTAAAGATAAAATATGCCCAATGCCGAATAAAATTAACGGTATGCCTATGCTAGGTTAGATTTGGGCCATGCTTGTTGTCAGCAGCGAGAGCCTCATGACGTATGGAAAAGGAATGTGGGATGGGAAGTGTAGGTGTTTTTGAAATGTATTACCGCGTTGTGTCATGATACAGATTGTTTATGCTTCTCTTTCTGTTTTTGCTTCTAGAGTTTTTCTTCTTCTGTGTCCTCTGTTTCCCCTGTTTCTGTTTACAGTACTTCATTGCGTATGTTTCTGTCCTTTCTGTAATTGTTTTTTCTGTTATTTCTGTTGACGTTTCATGTAATTGTTTTATTCTGGTTGTTTTTGCTAGTAGCTCTTCTCAATCTTCTAGAGATCTAGTGCGTCTATGTGCAGTTGTGTCCTTTTATCTACATTTTTCTTCCAAGGTACTTCTGGTGGTATACGAATGGTCGTTCGTTGATGTACCTTTGATGAATGCTCTTTGGCAGTCTGATGGTGTTCCAATGTGTTCGAGCAGGAATGTGCTGCAGAGTATTAATGTTGTGTAATCATTTATATCCTGTGGCGAGTTGATTTTATTCAAATTCAAATTCACATTCTTTATTTGACTTTTCAGTGTAGCTAAACAATCAGACACGTCAGTATAATATACAATGTTTAAAATGATAATGAAGTAAAAATTGGTACATACATACAATGAGATATATATAAAACATAAAATACTAAGAGAAAGCAGGTGCATAATTACAAACAAAAAATATACGTACGTGGTTACATATACAAAGATACAATTTCATAACAAATTTAAAAAACCGCTGTCCAGGGAATCACTACTTCCACTGCTTTTTCTATCCAAGTCTCTCACACAGAAGAAAATTTTGTATGTGGAAATAATTGTTTATGGAACTTCATTAATAAAATATTTGAAATCGTCGTCCCCAAAAAGGTAAGGGGTGGTAGTAGGGGCGGATGAAGTAAAAAAAAATTAAGGCTTTAGTTCTTGTACACACACTAACTCACAATTTTAGTTTTTCACCCCCTTTAATAGTCGGGTGAGGATAGTAATGGGGGTGGCTAATGCCAAACAATTTTTTGAGACCTTAGCTTCTCTTACTAAACACCAATTTTACGGACTCTTACTTGCTTGATTTACCTATTTACTTAGTTCCAGATTTCGTTAAAAAACATACAAATTTCAAGTCAATATCTTACATGGTTCTAGAGTAATCGTGCGCACAAAAAAAGTTACAGGTGGCGATAGACAGAAATTTTTTTTGCTTAATTCAAAATCTCGACGTTTAATGACATTCTAAGCCTATTTGAACAATAAAAATTTTCAAAATTTTTTTTTGTGTTATTAAACTTCCACTGAATGTGGAAGTAATTAATAATTTATGTCGGCATTTAAAAACTCGTCCAAATTACGTAATTAATTTCCTGTAAGAATTCCTTTTCATTTGTTTGAATTGTTTAAAATCTAGATTTATAATTGTCTTTGGTTGTTTATTAAAAAATAATAATTCGTAATAATTTTTGGCACCTTGACTGTGGTTTAGTCTTATATAATTTATTGTAATGTGACCGTTATTTCTGGTATTATGGGAATGTATATCACTTACAAGACTATATTGATTTAAGTTCATTTTAACAAACAATAGACATTCATAAATAATACACAGAGGGCAGAGTTAAAAATTTCAAATCCTCAAATTTTTTTCTAACATCCTCTCTAAAACCCATAAAACACATAGATCGAATGGTATGACACTGTATACAAAAAAAATACTCGACCAGTATGTGCCGAATGACCCCAAGTGATGATAATATAACTGATTACCGAATGAAAAACACTGCGGTAGGCTGTTTTTACTACTTGCATTGGTACGACAGGTACAAGGTTTCTTATTAAGTATAAAGTCTTAAGTTTTATTAAGTTTTTTTATTTGGTGCTCCCAGGTAAGGAGAGGATCTAAGTACACTCCAAGAAATCTCGAACACTCCGAGTTTTTTACGCTGTCTAAATTACGGTATGAAAATATCATGTTTGCTGTTTTCTCATTATTTAATAGTAGTTTATTTGCTGTGAACCTGTTTTGAAAATCTTCTGCTTTATTGGCAATATTATGCATTAAACATTTTAAGTTATTATCATTAGTGATTATTGTGGTGTCATCGGCATATAATATACTAGTACTACAATTTATATTTGCGTACATTAAGTTGTTAATATAAATAATGAACAACACCGGTCCCAGTTCAGATCCCTGTGGTACACCGTGATTGATTGGCGAGAAGTCGCAAATTACTTTATTAAAAAATGTACCTCGTCTTCAATTTGATGAGTAGGATGTTATCATCTTTAAGCTAACCTCAAAGAAACCATATAAATATAGTTTGTCTAACAGGATATCGTGAGAAATACAATCGAAAGGTTTACTTAAGTCACAAAAAATTGATCCTATGTAGTTTTTATTTCCAAATCCTATGATATTATCTATTAATTTTAAAACAGCTAGAGGGGAGGATCCTTGTATGGTTGCGTTCCATTCCGTAGGCAGAAGTGTAATTTTCATGCACGCTCTGGTGGTAATTTCTAAGATTTGCTCCTTTAGTCTTTTCATTCCATAGTGCATTAGCTCGTTTATTTCTATTTCTTCTAGCTCTAACCATTTTTTCTGACAGTTAACCCTTTGATGGTGGCCAGTAGCCCGTTTCTTGTATTAATTTTGTTCGCTTTTTCTTTGCGTTTCCCCTTGCTTCCAGTTTATTGGTCCAATGTTGCCGTGGTATGTTCTTCTTGTGTACGTATTGTTGTTTCGTCTGTATTTTGTTTAATCATTGACCGGGTGGAAGGGTTTCTATGTTTTTGAAGAAAGCCTTTTATGTTTTTCGTTTATGTTCCATGTCCGGTGTTATTTGTATGTTGTGTTCATCTTTTTTACCTGTTCGTCTCTCTGGTTAGTAGAAGAAGTAGTAGAAAAGGAAATACCGATATTAATTTGCAAATATATTCAAATATATTACAACTGATTTTGGCACCGAGATGAATAAAGAAGACACTTAAATATACACGTACATTTCAGCTCGCTCACCACCCCGAAAATTTAGAAAAGTAAAATTCGTCAATCTTAAAAAGCTTATTTTAAAGTTTTTTTTATAGTTTACAGAAGTGTACAGTACATGTCTTAATAGACCAATTGACTGTGAAATTGGCGATAATTTTATTGGTGTGGAAAATGTGTCCGAAAGAGAGTCGATGTTAATATTCACAATATTTTTAAATAAGAAAATCTGTTGGTAAAAATTGATTGATAGAAATACATAGACGTATACTTCAACATTGAAAAAAAAATGAAAATTATCATAACCTTAACTTTACAATTATCAAAATTAGTTGGAAAAGTTATAAGTAACTGAGAAATTCTGATTATAATCTTACCTAGTTTGATATCCATGCTGCCTTTGAAGCAGTTTCCACAAACACCAAAACGCTTGAATACTACTACTCAACTTGCGTTCCGCCAACCATCAACCTGCATCATCTGTATTCAAATGTTTGGTGGTTGTGGAAATTAGTTCAGAGGCATTATGAAATTAACTTATGTATTTTAGAAACATATGTTTTTCAGTCAATTATCGTGAATAAGTACCGCAGCTAATACTTCCGTACTTAACAACTTTAATGCAATACTAGTAGGCGTCTCAGTTGTAAAATAAAAGAAGCAATTGTTCCATCATAAAACTTGAATCATAAAATTAAATAATTGTTATTTACATAAGTAAAAGATAATTAAAGACAGTAAATTTATGAAAACTTACAAGTGTATAACAAATGTTACTAGCTGGTTAATTTAATTTTCATCCACAATATTCTTAAAAAGAACTGAGTAAAATCTTTACATTAAAAAACCGCTGCCCAAGGAATCACTACTTCCACATTCAGATTTGCTACCCAAGTCTCTCACAACGAAAAAATTTTGTATGTGGAAATAATTGTTTATGGAACTTTAATAATATAATATTTGAAATGGTCTACCCCAAAAACCTATAAAACGATATCCCAGATCGGTAGTGGGGTGGGGGTAGTAATGGGGGGGTGGTAGTGGGGATGGATGAAGTAAAAAAATATTTTGAGGCCCTTGGTTCTTGTACATACACTAAATCTCAATTTCTTTTTTCACCACCTTCTATAATAGGGTGGGGGTAGTAATAGACGTGGTTAATGCCAATTTTTTTTTGAGACATTAGCTTCTCTTGTATACACTAAATTTCAATTTTATGGACTCTTACCTGATTGATTTACACCCAGTTTATCTCAATTTACCCCAATTTACCCTCCAAACCTTCAACGGAATAAGATGAAAATATAACCTAGTTCCAGATCTCGTTAAAATACATATATGTACCAAATTTCAAGTCAATATCTTAAACGGTTCCAGAGTAATCGTGCGCACAAAAAAAAGTTACAGACAGACAGACCCACGCGACGGACAGTCAGAATTTTCTTTTTCTCAAATTTAAAATCTCGACGTTCCATGACATTCTAAGCCTATTTGAACAATGAAAATTTAAAAAAAAAAATTGTCGTTACTAAACTTCCACTGGATGTGGAAGTAATTGTTTAAAATGTTTAATGAGGTACTGTATAAAAATAATAATCCACTTGTGAGTAAAATTTTAGTGAATTAATTAGAACAAATGTGTTGTTGTTATAAATAATAAAAAATAATACAATAATTTAAAGAATACGTGTTCATTTAGGTAAGTTAACAATGCGTGGGTAAGACACGGACCCTACTCATACAACCAGATTTTTTTTTTTAATGGCTATTGGTGAAAAATCATACTGTCGTCCGCAATTTATTAATGGCCAATTCAATTCTTAAATTAATTTATTGCTCATACTCCATACTTTATTAGTAAATGTTTCAAAATATTCCATGCCTATGTTTAACCTAATTACGAGGGAGAATAAAATATATACAGGGTGTTTCACGATAAAACGGACGTGGCTTAATGGCAGATAGAGGACACCGAGGGCAATCGGAATCACCCATAGAAAAACCTAATTGTGCCCTTGTTGCTGAAACACAGAGTGGTTCATGTATTTTGCCCACATTTCCTTTGGTTATTACTCTCTAAAGGGATGGAATGACAAGTTCACATTTGACACATGTAGTAGTCCTGAATAAGTACAGGTATGATACAAAAAATCCAGGTCAGGACTTGGAAAAAAATGTATTTGATATTATTGAAAAATACTACCCTGTATGTTTTTTAAATTTCAATATGTAATTCAATATGTATATAATAACCGAACAATATGGCCTCATCCATTTTGTTTTACACTTTTACCGCCGTAAGTGAAATAAATTCCACTAAATAACACAAATGGAACGTGAAAAAATTTCGATGAATGATACGCACAACAATTATTCCACAATTAAATTAAACATTTACTTTTTTTCAACAATAATAATTATTATGTTTCAATTGCCAATTTTTACAGAGGTGATAAAATAAATAAGAAAATAAATGTTAGAGACCATCGAATCAAGAATCTGTTTCATTCTTCTCATTTATTATAAACTAGAAAAACAGCAACATAACATATCTATTAACAGCAACAATACCGGTAGCGACAATGATGTATATCTATTATAATGCTCATAGTAACAAAATAACAACAAACTGTCAACAGAATAATTGTATGAAAAACAAAAAATGCAGATATTGTCACAAAACTTATTTACAAATTAGAATTATAATTAAATTTCGTGTTCAAAATGTCCTCCTCCATAACTTAATTACATTTTCTGGTGAGGTTCATGTGTTCAGTTCCAACACAGAACAAGTTACCAGTGAGCACATCGCCAGTAGGAGGAAGTGCCAGCCCCACAACCACCGCGGTAAGTTCAAGCAACGGAGAACATCTTTTAGAGTACACCAATGTAGATCTGAGGACGATCATTAACCTTAATACTAGAGTCAGTTCTTGAACCACAAGATCTATGAGGAAGTTCTGAAAAATGTCATATGGCAGCTCAACAATGTATGCTGTACGCTGCCGCTAGATATCACACCAAATATCGTGATTGAATAATATCTGGTGTGATATACACTCAGAGCAATGCGCCTTATTTGGACGAAAATCTCAGAAATCAAGTATTATTTGTAAGTAGGATAAGTTATGTAAGGCCATTCCGTCAGTAGAAACAAGCACTAGTTGCACTATCACCACGGTAAATAGCAGCAAGCAACATCTTGCAATATACAACGAAGTTAATTTAAAATTGAGAGTTAACCTTGACTCAGTTTCCGAAGGAAAGCAATTAATATCTCAAGAAGAGCTTAGAAAGTTGAGCGGCGTGTAGAAAATCGAAGGAAAAGTACAACTGGCAGCATCCATCTCAAATCCGGATTGTGAAGGAATGTGCAACATCTGGCGAATAGTAGCTGGACTACAATATCGATACCACAATCTAAACCCAATAGTGACTATTACATTTAAGCATTGTCTAAATAGGTTTAGAGTGCTTATGACTATTTCAAGAGCCACAACATATCATACATAATCCATCGATTATAGTGGATGTCGAAATTTTCTGGAAATGAATCTACAAAGCGGCACTTCTGTTCATTAGCGACACTCCAGTACACTTGGGAGCTTTTTGTCACTGAACACTTGAAGATGGAGAAGAAATGTGTCTGGAATCAACATGGAGGAAATCGAGCTTGGCTTGTTTCATGAAGGTTTTCGCCGCTTCGGGCCCAGACAACACAAACTCCAGTTTTCAACTCACAATTGAATAAAGAACAGCAGATTTAGGACTAGTTTGTCGAAGGACCTACTTATTTCTAAAAATATATACGAGCAGCCTGATGTCAAGAAAGACGTGGTGAGTTACAAGGACAATCTGCTACAGGACCATGGTCTGTATTTAGCCTATGTAATGAGGCATTATAAGACGACTTTTTGGTAAATGTTTCGTGCAAAGGCGAGATTACCTCACTCTCTCCATTTTCGAGGGTGCTGAACACGATGCAAGTGGTGGGAGAAGTTTTTGACCCCCGCAACCCCTGAATCGGCCACCTTTTTTTAGGATCCCTTTATGTTTTCATGTATAAATGGGTCTGAGGAGTGATTTATCGACGGGTGTATTTTTATACATGTCCATTGGATACAGAACAACTTTGTATAGATGTTTAAACTACCTTTAGTTAAGTTTCACCATAGCCTAATGAATAAGGTATCCGAACCGCATTTCAATAGTTCTACCCTCACTTCATTCAGCCTTTCAGTTGCTATGTTGGGTGGTTCCCACACTTGGTCATACTATCTGTAGAGGACTAGATTCAATTGCCCATCTCCAGCACTGGCAATATCGGTGGGTAATGGATGTTGTCTAGGTTTCTTTAAATGTTCAACAGCTTTCCGGGCAGCTTTGAATTTGGGATTTGTCTAATGTATGTGGTATGTTATTTTATGTTACGTTATCTAGTACAGAAACTCCGACGCGTCCCCCGTTCAGCGATTATTTATATAATAATAAATAAATTAATTGTACTGAATTTTCGAATAGATAATGAAGTATAGTTGTAAGAGTATCCATTGTTAATTGTATTGGACACCTTACAGAAATTCAACAGAACTAACTACGTGTAAATTTGTTGATTCGCTGCTCCTACATTATTTCAACTATATGAAGCAAAGCCATGAAACAACTGTGGGGAAACATAATTTCAAATCGAGTTGAGAGAATGAAATATTCTTCACAAGAGTCAGTTGCATTTTAGTTATATTCTCAATAGTTCTGGATAACGTTTATTGCCTTTTAAAATCATTAACTTCATCGGGATTATGCTACTAACGTAGCGCACTTACCACTGCCCTATTTAAAAAGAAATACATTTTGCACTAAGCAGAAGTTTATCAAGTGTATCATGTAAGGTATTATATCAGGTTACCACAATTTTAATAACCTTGAATTGAGGTCATCACACACAGCATTTGCGTAAATATTATATAATACCTTTGATTCCGTCGATTCTTTAGTTAAATTACTATTATTTAAGATGTTGCTCATATAAAAGTTTAAATGGGATCCGGGGCAATAAGGTAAATGGAAATGAACTTTATAAAAAGTTGTTCATTAAATTAAGTGGCCACGAATTTCATCATTTTTAATAAGCCAATAAATTGCAATTATTTAAAAATTTCTAACAACCTTACATCGTAGTATTATTTATCTCTCTTATCTCTAGTATACCTAGTATCGTATTTCCTTGTTTTTACCAGTATTTTTTTATATTTTGAGAAAGCTTTGTCTCGTGTAGACGTCATCATTTTTACATTTTCTGTCAATTAGAGCGCATATAGTGTCTTGTGCAGACATCATCATTTGTATTTTCTGTGAATTTAGAGAGCATAATATCTTGAGTGTTCTGTAAATTTAGAGGTGAGAAAAGAAAGGGGCATAACTGTCAAATAGATATACCAAATTATCAACTAGAAATTAAACCTTTTCTTTTTTGCAGTAATCTGGAGATGATTACGAGTTTTAATCGTTTCCAGATGATGCCAGCATGGTTGGCGAAATACACGCTGAGTAATTGTATTCAAGTGTTTCTGGAAACTACTTCAGAGGCTAGCTATTTAAATTACATTGCACAAGATTAAAATCGCAGGTACATCTAGCTAAATTATAAAAAAATGCTCATTAAAACTTTAAGAATGGATTCTAAAAAAATCTAAATATTATCCTTACTACGTTATGTCATTATATTTTACACAAAAAATGCGTCTAGTTTTTATGGATTACACGCACTTTTCTGAATGCAAAATTTGACAGTAATAATGAAGCCGAGTCTGTTTCTGTAGAATTATGTTTGAAAAGTTACTTTTTGTTACATTATTGAAATAGTATAAAATTTTTACATCTGAAAACCTACAATAAAAGTTATTGCACATAGTCCCATGCACTTGTCAATACAAACTGTTTTAACTGCATTATCCGAGGTTGAGATTTTTACCTGAGCTTTTTTTGAAAAAATTATTTCAGAAAAAAGCTTATAATAGTTTCGGAAGCAAAACAAAAGATTTATTTCCATTAAACAGATTGAAAATAAATTTCATTAAAATAAAGAGACCATACACATGTAGATAACGAGAATTGAAAGGATCCGGAACAAATAGAAAAGGACACTGGCAACGATCAGCAAGAAAGAAAATGAGGAATACCGTGAAAAAATCACAAGGATATATAATATGCGTTGCCGGAATCAGAAACGGAGGAAACAAGACACATAACCCAGACCCAGTTTATCCTACGGACATCCTAGGGATATAAAAGCTAGGATATAGCAATATCCTGAGGATGCGAGGGATATCCTTGGGATCTACAAGTGGCAGTACTTTCCGCATCCTCAGGATATCCCACGGATGTACTTATGTATATCCTTAGGAATATCGGTGGGATTCTCATAGGATCTGTTTTATGCTAACAATATTAGCAACCTGGTGCGCTATGTCCTCCATTGAATTTCACGCCGAAATAATATTTTTACTACATGAAAGCATTATGTTGCATTGTTTGCGTGAAACTATACTACCAGAACATTCAAATTTAAAAAATATTATTCTGGCGTGAAATGCTACACATTGGCCAGACAAAATAAAATAGAGTAACAAGCTGTTGGCATTGAAAGCAAATTTTTTATCAGTCTTGCTATTTAGACTACTGAACAATGATTTCTTGGGTATCGTCTGCTTGTACAATAAAATAGAGTAACAAGCTGTTGTTATTGAAAGCAAATTTCCGATAGTCTTGCTATTTAAACTACTGAACAGTGATTTCTTGGGTATCGTCTGCTTGTACTATTTTATTGGAGTCGTCTCTACCATTCTAATTCGACAATAATAAATATGATGGTTTTGAACATGCGAGCGTAATGTTTACATCTTAAAAACCAATCGATTGACAAATTCTGAAAAAATAGATACTGTGATCTAATGTGTTGGCATTCAGGGAGGCAGCTTTTCCAGCTTATGATAAGAATGATACAAAACATCTAATTGAGAAGTTTTAGATTATTTAGATATCTTGTTTTATGGATAGTTGATATATAGACTGTGATGATATCCTTCTGGCAATAACGGTACTTTGTCTTCTCATACTCTTATGTTCCATTTTGTATGGTTCATATCCACTATTAACAAAAGAAGTAAAAATGATATTATTACTTACATTATTTTAGTGAAAATAAACCAAGAACCAGGACAACTGCAGGATTTAAATAGTTGAACTTGAATAACTATTTATTAACTCTGGAAAATGTTACAGGACACAAAAAACATAAAACGCATTTACCAACAAACTTAACTTGGACACAGATTGCAACAATACTTTTGACAGAAGAGAGCCAGAGAGTTTATGATAGTTACCAATCTAACAAAATAAATACATTTTATTGCCAACCGTTTTTCTTTACATCTTTTATATATAACTTATTTTCTTTTATCTTTCTTGTTTTATTAAAATTCATAATAGATGCAGGAGTCTATACTAGAATATGTAATTGTGTACGAAACTATACCGGAAATATATGTATATTATGTGGTCATATTACAACAGTATGTTAACTTAACGCGCTCATAGTTATGATTCAAGAGTTCCGTGGTTCGATTTAGCCGTATTTAGTTTTCTCTTTTTGTTAAATTCGTTTAATACATGGCCATATAAATATAACTCCATATTTTAACATTTTTGTAGAGATGTATTTCTTAAGAAAAGATGGCAAAAATGCTCCCGTGTTTGGATATCCGTGGGCAAACTGGACAAGATAATGGATATCGATTCGATTCTATTACATCCGTAGGATATACATATTTTATACACCTATGAGATATCGACATTCCGTATGGATATCTGTAGGCAATCAGTTGTGGATACCCGTAGGATATCCATAATTTGGATCTTTACATGATATTAATATCCAGTCAGGTCAACCCAGGGATGATCTAGGAATATGTTCATGGGATAATCTCAAATAGGGGCTAGTGGGATTGTACTAGGATATCCTGAGAATATCATGTGCTGTCTGGGAAAAAGGAAAACTGTAGAAGCCAAAACACAAAAAGAGGATCATTAAACACTAGATATATACAATGCATCGCACAAATATTTTCCATCCTCATTAACATCGGACAAACATGACCCTGATCCAACCCAGCATAAAACAAGCCGGCTAGACGTTGTGATTTTGGAAGTGGCAGTAATGCCTACCGTGCATACGTAAATCAGTCAATCAACGAATAACCACTTGCATTATTGGAACAAAATAATTCAAGAGAGATTTCATAATAATGCGGAATGCCTCATTCTGCCGGACTCAATATATTTACCACTTATTTTGTGTCCTTAACATAGTAGTTGAGCTACTATCCCCGAAAATATTAGGGGGAAATATGTACAGTATATTAAACGCTTGTATAGTTATGAAGCCTATAACGTAAATCGACGTAAATCTTCAAGCCACTGCAAGCCAAATTTTACCCACCGCTACCGATCATAAATCTTTAAAGTTTGCTTCAGTCCAAGTTCCGCTTGACTTCCTCAGATAGGCATAACAATAATAGACCACACTGCATACGAAAGTTCATGTTTGTCGATTATTATGCTCTCCTAGTAAGTGAAAGTGAAATGATGAATGATGCCTGTTCCGTGAGAACCGACCAAGACGAAATTTGGTTTCATTTACCAACTGACTTAAGTATGTGTATTCGTTTAATATTTAATTGAATAATTTGGAAACAAAAAGGTACCGCCACCATTTCAAGAACAAAAATGTATAATTAAATGTTATTATTCATTTAGAAACATTCCGGAACGATTTGTTGAAAAACTTTTACTAAGACTTAGTTATCTACACATTATATTCTATTTTATTTTAACCTGAAATAAACAAAGAAATAGGTCAAGTACAATTGACTAACTATTCTCGTAAGTAATATAGTAAACAACAGACGACAAAGATACAAGAAATGCGGCTAAACACCGTAGACGAATATTTTTTAAAAACGTAGCACGCCACGTTAATTAATTTCACATCATGTGATATTTATAAAAACCGTGTTAGTACCTTAACACTAGTTGATGATCTGTTTGAGATTGAAGTGCTTATTGCTCACCATTATTAATATAAATATAATGGGGTTTTCCGGTAGATAAATAAATGAATAAAAAGAATGATAATTTTACTTAATAGATTATAGTTTTTTTAAATCTCGTACTCAATGTCGCCGACGGTTTATTTCATATACTGTGGCCAGGCTGGGCTGGGCAGGGGACTACCGGGCTATTCCCTACAGAACCTCTTAGCGCGGGACTCGGGGGCCCTTAAGCAATTTAGCTTATAGTCTCGGTGCCCGCGTACAAAAATGCAATTTATACATATCCTCGTATAACTTCTTGTACGGCGTAATTGCGCCTAGTCTATCACTATTTTCCTCTGCGAAAATTTTTGTAAACGCGGCGTTCCTCCTCGGCATGAAAAAGACGATTTCCACACGTCGGACTGGAAAATCGGCAAATATATTTTGTCCGACAATTCGAAAATTGGATTTTACATATTTTTATTAAGCAATCTTGAGAAAACCAGCTGGTTATCAATAAAAGTTTTAAAGTTATGCTATGTTATGTTTAGGGTGGTAGACACTCTTACGTTCCAAAATTTTTGTCGGACAGTTTCTAGAAATATATAGGATAGAATCCAATTCACAAATTGTCCGATAAAATATATTTGCCGATTTTCCAGTACGACGCGTATGGAAATCGTCTTTTTCATGCCGAGGAGGAACGCCACGTTTACGAACATTTTCGTAGAGGAAAAAAGTGATAGACTAGGCGCAATTATGCCGTACAAGAAGTTATACGAGGATATGTATAAATTGCATTTTTGTACGCGGGCACCTAGACCATTAATTAATACAGGAAGCTCAAATTCAAGTGAGTTATTCATATTTACACAAAAAAGTAGGTGTCTATTTCTGTCTAATTTCTATATTAACATATGTTTGTCAAATGTAAAATAGTTTTATTAAGGAACATGTCAGAGATGATTATTATGAATGAATATAATTCGCAAAGCGAGACACGTAGAAATGAGAAATAACCTTGGATAATTGCCGAAACTCTAACGGTAGTAAAAGCTAGGAAAAATTTGAAGGCCCAATATTGCCTTAGAATCGATAGAGTATAACAGACTGATGCGAAGAATTCAGACTCTTTTTCAAAGAGATAAAAGTACCTATTGCAAGACGTCTGTAAAGAATTCGAGTCACATGCTGACCACAATAATAATAAAGATCTTTTCCTAAGAGTGATTATACATAAATATAAACCTAAAACGTGGTCAATTAAGGACTCCACCGGTACTCTAAGAAATGATAAGGATCGCCAATACTGCGAAAAACTTTTTGAAAGATTCCATCTTGAGGTAGAAGATAACTGGCATCAGGGCTACGAATATGAGCCTCCAGTGCTTAAATCAGAAATGGAGGCAGTTATATAAAAAGAAAAAACTGGCACAGCAGCTGAGATCGATAATATTACAGCCGAGGCGCTTAAGTTAGTTGGTGAAGATGGAACGAGAATCCTTCATATACTGTGCCAAGGAATATGGGAAACATTCAATTCAGACTTTAGAATTATATGTCGTGGCAAATACCTCCTGAGCAAGCACGTTTTGTTAAACGACGCGGTGAAAGAACAAATACTGAATTTCCGACAACTTATCGAGTAGGCAAGAGAATATTACGTGCCTATGTACTGTCGTAAGCAAAAAAAAATTTTTCTAATGTAAATCTGTTTCTATTTGCACACTTGCAATGAATTTTGACAAATAACTGACAATGTCACAAAAATTAAAGTTAGATGTACGCAACTAGATTTTAGCAAAAAACGACTTGTTCCATTTTTTTGCGCATGACAGTACACACACTAAATCACATTTTTTCATCCTCTTAAATAATGGGATGGGGGTGGTAATTGGGGTGGCTAATGCCAAAAAATTTTTGAGACCTTAGCTTCTCTTGTATATACTAAATGCCCATTTTATGGACTCTGACCTGCTTGATTTACCTATTTACCTCCCATTTACCCCAATTTACCCCCTAACCCTTCGACGGAATAAGATGAAAATATAATTTGCTTCCAGATCCCGTTAAAGTATATACGAGTACCAAATTTCAAGTCAATATCTTAAACGGTTCCAGAGTAAACGTGCGCAAAAAAAAAGTTACAGACCGACAGACAGACCCATTTTTTGCACACGACAGTACCTATTTCGTACTGTAAGGCTTTTGACAATGTGGAATGGATCAAACTGTGGACTATATTATTGGAGGTGGGGACAAACAAACATCTGATACTTATTATCCGCCGACTGCAGGAAGAAAACAGTGTTGGTCAAAGCGGGCAAAACTAACCCAGATAAATGTAAAATCGGCAGAGGGTCAGACAAGGCTGTGTGCTATCACCAATCCTCTTTAACATATATAGTGAACACGTGATGCGATGTGTGCTGGAGGACTGACGCGGTGGAGTAGCTTACAGGCGGAACCAAGATTCTTAACTTAAGATTTACAAATGACACCATCTTAGTTGTAGTAAATGGGGATGAGCTCATACATCTGTTTGACAGGCTTCAGGTAATAAGCTCTAATTATGGTTTAAGTGTAAACTAGAGCAAACCGAAAATTATGATTGTAGGCAGAGAAAATGATAATCACCCAGACACATTAAGGATAGGTGACTGTAAGGTAGTAAATAAGATGGTATACCTAGGAGTCCTGGTAGCAATACTGGCAACTGTGAATATGAGATTTGGCGAAGAATACAGATGGCAAAATCGGCTACTTGCCAGTTGACTAAAATTTGACGTGACAGAAATATCACAAGACCACGAACTTCATAAATTAAACTCGCCATGCTGTCCGCCACGATAGGTGTTCAGATCCGTCTTTCAGAATTCTGTGCTCAAAATCAGGGCCAGATTGAAAATATTCTTATGATTATTTACTAATAAGGTGAATGCTGAGCAAATTAAAATCTCCATTTATTCATGTGGCAAGTATTTGGATTTAATTTAATTAATTATATAATTCACATTTTCATTTTAGTATTTATCTTACTAAATAAGACACTCTCCAGCAATTCGTTTTAGTCAAACGAATAGGAATTTTTTTCATCAGTCGGTCCCTTATATATTAAATGTTAGGCAAGTAAAAGATCCTTACTATTCAACAGAGAAGAAATTGATCATTTGTACGGCTCGTTACAAAACAGCTCATTAAAACAGCCAATAAAAACACATAAAAAAACAGTCGAGACACGAACTTCCCGGTAAAAACTTATCTAACGATCAGCAGGAAAATGATTCAAAAAGAACAAAAAAACTAAAAGGTGTCTATTGAATAGAAGAAAAATTTTTAAACAATAAGAGTGAAATTTAATTTAACTCTTGTGATTATCGCTTATTATTTATAACCTCTTACACTTTTAAAAGCAATTCAAAACAAAGTACGAATTTGCTGTTGTCAGATTCCATCTAATATTATCCAAGTTCGTCGACAATTAATGATCTGATTTATAGAAACAATTTAATTAAATCGATAATATCAATGAGTACTCCTTATAATTGCGCACTATAAATATTTTAATAATCTAACATTGTGAATTAATTTGTTGTTATTAGAAGAATTATAGCGTTTCTGGAGAATAGTACTAAAGTTTAAGGAAGATTTATTATATCTGGCAACATACCACAAATAATTGTGTAGCCAACATAAGAACAGTCGAGATTCCTAGCGGGTTTTGCCAACCTCAAATAAGTTGACAGTCTATCATGGCGACCATGGTGCTTGGTGTCAGGAAATTTGCCTCGGGAGGCGTGCATTGAAGAGTTTAATTTATGAAGTTCGTGCACAAGACGCACAAAGATCAGACTTGCTAACACACTAGTTTTCTTTGTCTTTCTTTACACCTCTAAGACATGAACTATTAGGGAAGCAGACAGACGGAGATACTTTCGAAATATGAGTTTGGAGATGTTTGTTATGAATTCCCTGGACTGCCCATCGCACTAATACCTCGATTCTCCAAGAAACACGTCCCCAAAACCGACTCTCCAGCATCGAAGAAGGAGGACGTTATAGAATGGTTGACAGTTCAGGGGAAATCAGGTGGCAAGAAGCGAAGTGGACGTCCTCCAAAACGTGATGGGAAAAAGCTTTAATGAGGTTGTGCGCCTAACAGGCAATCGCGGCAGATGCCGCGATGCTGCCATAATCCATGGGCCAAGGTCATAGATCTGTTCAAGGTCGTCGAGTTTTATACCAGAGTAATATTTCTAGGGTCAAAGAGGCACCTTTGACCTTCAATATCTCGAAATTTAGGACATTTTGGGCTTTGTGACCATAAGGACTTTTGATCAGGAAGTCATGGACTATAACATACCAAATTTTCAGCCAAATCGACGGCTGTATGAAATCCCATGTATTGTGTGCGTGGTCCTTTGAGAGAAAAAAATCTGTCTGTCGTTCTGTTGGTAACTTTCTTTGTGTGCACAAATACTCTGGAACCGTTTATGATATTGAGTTGAAATTTGGTACACGTGTGTACTATAGCGAGATCTGGAATTACAGATAATATTTTGATCCTAATCCGTTGAAGAGTCAGAGGTTAGGGGGGTAAATAGGTAAAGCAAGCAAGTAACAATCCCGAAGATTGGGATATAGTCTATGTACAAGAAGCAACGGCCTCATTTTTTTTTTGGAATTAGCCACCCTCACTACCTATTAAAAGGGGTAAAACATAATATTGTGATTTAGCATATGCAGAAGAACTAAAGGCCTCAATTTTACTTCCACATCCAGTGGAAGTATAGTAACGCAAAAATTTTTTTTTGTTCAAATAGGCTTAGAATGTCATGAAATGTCAAGATTTTAAGTTTGAGCAAAAAGAATCTGTCTGTCGGTCTGTGTGTCTGAAACTTTTTTGTGCGCACGTTTTCTCTGAAACCGTTTAAGATATTGACTTGAAATTTGGTACAGGCATGTATTTTAACGAGATCTGGAAATAGATTGTATTTTGATCTTATTTCGTTAAAAGGTTGGGGGTTAAATTGGGGTAAATGGGAGTAAATAGGTAAATCGAGCAATAAGAGTCCGTAAAATTGGAAAAGAAGTTAAGGTCTCAAAAAAGTTTTTGGCAAAAGCCACCTCCATTATTACCCCCACCCCATTATTAAAGGGAGTGAAAAAATAAAATTGTAATTTAGCCTGTATACAAGAACCTAAGGCATCAAAGAATGTTTTTCACCTCATCCACCCACCTCCACTACCGATGTGGCATATCGTTTAATAGGTTTTTGAGGTAGGCGATTTCACATATTATGTTATTAAACTTCCATAAACAATAATTTCCACATAGTGAAGTGCAAATATAGTATCGATTTTTTTTTCCTTGTGAGAGACTTTGATAGAAAATCTAGGTGTGAAATTGTCAGATTTATAAACGCCCTACAGGTTGCATTGTAATTCGAGTCCTATGAACAAACGAACATCAGCGTGTCTGCCTTTGCGGTGCCGAAGCTCCACTGTACTGAAGCTTGAGCTTATTGTACCCCATAGTCTTGTTATCCCATTAATCCCGTTCCTCTCCAGAAGGAGAGTATACGGTCAATGGGAGCTCTGACTATTTCTTCCGGGGTTACGGTTAGTCCCCCGAAGTGTGAGAACCTCCCAGCCGCTAAGGCTGGGCATTCACATAGTATGTGGTGAGGAGTTCATCCTCACCATACATCCTGCATTCTGGATTATCTTTCACACCTGTGTTAGTTAGGTGTCTATTCAGTGTGCAGTGTCCTGTTAGGATTCCCACTGCACATCTCAGCTGTTTTCTGTTCAGCTTTAGCAATTCGTTGGTCTTTGTCATGGATGGCCCGCCGGTGATGAACATGCGTGACTGCCTCATCCCCGGCACGCTAGTCCAATACAAGATATGTTTCTGACTCAATAGTTCCTTTACCATTCCTCTTGCGGTATTGTATGATATCCCGCAGGATAGCTCAGGTCCCATCAAGGCTGTTTTTGCGCCTTCTTTGGCCAGCTTATCTGCTTTTTCGTTGCCTTCATTGCCCTGGTGTCCTCGCGTCCACTCCAGTTGTATACTGTTGTGTTCCACCAGTTTCGCTAGGCATTCAAGGCAGTCTTTTACCGTTTTGGAACGTATCTCTACTGCATTCAGAGCTTTGAGAGCTCCCAGCTTGTATTGATGATGATTCTTTTGTCAGTATATGACCTCCGTATCATTTCTTGTGCACAGATTTCTATGGCTGTGACCACTGCTTGAAACACCGTTGCGGTACTGCCCAGGTTCAGACTGATGTCTGTCCCTGGTTGATCCCCCGTAACACCTGCCCCAGTACTACTTGACGTTTTCGATCCGTCAATATACCATATGGTATCATTTGGATCTCTTCGCAGTTGCCTTGTTCCTTCCTCTTCCCTATCGGGTATGTATACCCTGAAGGTCTTTGTAAAGTTGTGGCTTATGCTGATTCTATCTGACTGCATATCTAGTAGTCGATTTTTTCCTATTTGTTGGAATATTTCGGTGTGGTATCCTATTCTTGGAATGGTCCCATGTCCGTTTATTTTCAGCCTGTACGCCGCCAACAGTGCCTCACTCTCCACCACTAACTGTAGTGGGGGCAGGCAGAGTAGCGCTTCCATGGCTGCGGTAGGCGTTGTTGACATTGCTCCCGTTATGCCTAGACATGCCAGTCTTTGTACTTTCCGTAGTTTTCTCATTGCCTCCCCTTTTCCGGCTTTATGCCACCAAATCAGGGAGGCATAGGTTATTATTGGTACTACAACCCTTTGGTACAGCCGGTGCACCATTCTTGCTTGTAGTCCCCAGTTTTTACCTACCATTCTTCTGCTGGCCCATAAGGCCCGCGTAGCTTTGGTAGTCACTCTATCTAGATGTGCATTGAAGTTTAATTTGGTGTTTAGAATCAGTCCCAAATATTTCACTTCATTGCTCACCTGCAATTCGTTTCGCCGGAGATATAATCTTCCCAGGTTGAGTTTTCTCTTTCTTGTGAAGGCGACCACAGTGGTCTTCCTTGGATTCACGGAAAGACCTTCCTGGGTACACCATCTGTCTACCATAGCGAGAGCTCGCTGCATCTTTTCTGATGCAGCGCCCTCGTATTTTCCTGTTGTCAAGATGGCGATATCATCTGCGTAGCCTTGCGCATATATTCCCCGCTGTTCCAGTCGAGATAGAAGCTCGTCCGCGACCAGGGATCACAGGAGAGGTGATAAGACCCCCCACCTGCGGACACCCTCTGGTCACGGACACCTCCTCTGTCGTGGATCCTAGCGTGGACTGAATTTTCCTAGTTCTGAGTGCTGAGTCGATCTTCTTGTTATTGACTTTTCGACTCCGCGTCTCTTCACTGCATCACTTAGTGAGTCGAATGAGGTATTATCAAAAGCACCCTCTATGTCTAAGAAGGTTCCTAAGGCAGTTTCTTTGCTGTCTAGGGCCCTTTCTATTTTTTGAGTAAGCTCATGTATTGCTAACTCACAAGATTTTCCTGTTTGGTAGGCATACTGGTTTCGATGTAGAGGTTTTGTACTCAGTTTATCGTCCCTGATATGCCTATCAACCAGCTTCTCCAGGGTTTTCAGGAGAAATGATGTTAGACTAATAGATCGGAAGGATTTGGCCTGGGCGTAGGTATCACGCCCTCCTTTTGGTATGAATACCACTTTTATCTTTCGCCAGCCGGTTGGCACATAACCCAGGGCCAGACTGGCCCTGAATAATGTGCACAGTATTTCCACTCCCTGTTGAAGTAGAGCTGGAAATATTCCATCCAGCCCTGGTGACTTGTTATGGTTCAAATGATTTGATTGTCCATACAAATCTTGTTTTGTTTATTATTTTATTTGCAATTTTCCAGTCCTCCTTTGACGCCCTTCTTATTGGTATGTCTTCGGGTAGACCGCTTCTGTCTTGTAGGGCGGTTACACTGCCTGGGAAGTGTGTCACTAGTAATAAATCTAAAGTCTCCTTCTCAGTGTTTGTGTACTCGCCTTGTTGTCTTTGCAGTGATCCAATCTTGCCCTGATTGTCTCTCTGCAAGATTTTCTGAAGTCTAGCAACTTCTGGAGTATTTTAGCAGGTTGCTAAATTGACACCAATGTTTCAAGGACAGATGAGGAGATAACGTCAGAGGCGCGTCATCGCGTGTGTGTCTGGCTTCTATGATTTCAAATTAGAATACCATGCAACCTGTACGGTGTTTGTAGATCTATTATTTTCTTGATTCTATAATAAGTGAGTTACCTCGAGTAGTATGGATGCGCAGTAGGTTTCTTCCCGTATTATGGATGCGCAGTGGCTTTTCTCGATGCGCAGTAGATTACCACGAGTAGTATGGATGCGCGGTAAAATTATAGATGCTCATTGGCTTTCCCCTGGATAAATTGGACGCACAGTGGATGGGTAGTAGGATTCCTTGAAGAAAGCGCTATCGTGTAGTACACGGCACACTGATTGATTTTTCATATCTTTGTCATGCCATTTTCTGCGTATTACTTCCACATCGCAAAAAAAATTTGATTATTATTGTTCAAATGGGCATAGAATGTCATGAAACGTCAAGATTTCAAGTTTGAGCAAAAAAAATTCTGTCTGCTTCGTCAGTCTGTCTGTTTATTTATTTATTTATTTACATACACGAACTCTACAGAATTTACATTCCAATTACAGGGCCGGGATAATACAAATTGTTTACAAATAAGGCTTACCTACAGACGTAAGCTTATAATATATGTAGAATATAACAGAAGTACAATTATTATATTATGTATAACCTAAATTACTATGACCTAGAACTAAACAAATACTACTCTAACTAATAATTATTATTACTAAATTAATATAATTATGTATAAACATAAACTACGAGAAACTTAATTTAATTTGGCTTAATCGAGTGTTGAAAATGTCAACATCATTTTCTATGGTTTGGTAATTCCGACAGATATTATATAGTGGGGAAAACATTAATGTATTCGTGTGGGTATTAGGAAGGTAAAACAGTGACGTAGATCTAGTTGGCCTGGTAGGTGCTCCAAAGTTGATTTGTTCAAGTAATTCTGGACAGTCAATCATGTTGTTTAGAAGCTTGTATAAGAATATTACGCTTTGCATCTCTCTACGCTGCTTCATAGAGCTGTACATAAAACGATTCAGTAGTGAGGAATGGTCATATCCTATAGGCGGATACTGGTGATCGTTTGTAAATGCCAAGAATTTTAAAAACCGCCTTTGAATTCCTTCAATATTGTTACTCAAAGCATGGTAGTGTTTTTAAGGTATCTATGTTTTGAAAATCACGAGCGTTGCGTATTATAAAGCCTAGCATTTTAAATGATGATGTCACTATGTTATTGGTGTGTTCTCTAAAGGATAATTGCGAGTCAAATGTTACACCTAGGTCTTTAAGACTATCTTGGTGTATCAGATTAACACTATTAATAGTATAATCAAATTGCAATTTGTTTAGTTTTCTTGTGAATGAGACTACATTACATTTATTTATGTTTAGAGATAGTTTAATTTTATCGCACCATTCGTGAATTAAGTTTAAATCCGCTTGTAGCTTATTGCAATCCGATAAATTATTGACCCTGAAATATATTTTCAAGTCGTCTGCATATAATAGAGATGGACAATGGAGGTCAATGACGATGTCGTTTATGAATATATTAAACAATAAGGGTCCTAAAACCGACCCTTGAGGAACGCCTGACTGAGATATAAACTCGATAGACCTATGACCCTGATATTGCACAAACTGGCTTCTATTTAGAAGATAGGATTCAAAAAAGTTTATTAACTTAAAGTTAAATCCAAAAGAAACCAATTTTGTTAGCAGAACACCATGGTCGAGCCTATCAAAAGCTTTAGAAAAATCCATGTAAATGACATCGACTTGACCACCGTTTCGGCTAAGTATTGTGTTATGCAAAGTAAGTTTGTCGTTGTTGTGCTCTGTGAGACGAAACCGTGTTGGTTGTTGCTTATGCTCCGATGAACTTGCGGATATAGTGTGCTGTGCAGGACAATTTCAAATAACTTACTAAAATTATTTATAATTGTGATAGGGCGATAATTTTGTATATCAGATTTACTGTCTTTTTTATGAATTGGGCAAATTTTGGATATATTCCATTTATCAGGATATACGCCAGTTTGCAAGGATAGGTTAAAGATATGTGCTAACGGTGCAGCTAATATACCAGAGCAATCCTTTAAAGTTTTCGAGAGCGGCAGGATTATTAGTTTTTTTATAAAGACGCAAAGCCGCTTCTTTATGTCTTATGTCAGTAATAACATTTTTGGTGAACCATGGAGGAAATTGTTTTTTAGATGTCTTTTTCGTTGGTACAAATTTTGATATGCTATTATTGAAAGTATAGTACAAGTAATCTGCTGCCTCGTTAACGTCATGAATTTTATATATATCGTCCCAATCTGTGTTGTATAAATCTGCATAAAGTGATAGAAAGTCGGCTTTTTTAAAGTTGTATGTCATTGGGTGATTTTTAGGAAGTTTGTTTTGGCAAGAGTTAAAACTTAATTCGATATTTAGTGGTGGGTGATGCGCATCTTCTTTGATAACACAGGAGTCGGATTTTGCAACGACACATATTTTACTATAAAAAACCAGATCTAATAATTTATTGTTGGTATTGGTTGTACGATTAAATTGATTAAGATCAAAAAAATTAGCAAAGTTATTTAGTTCAATTACTTTAGCTGTCTGGGCTGAGTTGTTATGGATGCATTCATAATATTCCGGGATATTAAAATCGCCTAAAATTAGTACGTCCGTACCGTAAATGCTGTGTATGTTAGCCAAGCAGTCAAAAATTGAGTGGTATATTTGGGTGTTTAGGTTGGGTGGGACGTAGATTAGAAAAACCGAAAGTGTTGTGGTTCCTAAAATGATTTTAATTCCGACAATATCAATATTGGGAAAGTTTTTATGGATGGAATCTAGATTTACCATGCTTACTTTGTATGATTTATTAAGCAAAATAAGGCAACCACCTCCTCTGGTTAAACCTAGTTCTTTGAATTTTCTATCACATCGAAAAACGTTATAGTTATCATAGCTGAGTTCGGAGTCAAAAATATGCGAATCTAGACAGGTTTCTGTGAGACATATCATGTCATAATTACAGTATGTAGTAAAATTAAACAAGTCGGCAATTTTGGTATTTAAGCCTCTCACGTTCATGTAGTAAATATTAATTGTCCGCGTGCCCGAGTCCTTAAGAGGAGGGAGTACTTGTCCATTAATATCACGTTTATTTCCGTTTAGGGTACGATCGCATGGAGTGTTACCTGGTATGAGCGTTGGTAGTTGCTATTGGGGTCCAAATATTGAGGATTTCAAAGACGTTAATTTTTGCTTATAAGTATAACAGTTATTCTTGTCTAGAGCTGTATGGTTACAATCGATAGTTACATTTTCATTACTTTTAAGTTGCAAATTTTTATAATTTAAACAATTTATGCATTTTACAGGATTGTCTTCGTTGCATACAGTTAAATCATGTTCTAAGGAGCAGCGAGGACATGCAAGCTTACCTTTACATACAGAGGAAGAATGATTGAAACTACTGCATTTAAAGCACCTTACCACATCGATCCCATCATACACAAGACATCGGTTTAGTCCAATTATTAAGGATTTTTCTTCGTGGGACATTATACTTTTATACGCCGTAATGTCTAATTGCACAATAGCCTGAAAAACATCGCTTCTTCTTTTCGTACTCCAAAGTTTAACCACCTTACATTCCGAATCATTCTTGAAATTATCACCATTTTGAAGTTTAAGAAACTTTTCAATTTCCTCCGCTGACATATCATTGGAAATTCCAACTATCTTGATACGGGGTCTAGGATTTTTTATTTCATTGATGTTGTAGGCGTTTGAGAGCTTCTCATCGACCACTTTTCTTAATTTTATATTTTCCTCGTCTGTATTACAACTTACTAGAATGCCACCTTTATTAATGTGCTTGACTTTTGTGATTGACAGAGAAGAATCAGCATATTTTAAATTTTCTAAAACATCAGACTTTGTGAGATTTACCTTTTGCTCTTCATTCTTAGGCTTGATGACAACTGAGGTTTTATTTCTTTTTACTGCTTCGGAAAACAAAGCAGGCCCATCTGGTAAAGTCTTAGCTTTTGAATTAATTGACTCTATTAGTTCAGTCTTCAGTGATGAGAAAGCCGTTTCTAGTTTTCTTAAACTCTCTTGGATAGCATTTTGTACCATTTCTTGATACATTTTTTCATTCGTTTTTGAATTTAAACATATTTCGCAATACCATAAACAGCCTGAGTGTTTTTTATATTTCAAGACGTCCGCTGATAAGTTAAGACAGCCTAAGTGATAGCTGTTTCCACAGAAGCCATCACAGGTAATTCCAGGTTTACGACCTTCAGATATTAAGGATTCACATCTATTACAATTATTATTACTCATTTTAATAGGTCATCTGTTTGGGTTCAAATTGTCGGGTGGGTAGGTAGATATTTACGAAGATTTGGGTCAACGCCGAGACAGAAGTTTAAAACACGTGTTGACCACCCCACAGCACCCAGAAACACGATGTTTTACCTATTGTTTATCACGCAATTACGGTTTTTTAATGATCAGCACCTCGGATTTAGTTCAAACTCACTACAACGTTAGGTAACACTTTTATCCATCATCTAGCAAAATTTCACAATTTTTTATGAAAGTTTTACCACTTTTATAATGACTTTACGTGAGCGCTCTGTTTAACATCTGTTTACCGCACTCTCTTCTTAATGTATTATGTGTTGGTCTTATAACTTTTTGGTGCTCACGATTACTCTGGAACCTTTTAAGATATTGACTTAAAACTTGGCACACGTAGTATTTTAACGAGATCTGGAACTAGATTATATTTTGATCTTATTCCGTTGAAGAGTTGTAGGGTAAATATGGATAAATGGGGGTAAATAGGTAAATCAAGCAAATACGAATCCATGAAATTAGTATTTAGTAAATATAAGAGGAGCTAAAGTCTCAAAAAAATTTGTAGCATTAGCCACCCTTATTTCCACTCCCACCCCATTATTAAATATGGGTGAAATATTGTGATTTAGTGTGTGTACAAAAACCAAAATCATCAAAAATTATTTTCACTTCATTTATTGATTAAAATATTTTAATTAGTTCAAAGGATTATACGATTTATATTTATTGAAGGAACGTGTTTCACAAGCACGTAAATTAATTTAACAGTGCATATTTTAAAATGATACAACATAAGACTAATATAAAGTAATGAAACATATATAAGATAATGTATAAATAGGTACAAAAGCATGTACATATTTATTCTTCATGTACATAAATAATATCCCATAGAAAAGGAAATTAAAAAAAGAATTAATCCGATGGATAAAATGTTGAAGTGAAAAATGATACTACACACAAGATCGATTTTGCTTTATGGTTTAAATTAAATTGATATGTAAGCCACAAAGAAAACATCTTTCTAAAGTGAGAGCAACCTGAAAAAATTTCGATAAAAAAATATTAAGAGTAGTTCATATCATATGTACTAGAGAAGGTTCAATGACATGTATCCATCATAATTTATAACTTGAAAAGATATGTTTTGGAATTTATTAGGAAAAGTATAGCTCCAATCGACAGATGCTTGTGTGAATTATAAATATCATAGAATTAGAGAAATTACGTGTCAAAATATGGGAAACACAATTGCGAATTTTATATACCTACTAAGGTTTGATTTCAATTTTTTTTTTTTAAGATACTTTCCACAATGCGGAAGTAAAATGAAAACAAAGTTGACTATTTAGGAAAACAACAAATTTAAACGTCAAGAAATCCAGAGGCTGAATGGAAGATAAGAACACCCAGACATTTGATCTTATAATTAGCGGACTATATAAAGAAAATTTTCTGGTTCATTTTATACAGAAATCATATGTTGCAACAGAGTAAAATGTTGCTTATACTTTAACAATGTAAATATTTATAAAAGAATTACATATCTTTTTTAGTAAATGAATCATTCCTAAAGGGAAATAAATACATTTTTATGCAATTTATTATTATTGTTTAAAAATATACTGAGGTATAATTTAATTTGAAGTAAACCAATAGTTCATTCATTAATTTTTACAAGCCTACTATTGATTTATTGTTTTTAAACTGTATACTATTTTCTTATTACTAACCATAATTTATTATAAGAAAACTATTAATACTTCTATATTAAGCAAATAAAAAAACTTTCACTCTCATTATGAATAATAATGAATTCCAAACATTTACCTACTTTGATCAGATTAACATATGAATTAGGTAAAACAACACTTTAAACGCGATTTAGAGAATCAATCACAACAGTTATAGTCTAGGAGATAGCTACATATATGGTGCCTGGGATATAACATGTTGGCATTGCTGTTATGGTTTAGCAAACATTTTTCTGAGTATTTTATCTTATGTGAGTCAGACCTCCCCTCTGACCATTTGGGCGCTAGCTGCCCCAGAAAATATTCAAATATGGACTAGAGTGTAACACTTTTGGGGCTTGACGTTAGTTGAAGAGGGCATATTGGCGATCAACATTCGATATACGCCAACATTTTTTCTCCGTGCAATTGGCAGCACTGGCGAAATCAATTATGGTCAAAATTAGAACGTAGTACCCACACAACACAAGGCTGTCCGAGGGACGTACTATGGCAAATCCCATTTAGTATTTGGGCTTGCCTATGGACATCCTAATATCCCAGTTTGTATGCTTTGCGGCACTCTTTTGGTCATCCCAATGTCACAACTCGGTATCAGATAAAAGTAGTACGAGGGACGTCCTAAAGGATATACCGGCGCTTGTACTAAGGACGTACCAGGACATCCCGGGATATTTCGGGACATCCATCCATCACAAGTGTTACGAATAGGCTGTACAAACTATATACTGAAATGTCCCAGGATATCCTACGGACTGCAAATAGATATGCAATTATCCAGTATTTTATTGGAAAATAACCTATACGCCTGTAATTTTTACGTTACAGGAGCGTAGAGGTTATTTTCGAGCAAAATACTGGATAATTGCATTATTTTGTAGATTTTACGGACATTGTTTTAGAAAAAAATATGTGGCAAAGGATTCCACCAAGAAACATAAAAAAAACCGCTGCCCAAGGAATCACTACTTCCACATCAAGATTTTTTATCTAAGTCACTCACAACGAAAAAATTTTGTATGTGGAAATAATTGTTTATGGAACATTAATAATATAATATTTGAAATCCTCTACCCCAAAAACCCATAAAATGATACCCCACATCGGTAGCGGGGTGGGGGTGGTGATAGGGGGTGGTAGTGGGGGTGTATGAAGTAAAAAACATTTTGAGGTTTCTGGTTCTTGTACACACCCTAATTCACAATTTTTTTTCATCCCCTTTAATAATGGGGTGGGGGTGGTAATGGGGGTGGCTAATGCCAAAATTTTTTTTGAGACCTCAGCTTCTCTTGTATATACTAAATACCAATTTTATGGACTCTTACCTGCTTGATTTACCTATTTTCCCCAAATTTACCCCCCAACCCTTCGACGGAACAAGATGAAAATATAATCTAGTTCTAGATCTCGTTAAAGTACATACGTGTACCAAATTTCAAGTCAATGTCTCAAACGGTTCCAGAGTAAACGTGCGCACAAAAAAAGTTACAGACAGACAGACCGACAGACAGACAGACCGACAGACCGACAGACCGACAGACCGACAGACCGACAGACAGAAATTTTTTTTCTCTCTCAAACTTAAAATCTCGACGTTTCGTGACATTCTAAGCCTATTTGAACAAAAAAAATTTTTTTAAATTTTTTTGTCGTTACTATACTTCCATTGGATGTGGAAGTAATTAAGAAAATGTCACAACCAACATTTAGACAATAACGTTATACTTAAATTTTAAAAAAATTGTATTGTAACATTTTTTATAATTTTTGTCAAATATTCACATTTTTTAAATATTTGCACTTACCTATTTTTCCTTATAACTTATACGTAATTTCTTGGGTTTATGGTCAGTTAAAAAATAAAATATTTTCTTACGATTCGGTTTATTAACCATCATCGTCAAAGACAATACAATTTTATAAAAAAACAGAAATATTTTGTATGTATGGAATTAAGTGCTACCTAAATAATAATAATATTTTAATAATAGAAATAAGCTAAACACATTCAATATTTAAAAACATTTATTTTGTAATGTTAAAAAGCAAACTTTTTAGAAAAATGTAAAATAAATACCTATATTACTTTTGCAAATTTAATAATAGCCGAACATGAATGTAGCGCACTCCTACTTCTCTATTCTCTTCTTTGCCTCGCTTCTCTCTTTTGCACTTCTCGGATAATCTTTTAACAGCTTCTCTACTTCGTTTTCCATAATATAATCATTCATGGGTGCAGCTAAAATAAACTTAGTTATTATTATTTGAACCACTATTATTAAAAAATTATATAAAAAGTGGGTGGAACAGAAATTATTGAAGGATAGCACTTAGTGAATAATAATAATTTACCGAATTATAAATTAAAATCCATAAAGTACACTCTGGCAAATGGAGTTTCAAGATAAAAGATTGCAGTCTGTCCACCTGTGTTCGTTTAAAAGTGTAATAAAAGTTTCAAATAATTATCTTAAAGCACAATATTTACTTACTTATTTTCATCCACAGTTGCTAGTTGGTTTTAAAAATATTAACTAAGTAGGCACATTATTTGTCGTCATTCTCAAATTCAAATTTCATCAGGTTTATTGCCACATATGACAATACTTTCACCGATTCACATTTTCTCTCCAAGCTGATTTCAGCATTCAATTCTTGAGCCAAATTAATATGTTATTTCGTAGGTTTCTCAGTGATTGTAAAATACGGGAATGTGTATAAATCCTCATTTTTTTAGCTTCCTTTGGCATTCTGAAAGTATAAAACATCGTATTAAATTTTCGTGGTTTCGACATTACACGACATTAATAAATAATTAAATATTTAATCATAATCAAAGTTTTTCATGACATGAAATTTAATAGGTTATGTTATATTTTTATACATTTGTACTTACTTTTTATGGTCTGGAATGAAGACACTCCAATAAAGCTGAACCAAACAGATAAAACACAAATATACAACTTTAAAATATTTCATACAGCCACTAACAATAATTATTAAGTATTTAAATATTTGGGAAATAAAAACTAATAAAGCGTGGTTGCTTTGTGCTTGGTTTGGGCACTGAGTTTGGGGTATTTGTTTTGGTCAGTTTGGCCGGCCGGAAATCAAAACGGCGCTTTATTTAAATATATTAGAGACCTGGTATTAGGGTGCATTTTAAGGAGATTTAGGGCTCTTCATCGGATATCCGTTCTTAATCCCGATGTTAGTCGACATAGCTAATGCCAAAATGGAACCTATTCAGGATAGCCCATTGACGTCCATAAAAGGATATCCTGGGACGTACTAAAATGGGCTGTCTTGAGGACGTCCTAAAATGGGATATCCTAAAAGGTACATCCGTTTCTCTATTTATTTTACGTACTGGGATATCCAAGTATGTCAATTTGTCATCCCATATCCCGATTATGCTGTGTGGATATAACACTTTCAGACCAGGCGTTGTCAATATTCATTGCTCGAAAACCATATGCCAACATTTTCTGATTGCCCGCTTTCCAGACTTTTGGCCTAAAACGGGCTAAAACTGATGATTTTCAAAAAAAAATGTAGGCATCTTCTCAGTCTTGTAGTTTTTGTACCAAAGAATAGTCTCTGTGAGAGCAAACATTTTTTTCTCAACCCAAACCATCCCCAAAACACTCAAACATTCAAATACTTTGTTATGTTAAAAAGGATAATTTCTCGGTCATTACCCGCCAAATGTGTCATTCTTGTATCCTTTTTGGCATAATAATCGGTATCTGAATATTTGGGGATTGAGAAAAAAATGATGGCACTCACAGAGACTATTCTTTGGTACAAAAACTGCAAGTTTGAGGTGCCAACATTTTTTTTTGAAAAGCACCACTTTCAGCCCGTTTTAGGCCAAAAGTTCAATTTTGGCCAAAAATCTGGAAAATGGGCAAGCAGAAAATGTTGGCATATGGTTTTCCAGCAATGAGCATTGACAACGAAAATTTTCTGCCTGGTAAGAAAGTGTTATATTACGTTCCAATCTTCCAATTTTGTCCATATATCGAATGATGATCGCCATGACACCCTCTTCAACTAAAGCTAAGCCCCCAAAGTGTTATACTGCCAACATTTTTTTTTGAAAAACACCACTTTTAGCCCGTTTTAGGCCAAAAGTTCAATTTTGGCCAAAAATCTGGAAAATGAGCAAGCAGAAAATGTTGGCATATGGTTTTCCAGCAATGAGCATTGACAACGAAAATTTTCTGCCTGGTAAGAAAGTGTTATACTACGTTCCAATCTTCCAATTTTGTCCATATATCGAATGATGATAGCCATGACACCCTCTTCAACTAAAGCTAAGCCCCAAAGTGTTATACTCTGTTCCACAATTGAATATTTTCTGGGGCGGCTAGCGCCAAAACGGTCAGGGGGAGAGGTCTGACTCACATAAGATAAAATACTCAGAAAAGTATTTGCTAAAACATAACATGTTATATCCCAGTCCCCATATATGTAGCTGTCTCCTAGACTATAACTTTAATCGTAAATCTTACTAATTATTCAGAAAAATAATCTAACTATGTTTGACCTAGCAACAAACAATTTCAATAAAGGTGTAAACTAAGTTACTAAAAATAAATATTTTACTTGGAAATCCGTTAGAGTCAAGAAACTTTATAGACAGGCATTTAAATTTGTTAGACGGGACTTGAACAGAAAAGGTCTTATTAAGACGTTGTGTGGTCACTGCAATCAATAATATTTCTTTATTTACATATTGTACAACAGTACAAATTTTAATTTTTCTCTTTCTAAAACATTTGATTAGATACTTGAATTATATCAGTAGGCGAAAGATAAATTATATCTAGATCAAGAATTATAGCATTAAAATAATAATTAACGAAATTAGTAACAGTAGTATTAGCATTACTAGCTTTGATTTATTTATTATGAATCATTAGCTTAGTGCCATGTGAAAGTTCACTGTACTCAATAATTAATATTACGCCTCAAGGTAGACAATTCCTAAAAATATGTATATTTTTTTACGATTTTTGGGTAACTAATTAATTAAATTTAATAATGTACTCGATAATATATGAAAATTAAAAACAAATATTGTGAATCATGGTTTATGAAAGAAGTTATTTTTTTAATGGAGCACACGCAATAACAATGTTGTGGCGATCAGTTCACTTGCTGAGTAAAGATAAGTCACACCTCAAGCTCAAGTAACTAAGGAAAAAGAAGAAAAAACAAAAAAACATAATAACAATTTTATCAATCAAATAATAATAACATGTATTTTATTTAAAATGTTATTTTAAAAAACTTCTTCGAATATATATATATTACCAAATTTTATTTTATTCATGAATATCTGCTATAAATTGGTGACCCCTACAAGAGTACGCAATTGATACGCAACATAAGCACAAATTTTTGTTAGATTATATAAGCAAAAACCAAACGACAGAACTCCAACGAACAATTCAGAAGAAACTCTGAAAAAAGTTTGAAAATATTGCGAAACGAGAGCAAATTTAAATAAGCTATGGATTACATCTATTCAGATCAAGCAAGAAATCTCTGTTAAAAACCTGGAAGATTAAAACTCCAACAAGGCTCCTGATATTCCACATGAATCCACATTCGTAGACTTGGAATTATATATTCCCAACATTCTCCTAAATCAATCCTAGACGGCGAAGAAGCAAAACTTTATTTATTTAGTAAGTGAATTGTTTTGCCATTTATCATTATTTCTTCGTTATTTAAAAGAATCAGTCAGTCATTCAACTTTGACGTCCCAAAAGACATCTCATTCAAAAACATCGCATACAGCATATTATATTCAATCAATTCATCAATCAATCAATTAGTCATCGATTTATTATTTCTTTCTTTTAAAAATGACACCACCTACAGAAAATATTTTATTGGATGACATACCAATTTCATCAGGTGCAGGGACATCTCATGGTAATTACGCCGCGACCATTAAATTACCACCTTTCTGGGTATCCAAACCAGAAATATGGTTTACTCAAATTGAATCGCAATTTTCTATTCACAGGATTGTTAGCGATCGGAAAAAATACGATTATGTCATTGCCAGTTTACCCCCTGAAATTATTACCACGGTGTATGACGTTGTCACTAATCAGCCAGAAAGAGATCTATATGATAACTTGAAAAATATTCTAATTTCTCGTTTGACCTCAGGAAAAGCGGTTAGAGGACCTACTCTCTGGTTCCCAGATGGGAAACCTGAAGCCATCCGATTTTTACCGGTCAATGCTATCAACGGTTCGGAGGTTCCCACGTGGTGAGCCAGGAACTCCTAGACAAGTTGTGGAAGCGGCGATTACCAAAAACAATCTTCATTGCAATTACAGCGTCAGGAAAGACTGAGATTAAGGAATTAATCGACATTGTTGATCGAATATGGGAATCGTGTCAAAATTCTATGACTTCCCTTACCTCAAATTCAATTTGATCTAATCTGATCGCAACATTTCAAGACACGTTAAATCAGGTGTTACACAAACAAGAAATCTTTACATCTCAATTACTTGCTATTGAATCTAAAGTTTCTTCAGTACCTCCCGCTACTCCTACAGTTTCTGGAACTTATTGCGATAATTGTAGAAGTCGACTCAACTCAAGAAATCGCAGAGGCTCGAGGCCCCGTTCTAACAGTCAAAGTGGTACCAGCGTTAGATATAATCCTTCTAATACCAAAGTTTGCTATTACCATCAACTTTATGGTCGTAAAGCATTTAAGTGTCTCGGAGATTGGTGCACTTTCGCCAAAGATGTCAAAACCGACAATCAAAGATGACTAAATGTCAATAATATTTTGACAACTGACGTTAAAACTTTGGATAGTAAACGTCGTCTTTTTATATTTGATAATACTAATAAATTAGAATTTCTCATTGACACGGGCGCTGATTTATCAATAATACCTCGGAATCTGTTAACGAATACTAGAAGAAACCCCGATGTTGTACTGACAGCAGCTAATGGTTCAGTTATAAATACCTTCGGAAAGAAATTTTTGAAAATTTATTTAAACTTACGTAGGTTATTTCCTTTCGTTTTTAATATAGCAGATATTAATATCGCCATTATCGGAGCAGACTTTTTAGCTCATTTTGGTTTAGTTGTTGATTTGAAACATAAATGTTTAGACAATATGACTAGTTGTTCAACATATTTATTTTCAAACAATAGTCCGTTACATTCTCCTAAGTTATTTTGCATATCAAATGAATTCACTGCATTACTTTTAGAATTTCCTAGTTTAATTAGCTCTCCAAATTACAATTTGCCCGTTAAACATTCCTTTGAGCATCATATTGTTACAGAAGGTCATTTACCTTTCTCACGCCCACGTAGGTTGGATAGCATTAAATTCAAGATAGCTCAGGATGAATTCAATTCTATGGTAGAATGAGGTATTTGTGTACCTTCTTCTTCTTCCGTATCCTCACCATTGCATATGGTGGAAAAAAAGAGCTGCGACTGGAGGCCTTGTGGAGACTATCGTCGTCTAAATTCAATTACTGTTCCTGACAGATACTCGTTGCCCCACCTCCATGACTTTAACTCGCAGTTGTAAAATTGTGTTATTTTTTCAAAAATAGATTTGGTACGTGCTTATCACCAAATACCTGTCGCAAAAAGTGACGTTTTTAAAACAGCGATTACTACTCCTTTCGGTTTGTTTGAATTTGGGCGTATGCCTTTCGGCTTACGTAACGCCGGTCAAACTTTCCAACGTTTCATGAACGAAGTTTTAGTAGGTTTACCCTTTATTTTCGTCTATTTAGATGACATCCTGATTGCAAGTAAATCTAGTTCGGAACATTTAGAGCACTTGAAACTTGTTTTTCAGAGGTTAGAGTTGTACGGATAAATATTAAACCGTCAAAATGCATATTAGGTGTCAGTCATTTGACATTTTTAGGACACAATATTTCTTCAGCCGGTATTTTACCATCTTCTGAACGTGTTGATGTCATAAATAATTTTCCCTTACCTACTACAGTCAAACAACTTCAGCGTTTCATAGGTATGGTTAACTTTTATCATCGTTTCATACCTTCTTTCACTGAAATCTTAATTCCTTTACATGCACTTTGTACTAGATTACTGCATGATAAAATTAAAATAATAAATGACTGGCCAACCGACTGTCTTGACAGTTTTTCCAAGCCAAAGCTGCTGTAGCTGGCGCAACCTTTTTAGCACATCCACGTTGTGATGATAGCTCGTTTTTATCGCTGACTGTTGATTGTTCTAATGTCTCTCTGGGGGCAGTTCTTGAACAGCGCGATGACGAAGGTGTACTTGCCCCATTAGCCTTCTTCTCACAAAAGCTTACCTTGGCACAGACAAAATACAGTTCCTTTGACAAGGAACTTCTTTCTTTATTTACAGCGATTAAACATTTCAGACTTTTACTTGAAGGTCGCCCATTTATTTGCTTTACTGACCATAAACCTTTGGTCAAAGCATTATTCACTAAAACTGAAAGATCTCCCAGGCAAATTAGACATTTAGAATTCATTGCTCAATTTGCCTGTGAAATCCGACATATCAAAGGGAAAAATAACATTGTTGCAGACATCTTATCACGTGAGCATGATACGTCTTCTTTACAACAATGCATTTCCCCAATTGTTGCCCAAAATCTAACCTAGTTGATATTAACTTTGACTTAAATTTATTGAACGAAGCTCAGAAAGATGATTCTGACCTTAAATTTTTATTATCAGATACTTCATCGAACATAAAGAGAACTTTTCATTTAAAGAAAATTAGAATTCCACTTTCTGACAAGTTTATTTGGTGTGACGTTTCCCGCCCTAAACTTCATCCTTACGTTCCTATCGTTTATAGACGGACAATTTTTGATATATTTCATGATTTGTCTCACCCTGGTATCAAAGCGACTAGAACATTAGTTTCTAAAAATTATTTTTGGCCTAAAATGACTTCAGATTGTAATCTCTGGGCAAAAACTTGTATTAGCTGTCAAACTAATAAAGTGACAAGACATACGAGGAGCCCGATTGCTAACTTCGATATACCTAAAGGACGATTCGACCACATACATATAGATTTAATAGGATCATTACCTCCTTCTAAAGGTTGTTCTTATATTCTTACTGTGATCGAGCGTTTTACTAGATGGCCCGAAGCTTATCCACTTCAGGATATTACTGCAGAAACTGTAGCGCGTACGTTATTTCAGAATTATGTTTGTCGATTCGGTGTCCCTGTCACAGTGACAACCGACCAAGGCGTTCAATTTGAATCAAAACTGTTCAAAGAATTTTCAAAATTTCTGGGATTTCATAGAATTCGTACGACACCATATCATCATTCTTCCTCGAACGGAATGATTGAAAGGTTTAATAAATCTCTTAAAACTGCTCTGAGAGCTAAGACTTCTACACCACATTGGGTAGATGAACTTCCTATCATACTATTAGCTCTCAGGACCATCCTTAAAGACGATTTGCAATGTTCCTCCGCAGAACTCGTTTTTGGTCAAAGTTTACGAATACCTGGTGAATTTTTTATTAAATCATATACTTGTCCGGATATTCCTTATTTTATTACTAAATTACGTATTTCATTTAATAATTTAACGTTCATTCCACCCATTCACCACGTTAATTACAAATCATTTGTCAGTCCAGACATCTCGAATTGTAGTTTTGTTTTCGTTCGGAAAGAACCTTTTAAAAAATTTTTTACCCACTGTATGATGGACCGTTTAAAGTGTTGTCCCGTACAGATAAGTTGGTTACTTTTGTTAAAGGAACTAAAGCCAAAAAACATAATAACAATTTTATCAATCAAATAATAATAACATGTATTTTATTTAAAATGTTATTTTAAAAAACTTCTTCGAATGTATATATATATATTACCAAATTTTATTTTATTCATGAATATCTGCTATAAATGTATTCTGAGTTCATTAAAAAATGAGGTGAAAATAAAATGCAGGGTGTACTACAACTATGGGGCAATATTTCAGGAGTTTAAGTCAAAATTACACTGAAAGTACCTGCAAATTCTTTCCCTAGAACGCCATAGCTATTCGCTCGTAAATTATAAATATTGAAAGAGGGTTTCTGCTGATAACTTCCAAGCTACTGTATACACAGTAAATAAGTTTTTGATACCTTTTTCAGAAACTTAGAAAATATAAAAATTTAGAGGGTGTTCAACTTCTAGCATCCTAGGCAAGATGCAAATGCTCCCTATTAGGGATAATTAACTTAGTGTGTCCAAATTTTATAACAATCGATGCAGTACTTTGGTCATGAATAAAAATCTTTTTCTACATTTAAATTTTAAGGACAAATCGTTCCAAAGGGGGAAGTCCGCGTCCTAAGAAAAAAATTGATAGATAATAATTTTAACGTTATAATGACCGAAATTATATGCTATTGCTTCATACTTCCGAGAAGTGTTGGGCGAAATTTATTCGATTGGCAAATAACGAAGAAAATTAAAAAAAATAATTATTTGTTATTTGTTGTTTGTGAATGTCGAATAAAAAACCGCTGCCAAGGAATCATTACTTCCACATCCAGATTTTCTCCCACAACGAAAAAATTTCGATATATTTGGACTCCACTATGTGGAAATAATTGTTTATGGAACTTTATTAATATAATATTTGAAATCGTCGATCCCAAAAACCCATAAAGCGATGTGCCACATCAGTAGTGGTAGTCGGGGTGGTAGTAGGGAGGTGGTAGTGAGGCTGGAAAGTAAAAAAAAAAATGTTGAAGCGTTTGGTTCTTGCACACACACTAAATCACAATTTTATTTTCCTCACCCCATTCAATAATGGAAAGGGGCAGTAACCGTTGACCGATTTAATTTTTTTTTCTTTGAGATATAGTGCTCGATGAGCTTTATTTGACTGTAATTTGTAATTTTCATATTTTGCTGCTCTAAATGGGTCGAAATTTTAATTATTAGGCAATTTTTTATCGTTAAATTGGATAGCGTATTCGATTCGCAGTTGTCTCAAATACCTCCACACAAAATTTTAGCTCGATAGGGTGTTTGTTATTCAATAGCCAAATTTAAAATGTCTCACTTTTCTACAGGCCCCGTATGAAAGTAGGTTAGGTTTACTAAAAAGATAAAGTAGTCATTCGACTTAAGGAACATCATGTATAAAACGAGGAAGAAAAAAGAAGAGTTATAAGTAGTGCTTCTATAGATTATTCGGTTGCTGAACGTAGGTACCTTCATGAACATTTTTCAAACAAATGGATTAGACGGAATAGCTATTCTCTTTCTTCCTTATTTAGTATCTGATGTTGATGTCACTAAATAAGGAAGAAAAAGAAAATCTATTCCGTCCAATTCATTTGTTTGAAAAATTTTCATTAAGGCACCTATGTACAGCAACCGAATAATGTATAGAAGTACTATTTATTTAAAGAATAACTCTTCTTTTTTCTTCCTCATTTAGTGTGTAATGTTCCTTAATTCGAATGACTACTTACCTTTTTAGTATACCTAACCGACTTATATACAGGGACAGTCGAAAAGTGACAAATTCTAAATTTGGCTATTGAATAATAAACACCCTATATGAGGTATCGAGCTAAAATTCTGTATAGATTGTGACAACTGCGAATCGAATACGTTATCCATTTGCCGATAAAAAATTGCTTAATAGTCGATCTCGAAATTTCGACTCATTTAGAGGAGCTTAGTAGGCCTTGAAAATGTGAAAATTATAAATTTTTCAAAACAGTCAAATAAAGCTCATCGAACACTATATCTACAAAAAAAAAAAAAATGAAATCGGCGTTGGCGTTCCAAAATAATGCGGTATGAAATAGAACATTTGCTCCACAACTCTTCAACGGAATAAGATAAAAATATAATTTAGTTCCAGATCTCGTTAAAATACATACGTGTACCAAATTTCAAGTAAATACCTTAAACGGTTCAGAGTAATCATGCGCACAAAAATGGTTACAGAGAGAACGACAGACCGATAGACATACATTTTTTTACTCAAACTTAAAATCTCGACGTTTCATGACATTATAAGCCTACTTGGACAATAGAAATTTTAATTTTTTTTTTGTGTTACTATACTTCCATGAGATGTGGAAGTAATTATTATTCGAATTAATGTACTGATTCATTCAGAAATAATATTTATTCGTAATCGTGATGTAAATAAGAATAAATCTATGAATAATGCCAATTTATATTGACGTTTGGCACACTTTACCTTTTTATAAGTTCTAATAAACACATTTCATAAAATGTATAATTTAATACCACCATAGTAGCTCTAACACTCTGAAATATAATAATATATTATCTAAAAAAATATCAGATCCTTTCCCTCTTAAGAGAAATTCACTAAATCTATCATAAGAAATATGTAATAGTATTTATGCAGAACTTCCCTCCCTATTTAGCACCTTTCATTTATTCATTATTTTTTCTGTAGGATGAATACGTCGTATATATTTTATAATAAAAGTATATCAGGTTTTCTACCTGGCAATAGTGACAGCTACATTCTATATATTATTTTTCAATATCTCTTAATTAGTAATTTTTTAGAGTTACCACCCTGTATAATTTTCAATAAAAGTATGTCACGTTTCATTCTCCATAATTGTGTCAACATATTTTTCATATTTTTCTTCCCTGACAGTTGTGTTAACGACATGCTAAGTATGTCTTCTGTCACATTTTTTTCCTTAAGTTTATATTTTCTTGGGATCCACCCTGAAAATATTTTTTAACGGAAGTATACCTTCGTTGGCCGTAGCGTTAACTACTTACCAAATATTATTCTTATCCGTCAAGTGGATTTGTAGATATAGCAGACCACACAGACAGACAGACTGACGGAATTAAATGACTTTAATTTTCGTAATATACATACTCTGAAACGTGAACATTCGGAAGAATGATTTTATCACGATTGCAGTGCTTCCCTTTGGTAGGTGGAAGAAAAAATGATAGTACTTCTAACCCTTCCTACTAGTTACTTTATTGTATATGTCTTATAAACAAAATATTCTGCACTTCAAAGTTAAAAATTATTTCAAGTGAAATAATTAATTAGCCTTATTAGTATGCAAGCGGGATCAGACGTAAGATCGACTAAAGAATAACTAATTTTCCGTAAATATTAATTATTAGGTGTATGAAAGTAATCTGCTATTTTTACAATTAATTTCTTTTTACTTATTTGCGTTCATCATGATTATAGAATATTATTTAGGTATTAAGCAAATCACAACTTACACACTTTTTTATTTATTATGAAATTACCTTCTTGTTGACCTAATCTGGACATGGTAATATACTAGCTATGTAATAGTATATTACGTAATGAGTGTTGTAAGAAGCATATTACGCACGAATGGAAAATGTACGCACGATGCCGCGTAGCAGCGAGTGCGTATTTCCATGAGTGCGTAATTGCTTTACAACTCGAATCATGTACTATACTTTACCTACGATCATATTTATTTATTTATTTAGTAAAATCTGGATTTAGTTTACTAGTCAAAAATATTATTCAACAAATATTGTCAGTTTTGACAACGTTTGAAAATTACGTAGGCGCATTCGTTCTTTTACCTACGATCACTACTGTAAATAGTAAAAAACACAGTACCTGCCATCCATGTAAGTTGAATTTTACGTATTGTGAACAAAACGCACTGTAAACAAATCGCACGGTAAACAAAACGCACAGGACACCCAATTATAGGTGGCTTATATCGCTGCCACGGGGTTTAAAAAAACAAATGCGCCTACGTAATTTTCAAACGCTGTCAAAACTGACATAATATTTGTTGAATGACATTGTTGACTAGTAAACTAAATTCAGATTTTACTAAGTGAGTAAATAAATATGATCGTAGGTAAAGTATAGTACATAATTCGAGTTGTAAAACAATTACCCACTCATGGAAATACGCACTCGCCGCTACGCGGCATCGTGCGTAACTTTTCCATTCGTGCATAATATGCTTCTTACAATTCTCATTACGTAATATACTATTAAACCCCGTGCCAGCGATATAAGCCACCTATAATTGCGTGTCCCGCGCGTTTTGTTTCCCGTGAGATTTGTTTACAATATGTAAAATTCAACTTATATAGATGGCAGGTAGTGCGTTTTTTACTATTTACAGTGGTGATCGTAGGTAAACGCTTTAATTCAATACTTTTTCAGTATTAGCTAGAAAAGTTGTTGTTTTGATTGGTTCTCCAATAATGAGTGTTTTAAAGTATTTACCGAACTACTATATTAGCATATCAGTAGGTAATTTGGTAATTTCATATTAAATAAAAAAGTGTGTAAGTTGTGATTTGCTTAATACTTAAATAATATTCTCTAATATGCTATTAAAATAAAATTTTTGAATATTGAAATGACAATTTTACAATATTACCAAACTGCTATCTTCGGTCATCCTTACCTAAAAAGTTGAATTATATAATTTTAAGTCTAGAGAAATTACTAGTCATGATTTAGTTTAATAATAATAATAATAATAATAATGTATTTTTTGACTGTGCTTAATCATACCTTCGAATTATCTGAACTTGTCCAAAAATGTTATTTTAATATTTACGAAATCGGTCGTACTAATAAAGAAAAATTATGACATGGGTTTTTTTGTATTCCTTAAATTAAAAATTAAACTGTAGTGCAGCGAATATATCAACCGATGGATACTGTACTAATTTGTAAGTAACCCATTCTTATTTTCTTCAGAATGTGGAAGAAGCGTTAGGAGATCCAGACAACCTCGCATGGGAGCTATTGGTCGCATTATCCACGGAAAACAAAGTGTTCAAGGAGCATGGCCTTGGCAGGTAAAAACCCATTTTTATAATACCTAGTAATATATGTTTATATATTTTACTATATGGGATGCTCTTTTAAATGAAAATTGATCATAAACCAGAAAAATCGCATCCGGACATGTTTGGAAAAATATTTCCAAATTGATATCTAATTTTACACCAATCTCTTTATTTTACCCTAAAACCAATGTCAGAATTTAGTGAGTTAGACATTTTCGACTGGTATATGTCACGGTATTCACTTACTGCGTACCACAAATGAATGAAATTTTTCGGTTTACAAAATTATCACGTAAAAAACTCAAAAATGCCAGTAAACCTGTAGTTACGCTGCAAGTAAGAGGCAACAAACAAAAAAGTGAACCTGCGATTATAAAAAGCAGACAATATTTTTCTTTCTATATGTACTCATATTCATAACCTCATACTATTCCAATTTGAAAATGCCTTTATTGTACACTTACAATATTTTGCGGTGAATGACTGTTTAAATATTTAAGAAATTGAATATATACAATTCTGGTAATATAAACAGTTATATAGTCGATTGACTCAGGTGTAAAAAATAAATAATTTTTTCATACAGTTACTTTTATTAACTTTAACCACAGTAGAGAAAAGACCAGTAGTCCGACTCAGCCGGAACAGTTGTATAAGATTTTCAGTGCGCATGCGATGCGCGTGGGCTTAAACTATTCGATGCGCAGTGGACGGCACGACGAGAGTGGACGGCGGATGTTTATTTTTGTTTATGTTTACGTTTCTGAACAGTCGCCACTGTCGACGAAATGCGCGTGGGATACAAACAGAATATGCGCAGTGGATTAAAAAAAATAAAATCGAGTACAACAAATATCAAATGGACCGATGCGAGTGAAACTACTGGTCTTTTCTCTACTGTGTTTTAACTATAGTAAACTATTTATTTATTTGCTCTCATCATGATTAGAGAATATTATTTAGATATTAAGCAAACTGCATTTACACAATTTTTTATTTATTATGAAATCACCTAACTAGTATATTAGCGTGCCCATATTAGGGCAACAATATACAGAAAGTAGGTAATTTTATAATAAAAAAGTGTGTAAATTGTGATTTGCTTAATACCTAAATAATATTCTCGATCTTACCACTTTATGATTCATTTTACAATAATTTTTTTAGTCAATATAAATGACTCACATATAATTATAAGCATTATATATTTAAAAAAATATTTATTCCATCGTTCTCTTGAACCAATGGCGGCGATTTATAGTGGGCAGGGGGCCTATGCACTCTTACAAGCCAATTAGATGGGTGTATTAGATCCACGCAAAAAAATTTAAAAATATTTAGACGTTAGAAAGTCTCAATTTTATACGTCATAATTTTATTAATTTTCAAAAACTATTTCAGTTACTTCCTGCTCTCTTTTTTTAATGGCTTTATTTAATTAACATGCTGACGGAGTATAACTATAACTATTCCACCACTCGACCAGAACACGCTCATAATAGCACAACAACCATTCCCTCCGGCATTCGCATCTACCGCAACTGAGACTGGAACCCAGGAAAGGAGAGAGACTAGACGTGTTGTTCCTCGCACAACCGCGGTCTAAACCACTGCAATACGTGAGAAATGTCACTCAATTTCCATACCTTCACCAGGATAATTCGAACCTGGGACTCCATGGTCGCAAGCCTAATACCGTAAGCATTGCGCCACTGAGCCGGATCTGAATTATCGCTTTGACAATTACATAGATTAAAACAAACTTGCGATTTACACTAACGCAAAGCCGACTTAATAATATGATAATTTCGCAATGTCATAAGAATGCTATGCGTCTTGCTTCAGTAGCTGACGAATTTATATAAAAGGGAATACAGTTCCGCATAACATGTTTTTACATTACAATTCATAGTTTCCTACATTGTCTACTATATTGATACATCAACGAAGATGTATTTACTCTACTTGATTAATCAAATAGTAAATACACTTTTTTGTTATTTTGTTACGTGCTGTCTTGTCGCTCGTAACCCGTAACCCTTTAATATAAATGTACCATTTCAAATACTTATTGTAAGTATTGCTTTACGCCTTTGTACCTCGAATAAGGAGGTAAGTCCTATTTTTCTGATTATACTTTAAGGTTTCTTTAGCACCCTGGGTAGTCCCTTTGACACCCTGAACGATTCTCTTGGCACTCTGGACAGCTTTTTTTGGGACTGGAAAAGTTTTTTTGCTGTTTGAATAGTTATTTTGACACCCTGGAGAGTTCTTTGGGATGATTTTGGCTAGCCTCGCTTTGGCTGTGGGGATCATATATTGGTATTATAAATTTTATTGTGAGTCCTGGATGTTTTATGGAATACCTATCTTAGGGAACCAGCCAACCCTCTCGCTTGGAAGAGAATAGTTTCTCTTGCTAGTATTTTTCCCTCTACGTAGATGGCTCAGGTACATGTAACCTGGTGATGAGGAACAGACTGGGAGCAACTACGTTGTGATAGAAATGACTGTCTTGTCGTCCTCCTGTCGGCGATATATTATCATCGTGCGACCCATTTCGGTGGTCTAACTTATGAATTGAGACCCACGAGTTACGAGCTGCCGAGTCAAGAATGACACCTATCTCTCTGTCAGTAAATTTACGTGTATTTTTCTTTCCCTTTTGGAGCCAAGCCATGAACCTCACCAAATCACCTCCTCTGTGCGTGTGTTTATTTTTTTATTGTAGTGTGTCAGATATATATTGATTGTAAAGGACCCTGCACAAAAGCAATGGAAAACGACTACCCGTCGATTTTCCAAGGTTTTCCACATCGCTAAATCTGAGTTACAAGTGAAAAATCTTGTGGTACATTGAGTCTTAGATACTTGTACGCGTTTCAACGTAATGTATTTAAAATCGTGGATTTCGCATGAATTTTCCGAGGTTTTCCAACTTTTTCCGACTTTTTCAAGCTTGGTTTTCAGTGAAAAGTCTTGCAATATCAAGAGATATAACTTTCATTGCGTTTGGAATTAAGAATAACTTAATTATCAGCAGTATTATACCTACCCTATGCTACTTGCACTCCTAGGATCCCGTAAAATCTGGGACTTCAATGTCCCATAACTCGAAAACTAATCATAGAATTTTGTTGTGCCCATGGAGACTTTTGTTCGGGATGCCAAGTAGAACATTTTCTAAAAGTTTCAGTCAAATCGACGGGTAGTCGTTTTCCACTGCTTTTGTGCGGGGTCCTTTATTATCTTAGGTTTTATATTTTAATAGTTAAGTAGTATTTATCCGAATTTTCAAAGGATTAAAGTATACGTGTAAACAAAAGATATATTTATATTGATTGTAAGTTGGTTATTTCTGGTTTGTCTTTTTGTAGTGACAAGAACTACGTCTCATACCAATGTTTTAAAGTATTAAATTTTTACACGAGTAAGCGAGAGGTACTTTTTCCTCGTTACTTTGCTAGCATAAACTGGTAGGGGGCCTTTGACTCATTTAATCCGTAGTGTTGTCTTAACTAACCCTCGGGGGATTATTACCATTTTACCATTGGTGTATACTGTTAAACAATAAAGTCTATTTATTTATTTATTTATTTATTTATTTAACGCCAACTTTTAGACTACGTCTAATTTGATACTTTTAGGTTACCTTCACGAGTGGCCTTTTTCACCGATACGTATATGTGTGAATATTGTAACTCTTGTGGACTTGCTATCTATATCACTTATTGTTAAATATATATTGTTTAAATTATTCTAGGGTTTGTTTTGATATGACCACAGCAGATGAAGAAACGTACCCACTCAAATTTTGACTGAACTTATATAAATTTGTTTCCACCTCGGCCGTTCGCGAATTAAGGTTTTTCTTTTTATGATTGGATTTATTAAGTACTCAGATATTATTTGTCCTCACCTTTGATTTGTATAACATTCAGCCTAGGTATAGTAGGAACGATCGCTTAAGGCGGAACAATTTTAGTTGTAATATGTGTTTAAATATGCAAGGTATATCTTCTTCTTATGCGCAACTTCTTGGCAGACGTTGCAATTGAGTTTAGTTGTGTGTTAACAGTTTTTTATATTGCTTTGTCCGCTTTTTATAATAAATAATGCTCTACATGATAGGCTTGCCTAATTTTGTTCGGTGTGTATATGTTTATATATTTAGCATATAGGTAAATGTCCCACTATTACCACTTAAACCCAAGAGAAAATTAAAACCCGCCGCCCTTGACTTGCAATTTCATTTTCGATAATGAATAATACATGCATGAATGGAATCATGTTAATGAATTCTTTTTCTAGTGAAAATTGAACATGTTTATCAGATAAATTAAATTCAGGCATACCTAACAAAATGTCATCAACCTGTACGCAAAGGTATGAACCGTTGAATAGTGTATTTCCTAAACAAACATAAATCAAATCATGCAAATTGTTACCTGAAAATATTTTTGGTGAAAATATTTCTATTTATGTGAATAGAATTTTAACAATAATTATTGCTCCCTTAAAAAATACAGTAATTTTACCGTGAAAAAAAATGTACAATCAGATACTAATACAAAGACCAGATATAATTAATGCATTTTATTAAATATAGGAGAGTTGTTAAACATAATAGCAATTTATACAACAAGTGCATAAAGTGATACTTTTTTTCATGAATGGCAATCCCATGAGTAGAACATTTTTCTTCTACGACTGCTTGATTTCCATATTTATACGAATAAATTTCTACATTAAATTAAACATCAAAACAAATTCAAAATTTGACGTTTCTAAAGCAAAGGTTGTAAGACAAAACTTCAATTGTTTTCAGTGCACTCGTGGATCCGGCTATACAAAAGAGTGAAATAATCTTACTTTTTCTTCAAGTGTATTAAAATGTTTAAATTGTACTACCAAAAACAGGAGTAGAAATAGGACATTGTTTTACTAGTAACATGTTAGTACCGAAACATTATTTTGCTGGTAACATAATGTTAGTACCAAAAGTCACTACAGCGCCAGCGGCCGGTGGCGCGCTATCCACTAGTCATTGGAGAGTGTTCGAATTGTTTGTGGTTTGCGCGTCAAAAATGTCCAATAAAAAACAGACAGCCAAAAAAATTCTAGACCCGACCAATTATGATAAGCCTAGTACTTCTAAAGACACAAATTGGAGTAACCCTAATGTATTTGCTTCAAATGAAGAACACAACCACAACAAACTTGGAAGAAACTAACAATAAAAATTATGAATACAGACAATGAAACAGCGACTAGTGGTTTCAACACTGCCGTTTGAATAATTGTACATTTATAATAAATAAATACATTTTTACATTTTAATACCCTTGAAGAAAAAATAGTATATATTACATGGAGTAGAACGCCTTTTTTTGTATTTTACCCTGTTTTTAGCTTCGGCTTCGCCTCAGCTGCAAATCCTGGGCTCGACATAAAAAAAAGAGTACGCTCTACTCTAAATAATATATTATACTATTTTTTTAACGCTTTTTACTTTTTTTTAACACTTTTTGCTTTTTACTATAAACATATGTTCCACCCACTAAAAATGATGAAAAAAGTGCAGTTCCTTAAACAGTCGTAGAAAATAGTATATTTTACAACAAGAGATGAAAATACTGTTTTTTTCGTGAGATGAGAATTTGCCTATGAGCGAAGCGAGTTCTCATAAACGAAAAAAACAACGTATCTCATTTCGACTAGGAAATGCTATTTTTTCTACTCATACACATATAAATATCAATTTTCTCCACTGTCTACTCTATATGAAAGTGACATTTTTTACTCTTGAGATAAAAATATTTTGATATCTAGAGTAAAAAAAAAATCACTTTCATATCGAGTAGATACTGGAAAAATTGTTATTTTCATATACTTATATGAGTAGAAAAACATGTTTTAACTTGAGATACAAAAAGAGTGAGAACTTCGATAAAATTTGGTGGATACATACTAGAGCAAGTTTCAAAGTTTCCAATGTAAAATCAGGAGCGACGATTATGTTAAATAAAAGTTATATATTTTTTAACAACAGTAGTTCTTAATTCTTGTTAATTAATTTAATTTGACAAAACATATTTTAAACACCTTTCAAATAATCTAAGACACGATCTGAAATCTGAGACATGTGTTAAGAAGATTGATTTATTAAGAAAGTAGAATCATTCGTTGCATAAATTACAGAAAAAAATTATGTAGTGATAGTATAAATAAATTACTTTTAAGACATACATACTGGTAAAACTGAGAACTTCCTCATTTTTAAAATTTTATGAAGTCGGTTAAAAAGTTGAGCATTAATTATTATTTTTTCCACGGTTTTCAAAAAGTAATTATGAGCTATCTGTGAAGGGCTTTTGAGAAGCGCTGGGTTTCTGTTGCGTACGACGCCCCTGTGTAGCTGAAGGTTTACACTCGGGCATCAGCAGGGCCGGTTTTCTGACTAGGTCTCATAGGCCAGGGGTAGGGGCGCCACTCTGCGGGGAGTGCTTTTGGCTTTCATCTTACTGGTTAGTGCCCATAAACTAATAGCATGGAGATTAAAATACAAGACATTTAACTTGTTCCTATTCCGAGGGTGGGGGGGGAGGGGGCGCAAAATTGACCTGGGCCTAGGGGCAATTTATATCTAAAACCGGCACTGGGCATCAGTTCCAGAATTAGAATCACTGGAACACGCTACCGGGATAGCTAATAGTGAAGAATTGTATATTATTCAGCTCCCAAGGGTGATGCTTACGTTACGAGTTGAAGGCAAGTGTCGTAAATCATTCGAGCGTGTAATAGCCAATATATGCGAGCAGAATATTATACTTTATCCACGAGTATTTTAACTTTTTTAATCGTTTAGAAGTGAAAAATAAAGTTTGTCCACGACCGTTTTATAATATACCAATTATATTTGTATTTGTTCAAAAATAATTATATTCATTATTCACTACTATCGGTGATTAATCATTAATCTTACCATCTAGTGGTGACTAATGATTAAATGTCACCAAAAGGGCCGGCCACGAGGATTTCTGTAAATTGTGATAGCTCAATAACCAATTGTCGGATTTAAGGGACCCCGCAAGGTGGCAATGGACATTGATTCTCGGTCAATTTCGCTCGAATTCTAGTACATGATATTCCTTTGACCTTCCTGAATAAAAGTCTCCATAGGCACAACCTTCTAACTTCTTTCCTTCTATGAAGATCCTAGGGTATCATAGAGTGAAAACTACGTTTTAAGCTCTTTGAAATGCGTCAAGAGGTAATTAAATGCAATGCTTTGTTAGTGGTAAGTGAAAATAGTTACAATCGCATATCAACGCATATATATTTACATTTACACTTGTATTTAAGTGTAATCTCCCTTACAGTTTACATATATCTGAGAGTTTAAATGACTTTAGAATATGCGACAATAACAATAATATTCATTAAGCACTCTTGTGTGTAAATGGTGAGGAAACTAACACGTAGAAATTATTAAGGGTTAATATGCATGTGTAAACTTGCGACTTTGTCTATTTCTACATATGACTAGCCTGCAAAGCAACTATTTACTTTTAAATAAGCATTTACTAAATCTTGTATAATAATAATGAAGTTATCATTCCTTGAGGCTCCAGCATCTTCTGAGGCTTCTGTAGCTCAAAGGAAAGGAGTTACAAGGTTCTGCCCATGGAGACTTTTGTTCAGGAAGGTCAAAGGAACATCATACTAGAGCGAAATTGATCGTGAACCAATTTCTATTGCCACCTTGCGGGGTCCTTTTCTTATTTTAATTTTGAAACTAATAAAACCTATTTTGAGAAAGTTTCTTTGCATTTTTATAGTATGCAAGACGATTTTCATTTATTAAGAGGACCAACAGGTAAAGGGCGAAAAAGTGGTCAACATAAATAATTTTTGAGGAAATAAATTTTAACTTGACAAAATGCCCCAAATATGTTTTGTGAAACTATTTCAAGTTCAGAATTCTATGTAAAAAAAAACTATCTAAAAACAAGCTTTTATTATTATTTAGACAAAAAGTTAATTAATTGTCCTAAAAGCATGTCGCGCGAGAAGTTTATACAGCATTAATTTTGTTTGAAAGATATTGTACCTAAGTATCTAAGTAAGTAAGTATTTTTCACTCAACAAGCTTTTAAGACAATTAATCTTATTATTTTAAATTTTAGTACACCCAAATAATATTTGCGCATAGTTCAACGAGCGGTCGGCGAGTGCAGACCACCTAGTAGTGTGCAGTTGGAGACAGAGGGAAGCGAACTAGTGAAGTGGCAGCCCCGCAGAGAGTGCAAGAGGAGAAATATTAGTCGTCTTTCTTAAGACGCTAACAAACAAAAGATAAATAAAATACCCCGCCTGGGGACAATTGTGCTTTTTACCCATCCCTATCCCATTCCCTATTTCTCTTTTAGGAAGAAATTACGACATGATAAGGCGGAAGAAGAAATTAGACATGGAAACAGACGACTCGTCCAGGGCGTCCTCTCCAGGGAGTACGTCACGATGTAAACTACTCGAAGAAGAAAACCGACAGCTGAAAGCCCAAATCGAGCGACTAAAAGGTGACATTAGAAGTATGAGACACGAATCGGCAAATAACACCAAGAGCTGATGGTCGCCCTTCGAGCGTTGAACACGACGCCAGAACGGGAAGCGAAAAAACTCCTGGTAGCACCCACGAAAGAAGCCACGAAGAGGAAAAATACCCAGGACAATGAGGAAGTACCCCCCCCCCCTCTCAAAGCAGCCAAAGCTGCCAAACAACAGGCATCCCCCGCCTACGAGGACAAACCGTCCACAAGGCAGGAGGATGGAAGCCCAACGGACATAGACATGGAGGCCCCCAAAGCCCCCCGGATGCCCCCAGTTGTTCTGCGAAGCCAGAAGTCGTGGTTGGCAGTGACCCAAAAACTGCATGAGGCCAGGATAGGCTTCAAAAACACCAAAGCTGTCAGGGATGGTATCGCTATAGAGCCCTCCACACCCGATGACCACCGCAACATGACGAGGCTATTCAAGCAAGAACAGCGAGAATACCATACCTATGCCCTGCCGGAGAAGAGGTTACTGAGAGTGGTGATCGAGGATACCCAGCGGCTTGACCAGAGACGAGGTCAAGGCGGACCACACCATAAGGATACACCCCAGTCTCCGTCCAGAGGATGTCGTCCAAGAGGACGAAAAAGGAGATCCCGATGATGCTAGTACAGGTCCTCCCGAACCAAACGGACATCCTGGCAGTAAATCGCTACTACCACCTGGTAGTTAAGACGGAGATGCAGAGAGTTAAGCAGACCATTACCCAGTGCCACAGATGCCAGACCGTCGGCCATGCACAAGGACGGTGCACGGCGAAACCAAAATGCGTCAAATGCGGAGAGGACCACCACACTACCACTTGCCAGAAATCCAAAGACACCTCAGCTAAGTGCGCACACTGCCAGGGTGCGCACCCAGCGAGTTATAGAGGATGCCTCCGCTGCCCCAAGAGGACAGCCGGACACCGACACCTTCCCCCCCCCCGGAAGCAACTCGCTCCCAGCGCAGCCACCAGCAGGACAATCCCCGGGCTAAGCTACGCCAGGGCAGCCCAGGGTGCTGCAGGGAAGCCCGCCAACCCTGCCCAACCACTACAGGCCCCCCTACAGGCTGGTAAACTCGCTGCTGTACTGGCTCAGATGCAGCAGATGTGTACAATGATGGGGACCCTGTTCGCAAACCTGCCTCACCTCACCCCCAAGTGACGCCATCCAGAGCACGACGGAGAAGACACCTGAAGAGACATGACGACACCAAACGACCCACCCATGATCCTGTGGGTATCGGACAACACACCGTCCAGTACCTGTAAGTAGTCCCCCTAGCTCCGGGCAGACCAAAAATGCTACCAAAGCAGTTAGGTCTGCCCTTCCTCGAGCTACATAGCTCATCCTTACCTAACCGACGATCCGAATGTCAATTGACATTCTATGTACCGGCAGTCTCTCCAGCCAAAACTCCCAACACACCTAACAGTAAGATGACTACCCCCCGGGGGGAAACAAGCTGGCGAAGAAAAGAAAACGAAGACAGAAAGACGCCAGAAGAGGCCTTAGCCAGCAAGGTTCAACGAGCCAGGACCCAGGGAAGTGGGCCGAAATCATCTGCACCGCTCACATTTGTGAGTGAGGCCGATGTAAAGTTCGCCCGCCCTGCACGAGGCTAGTCCCCGGTCTACAGCGATGTATTGGTAAAGGGCCATAGTCCTGCCCGGCCCCAGTTATCCGAGACCGACATCTTCAGCCAAGAATATTCGCCAAATAATAATATAAGTTTGTTTTTAAAATGGTTTTTTACATATAATTTTATTTTTAAATTTTTAGTTACTAACTAACAGGTGAAGTTAAACAAAAACTTGTAATAAAAAAGCATTACTAGTTAATACATCAGTAAAAAATTATCCATTTTTTCAGGTTTACGTTTTACATTTTTATTTTATTTTACGTATCATTGTGTCAGTGACCGAATTCTGCACAACTTTCAAAATGTCCGTCTGTCCGTCCGTCTGTCCGTCCGTCTGTCCGCCTGTCCGTCCGTCTGTCCGTCCGTCTGTCCGTTCGTCTGTCGGTCCGTCTGTCCGTTACATTTCTTGTAAGCATGATAACTCAAGAAAGAAAAATCCGATTGTACTGAAATTTGGACAGTAAGTTAGTGTTGGCTTTTGAACAAAATCGATCAGTAAATAAAAATGTTATTAATGATTTTTTGAAAAAAAAAATTTTTTTGATTTTTTTTATGTTTTTGTAATTGAATAGAAATCTGGTGAAATGATATTTCATTTTAATAGCTAAATATTTATATATTTTACAAATATATATTTCATAATGTAATATACAACCGTGGAAATAATTTTAGCTCGTCTCTTATAATGTAAAAATGTACATTTTTTTACGTGTTAGGTGGTGGTGTAGTTCTTACGCTTTTGACTCGGAATCCAAAGGCCCCGGATTCGGAACCCCAAATGGGGTATGGTATAGTTTTCTTTTTATTTTTACTTTTTATCATTATTTTTTTGCGTAGCATTTCGATAAAAGGCATATTCACTCTAAAAGCTTATACTGTGAGAGGCAGGCATGAGGTTATGATCTCAAACCACATGCAAATTGCCTTAAACATAATATCTAAATGGTGCTCGTCAGAGGGTCTTAGTGTCAATCCGAGCAAAACAGTTATTGTTCCATTCACCAAAAGGAGAAAACTCAATTTGAGAGCTCCTATGTTAAATGGAACAGTACTGAATTTTTCCAGTGAAGTCAAGTATCTAGGAGTAATCCTAGACCAAAAACTTACCTGGAACTCACACTTAGAAAGGACACTTACCAAAGCAACGACGGCTATTTGGACGTGCCGTAGGCTGTTTGGTAAGACTTGGGGTCTGAAGCCGAAAATGATACACTGGTCCTACCTATCGGTTGTGAGATCTATGGTTACCTATGCATCATGTATATGGTGGCCAAAAACAGAAGAAAAAGTAGCACAAGGAAAGTTGCAGAAATTGCAACGCTTTGCCTGTCTAGGGATTACAGGAGCAATGCGCTCGTGTCCCACAGCAGCTATGGAGGCAATGCTGGACTTACTTCCTCTGCATTTGCATGTGAGGAAGGAGGCAGCACTTAGTGCCTTAAGGCTGCATCGGGCACTTAAATTCAGACCAGGCGACCTGGTTGGTCACTTAAGGATTCTGGAGTTAATCCAATTCGAATCCGTGACCAAACCCACTGACTCAATGCCAATCAAGCATGACTTTGACTGCCCGTTTGATGTGCTGATTGAAAGCCGTCAGGCGGGCAGGGTCGGAACATTGCGGTTGGAGAAAGAGTCACACATCTGGTACACAGATGGATCCAAGATGGATGAAGGGGTTGGTGTGGGCGTAGCAGGGCCTAAATGCAGGCTATCTAAAGCCCTTGGTAACACCCCAACCATCTTCCAAGCAGAAATTTATGCTATAGATCTATGTGCCCAGGAATGCCTAAATAGAGCCACTCGAAGGGCAAAGATCTATATACTTTCAGATAGTCAGGCAGCATTAAAGGCTCTCAGGTCATATACCTTCGAGTCAAAAATTGCCTGGGAATGCAGACAATCCCTGAAGCAACTGGCAAAAAACAACAAGGTTACCTTGATGTGGGTGCCAGGGCATGAGGGGATAGAAGGCAACGAATTGACTGATAGCCTCGCAAGAAAAGGGGCCGAAGCCCCGTTTTTTGGACCCGAACCGTTCTGTGGCCTATCCAAGGGACACATAACGGAGGAGGTCCTAAAATGGGAAAAGGAACAAAAAGAGTTCTACTGGAGTAACACTCCAGGCCAAAGACAAGCAAAAAGGTTTATAACCTATTCAACAAAGAATGCCACAAGGCTTCTCGAACTGGAAAAGTTCGATCTAAGGCTGATCACAGGCCTTCTAACTGGCCATTGCCCCTTGAGATATCATCTCAAGAACATGGGCATGGCAGAAGATGACAAATGCAGATACTGTGAAGCTGCAACTGAAACTGCGGAACATATACTTTGTGAATGCAGGGTGCTAATCCGCATTAGGCTAAAGTACATAGGGAAATTAGCTCCCAGGAAAATCGCAAGCTTTGCAAAAAGTCTTGGAATCCTGGGCAACAACTAGATGCAGGGTAATTCACAAAAGACCTTTTAGGTCGAGATGAAGAAAGGCCAACCCAGGGTCAAGTGACCCCTTAAACAATATACAATCTACAATCTACAAAAGCTTATAAAACCGTCACTCTGTATAATTTCCATGACAAATATGGACTTTTTGGAAAGGGGAAACAATGGACTTTCCAACTGTCCAAAAATATAGAGGGTATTCCATTTGAAGTAACAAAGTTGCCCTATTCCCGAAAATACGCTGTCATTTCCGGTTAAACCGGAGGTGAGCAAAAAAGACGAATACTCAGGAAATAACTAATCAAAATTAGAAGAAGACTGGCCAAAATCGCATTTCATTATCTCAACTAATTCAAAAGTTATATAGGTTTAAAAAGGGTCAAAATATAATGGGGCACCCTGCAGAATGAAAACCATCATATCGATGCTAAAAATGTATAGCACATTTCTGAAAGCATGTTTTATTAGCTTCAGAACGAGACTAATAAAATTAAAATCCGACCATTGGCTACTGAGATTTACAACTCACAGAAATCAAGACGTTGCGTCATGGCGGCAACTTTGTTGACATTATCAGCGGCGCCCAGAACGCCTGAGGTAGTGTCTACCGGTGAATTTTCAAGGCTCAGTAAATGTGTAAGATCTGTGTGAAATTTGGCGCTAGAAACAAAAAGTGAAATATCTCCTTATGTCACTTTGTACATAGATAATCAGTTCTCAATTGAAATATAATTTTATTCACAATCATACAAAAATAATCCAATTGTCTTACATGTCAAAAGTTGGAAAGTTTGACATTTCTACTTCATTCGACAATTGAACTAAAATGTGACATTTGCAGGTTGGAAAGTGACATTTTAACATTTCGGGTTGGAAAGTAGCCACTTTCTTACCCGTTTTCGGGTCGGCAAGAGCTTTTGCCAACCTGTGTTTATGCTATTTAAAAATTTAATAAACGATTTTTTTGGCTTTATGTTCATTAAGGGAGATGATTGTGAATAAAATAGTATTAGTCCAGTCAACGAATAGCTCAAAGGGTGGTGTAGAGTGCGTGAGCAGGGACCTAAGCGATTCCCTTAGAAAGTTGTTCAGGGTACTTAGGGAGTGAACATACTAAAAGTCCTGACGCTTAGGTGGTGAGCCGGAGGGGTGGGGGGTAAAAGAATGTCCCACTTTTGGTTTTTTCTCTTATATCTCGAAAATGGTGCGTCGTAAGGAAAAATTTTACTTACAACAAATGAAAGCTCATGAAATTATCTACAACTTCCATTTTATATACTTTTTTCGAAACCGTTTTCGAGCTACACGCTCCGGAAAGGTAAAAATTTTCGAAAAACAGATTTTTACCTCAAATTTACGCCACAGCTAGGGTAAATACACCGGACGTGGCCACTATCGTAGTTATTTTGCTCATCCTCCCTTTCCACAAACCAGTGACATTATGTCAATTGCGAATGGGGTGGTGGGAGTAGCCACAATAAATTGCTACGATGCTGTTCGAGTTGGTAAAGAGGCAATGAATAAGATAGTGGACTTGCCATTCTCAGACATCAAGTTGTCCCGCAAAGATCGTGGATTCACTCTTTCCTCTGTCAGCTCATCGATAAAAATTCACGATGAAAAGGTTGCAGTTGCCCCAACATGTGGAAGTGAAAACATGTAGGAGACACCCTGGTGGCAATTACAACAGAAGATCCACCAGCACCAAAGGTCCTACTGAAAGCGATATTTTGCCGCTGCACCAAGGATTGTGGTAGTGGCAAATGTGAATGCCGGAAAGCAATGCTGAACTGTTCTACGGCGTGCCTCCATTGCCAAGGGAAATGCCTCAACGGCGTGCCTGTTTACGACGAGGACGACGATGAAGACGACGTAGAGCCCCTTCAGCAAGAACCACCCACCACTGAGGATGAGGATGCCATGGACAAGGAACCCTTGTCAGGAGCCTCACGGCCAAAAAGGATGAAAACGTGAAGGAAAGGAATATATAACAATAGGAAAAAAAACAAAGGAATGGATATCTAGCCTATTCTAAATGTCGATTTTAGCAATTCGAGTATTACGTCATAGATATTTTTTTATTTAGAGCCAATAAATGACATATTATTGGGAAGGTAAATATTCAGACTACTTTATTTTTTATGGAATACATCGCTTTCTACTTAAGCAGTCAAAAAATATATGATCCAAATCTGCAGTGACATTGCAAGTATCGAACAAGTCTGTATCCACAACTCCTATCTTCTTGAGGTGCGCCGGGTAGCACCCGTGACCAAATTATAGCCTGTTTATTGTAGTTACTTCTCTTCTTGAGTGTTTTAAATCTTTATGCCAATAACAAGCAGAGCTGTGTACTTCAGTACAAAAATGTACTGCAAATATGTACTGCAGTTTTTTAGGTACTTTAACTAGTTTACTTTAAGTACTTTTAATATTTCTGTACTGGTATTGTAAATTTGCAGTAGTTGTTTGCAATGTACTTGTACTGGGTACTTATTTTCTAAAAATTTTTACGAAGTATTACTTGTTACTTAAAAAGTACTGTAAAATCATATTCTACAAGTACTTTACGTAAGTACTCCAAGTACTAAAAAGTACTCCCAGTATTACAAAACACTCTCAGTATTAATACAAACTGTAAAACTATAACTACTCCAAGTACTTAAGAAAAAATGAGCCAGTATTTTATTTTAATAAATCAAGTAATTTTCATCAGCTCTTAGACTATTATATATTATGCGTTATAATTTTAAGTTGCCTTAAGTTTTATATTATATATTTTTTGCTTATTTCTTTTGTTGTAAATATATTATAAATAAAATGAGTATTAAAAATAGATCTTTTGTGACCTTACTGTAATTTTCATACATCATGTCGTATAATTCATACGATATTATAGTAATACCATTATTACCGTTATTACCATTACCAATCAATAATAATAAAAATGTGCTCCAAACATGAATTGTTTTAATGAAAATTATACTTCCAAAAACTTCACCGTTATTATTGATATTAGTATGTTGCTGTTGTAGTCTAAGAGCTGGGCACAAAATTTCAATATGACTTGGGTTATGAAAAGTTTCCATATCAATACGTCGTATACTAAGGGAGGACCCTGATTTGGGAATTTGCTGACAGCTCAAGCAGGGAGGGGCGCCGCCATATTGAAAAAATGACGCACAAAAAGAGTCTCTTTGAAATATCTCTCTTCGGGTGCCTCATACGGCAAAAAATGTTCTTATGAAAATAAAAGAACATTCAATTTTCTACGAATTACGTCCTATAGATTTTTTCGTTAAACTGAATAGTTTCGGTGCAGCAGCCGAAATTATGATTTTTTGTAATTTCTCTGTTTAGTGCGACTTTTATGAAGGAGTATTTTTGTGTTGAGACAAAATTTGTTTTCATACCTGAAAATCTTCAAATAAAGTTGATTTTACTTGTCTGCTCTATGTTCAATACTCGTTTCCACGCCACCTTGAGGTAGAGTATATGGCGCGTTTTCTTTTACGTGGTTGTACCCTATAGGCTAAATCCTCGACTAGCCTGCTTCTTGAGGCGTTATACGTGCTTGATGTCGAAGGCCCAGGTTCGTTATAGTCTTCAACAGTACTTTCTTCGGAAATTGCTTCCGTTGCGCTTATAATTTGCAAATTTTGTGACGGACAAAGCTGCGACAATGCACCAGCAATAGTCGACGAGCTTCATGACGATGAGGAAGTCGACTCTCCAGTCGAAACATTTCTCGAAAGTATGGAGAACAATCAATACGTAGAATCAGTGAACAGCGCAACGGAAGCAATTTCCGAAGAGACTACAACGAACCTGGACCTTCGACACCAGGCACCTAAAACGCCTTAAGAAGCAGGTTAAGGGACAACCATATAAAAGAAAACGCGCCATATAGTCTACCTCAAGGTGGCGTGGAAACGAATATTGATGATGAATGATGAATATTGATGATGTCTCCACATAAAAATACTCCTTCATAAAAGTCACACTAAATTGAGAAATTACAAAAAATCATAATTTCGTCTGCTACACCGAAACTATTCAGTTTAACGAAAAAATCTATAGTACATATTTTGTAGAAAATTTAATGCTTTTCATAAGAGCATTTTCTTGCCTCATGGCACCCGAAGCGAAATAATCCAAAGAGATTGATTTTGTTTGCCATTTTTTCAATATGGCATGGCCCCTCCCGCTCGAGCTGTCAGCAAATTCCCAAATCAGGGTCCTCCCTTAGCGTACAACGTATTGTTACGGAAACTTTTCATAACCCGAGTCATATCGAAATTTCGTGCCCAGCTCTCCGTCTATTGTACTACTGACTATTGTTGGCAATCCTAAAATTCTAAAAATGATTTTAATAATATTTATCTGATATTATTAGTGTTTTTAAAAAAGTACTTACAAATATATACTGCAAGTAATTCAAAATACTGGAAGTCGTTAAGGTTACTGTTTTTAAAAGTACTTGCAGTACTTGAAAGTACTGCAAGTATTTATAAAATACTCTAAGTATTCAAAATACTGAAAATACTTGAAGAGTACTTTACTTATTACTGCTACTGCAAATGCTTAATTTTAAGTACATTGCTGAATATTTCAAGTATTTCTGAAAAGTACTGGTACTTAATACTGCAAGTAAAACAAAAATTGTTTGATACTGCTTACTGGTTACTGCCAGTACTTTCATTGAGTACTGGTCACAGCTCTGATAACAAGTAGGAATATCTGGCTGAATGGTTGTGTAGCGAGTAGAATTTGTTATACTATATTCTTTCCATAAGGTTGACCACGCATTTTTACTTTTTCTTTCAATATACTTAGACACTCTTGGACGTGTAGTTCACTGTTCAAAATTTCTCCATCGTTAATACTTTTTTGTTATGATGTCTACTTCTTCATTGTGTTCTAAGCCTGTATGAGCTTTAACCCACACAAATTTGATTAACCTTCCTCTTTCTTTTAATTTATTTACTAACATTTTAATTTCAGCAATACGCGTATGAATAGTGTAGTTAATGTCTTGACTGTTAGCAATACTTTGAAGAACAGACAGTGAATCCGATAAAATGGTGCAATGTTCATGTTCATTTCTGACGACGTATTCTAAGGCTTTGGGGATAGCCATAGCCTCGGCACTATAAATAGAGGTATCTTCGTTAAGCTTATATGATCTGTGCATAAAATTAAATTAATAAAATTACTTACCTTATATGTGACTTCTTTTATCATCTTTAAAATACAATTTTGTATTTTTCAGGTAAAAAATCTGTTTTTCGAAAATTTTTACTTTTTCGGAGCGTGTAGCTCGAAAACGGTTGCGAATTCGAAAGAAATATATAAAATGAAAGTTGTCGAGAATTTCATGAGCTTTCATTCGGTATAAGAAAATTTTTCCCTACGACGCACCATTTTCGAGATATAAGCGAAAAAACCAAAAGTGGGACATTCTTTCCCCCCTCACCCCTCCGGCTCACCTCCTAGACGTCAGGACTTTTAGTATGTTTACTCCCTAAGAACCCTGAACAACTTTCTGAAGGAATCGCTTAGGTCCCTGCTCACGCACTCTACACCTCCTTTATTGACTGAGCTATATACAAACCTTGGTGAAAAGTTTCATTGCTGTCTCGAGAATTAGTTGACCTCGCCGCTGCGCGCCTCGGTCAACTATCTTATCTCTCGACAACAATGAAACACTTTCTACCTCGGTATGTAATATACTATTAAAACCTTATCACATGAAGAATTTCATTTATTTCCTTTGCCAAATATATTATCAAAGTAGGTGAATGTCAACATTATATTAAATTCTTTGTATCATTCCAAAGTGATGGTCATACAATGTTATTCTAATATTTACAATATATATTGTAAATATTTTCATCTTACACATGTACAATGTACACATTTTTATAAAGACGTGTCCCTTCAAAAATGTATCTCTATAAACTCATTTTGTGAAGAGGTCACTTGTAACCTTTGTGGTAATAAATTTCCACTTTTGTGGGTGAGCCAACTACTGTCGATTTCCTATGCTTTCCAGTTACATATGTTAACTGCAAACGATTTCCATTATGTTTTATGTCATTCTGTACCATTAACAGAATATTATCCGTGGTAAAAATGTATTTTACGATATTAACCTTATACTAGTACTAAAGTGTTAAACTTAAGTATAAGATGCCAGTTATTTCATAAATGTTAATAGAATAGTCCAGGTGATTTTAAGGCAGAGCTTTCGTTTAAAAATTTCCAATATTTCTTTTTAAAAGACGAAATAAAAGAATAAGTAGTATGTTTCAGTATTAGATTTTTGGACTCTTGCAACCTTGCTTGATTATTGTATGTGCATGTCTCTTTGTGGTCTGTGTTAAAAAAACAGTCATTATTTTAATTTGAAGTTTCACTTGTATTTCAGTCAATCAGAGAAATATATTTAGTTTTTGATGATATACTAGACTAGTATTACTATGAGAAGATGACAGGGCGGAGCCAAAATGCGCGAATACTTTTACCAGTGGCATAGCTTCATCTGAGGTATAGGGATGTGTAATTGCAATAAAAGTTTCGTGGTCAAGGAACTATGAAAATGGAGTAGATTAAAACTTGCCAACTGTTACGAGTAACCTTTGTTCAGGAGAAGTGTAAGAATAGTAAGTTGTACTAAACTTTGCCTAATAAAGTTGTTCTATTATTATTATTACCGTCGCCGCCGCTCTACTGTAGGGCACCGCCGCCGCTGGTGTTGATGTAGAAGAACGCACTACCGGGCGTCAAAATGACGCGACACCAATTTATTTCTCAGGGGGCGCCAGTCGCGTATTACCCCGTTCTTCTACCTCCCAGGCGGGTTCGAGATAAGATGACTTCGGTAGCCGAAAAGCGGGACCAAGGCTGCACTACCACAGATCGGAAACTACGCTCTCTCTGGACCCGAATTCCCTCGTTAGGGGTTTAGGCACCTCTTAATTTCCTGAATTTTTGCATAAAAAAATCCCAACCGAAGAATTTCTCTGCGGAGGGATTAGTTTTGGTACGCGAAAATCGCGTTTTGGTCCATTAATAACGGAATATATTTCTCAAAAAACGCATAAAAAAATCCCTATCGAACCTCCGTAAAACAACCAGAAGGTCGAACGTTAATGCGAATTAACTCGACACATCCGGTTTTCTATACGAAAGTTCCAGGGATTATAGACCGTCAACAGGCCTCAAGATCAATTAAGAAACATTAGTTCAAAGAATCCGTTTATTTAACAGAATTGGTTATACAAAATTCTCAAGAAAGAATCGTGCCTTCCCCAATCAAGGTAGTGACTTTCAGACCATACAAGCGAGAGCGCTCGCGCTAACGATCGATTAGGTAGAAAAGATTCATACGTACCTTCTCAGAATCAAAATGCGAGCTTTTAGAATCATTTCAGACTCTGGGTAAATGAATAATTAAGGCTGACTGAAATTAACTTAAAAAAGTTTTACTAAATGAATTTAGTTTCGCTAGAGACTACCTAGCTTTAAAGTTCTTGTATCGTGGAAATTCACGTACTCAAACACATTCAGAGGACTTATTACTGCATAAGTTGAGTGGCGTTCGATCAGTCCACGACTTACTAACCCTTATCACAGTCGATTAATAATATCGATTTGGCAGCGTCTCACCTTCGAGCGACTATTAGGCAAAATTGAATTTTTGGATTTTTATGCACAAGGCGTTTTCCTCTATAACTTTGTCATTTGAAAAGCCCCGTTATTGGCTTTTCTACCATCGCTTTGTCTGGACTACTCAACGTGCTCGACCAAATTGCGAGCCGCTGGGTCAATCCAAACTCTTTCCATGCGAGAAACCGGCCTTGTACATGTGCATTGATTTTTATCAATTTTTGCTTATCGGCACTACGCCGGCTTTGACAAAATCTTCTATTTTGCCTTTTGGATGCAGTGCATCGTTAAAATTTTATGCTCATACTTTAGAATTGTGCTTTCAATGATCGTACCTCAAAGGTCAATGTCTTTGGTTGAGGAATAAAAAATAAAAAATAATTTAAAGTATATTTTCGTGGTACTTTTTAAACTGACTTCGTGGTACTTTTGAAAAATCCAGTTTAAGACCAATTTTAGCGTACTTTTGAAAAATTGATTTTCGAGCCAAATTTCAAGGTACTTTTGAAAAACTAATCTGCGGGTGAAATTTTGGCGTACTTTTGAAAAATCGATTTTCAAGCCAAATTTCAAGGTACTTTTGAAAAGTTAATCCGCGGGTGAAATTTTGGCGTACTTTTGAAAAATCGATCTTCAAGCTAAATTTCAACGCAGTTTTGAAAAATTAGTCTGCAAGTGAAACTTTGGCGTACTTTCGATAAATCGATTCTTAGGCCAAATTTTGACGCCCTTCCAAAAATATTATTTTTCAAAGTCCAATTTATGGTACCTTTGAAAAAGTATATTATTCATAAATCTTTGTCATTATATACTTCTACTCTGATATTCTGAACCAAAAACATTTTTCCTAAGTGAAAATTCGGTGTTTCTTCGAATTTTCACCTGGTCATTTCCAACGCCTTATAGAACCCAAAACGGCCCTTGTGGACTGATCTGCGCCTCTGCAGACTCCCAAAAATGTCTTTAAATGAAATTTTTGCCTAAGTCGAATTTTAATTATGTCTTCAACTTAGGACGATTTTGGAGAGTTCTACAACACTCCCCTCCTTTGGTTGAATCTTTTCTACTCATCGATTGCCTTTAATTTCCATATTCACTTGTATGTCTGTATGCCTTCATTTGACGGTCTGACCTATGGTACAGATGTTTAAAAATAACGGCCTTAATTGGGGCAGACGGCTGATTCGCCTATCTAACTTAAAAATAAATACATTTTTTTAAACAATACGCCAAGTTGATACAACATTTTTATCAACTTAATTACACCCGCGTCGAGGTGCGAAGCGAAGCGAAGCGTAGCACAATTTTGATTAGCGTCCACTCTCACTAATTCGTTGCACTCGCTTTTTTGCCCTGGTCTCGCTCTTGCTTAACTTCGGCCCTTTCTAGAAGAGGCTGTCTATATCTCCATGCCGCAGCTTGGACGGTCCTCGCCTTTGAGTTCCAGACTTCACCATGCCGCGCCCTTGCGACAGGCTGGGTCATCTTTCCATTTCTGCACATGGAAAATGCAGTTCTGCAACTAGATTGACTTTTTAGCAAGTCGTCGACTGGGACGCGTCGACTAACAAACACAATGTGTTGTTTTTAATGAAATATTTTTCTAACATGAATTTTGTTAACTTATAATGGTTAGAAATTGGTTCTTCGTAAGGTAGATTGAATCGGCTTACGATACTCGTGCGGTCATCACTACTTTGTGAAAAAAGTATAAAAAAAAAATTGAAGCGTCTTCTTGAGCGAAGAACGGCTTCTGAAACTCGTCTCGTAGTTTCTACTTCGTAAGGTAGATTAAATCGGCTTACGATACTCGTGCGGTCATCACGACTTGTGAAAAAAGTATAAAAAAAAATTGAAGCGTCTTCTTGAGCGAAGAACGGCTTCTGAAACTCGTCTCGTAGTTTCTACTTCGTAAGGTAGATTAAATCGGCTTACGATACTCGTGCGGTCATCACGACTTGTGAAAAAAAGTATAAAAAAAAAATTGAAGCGTCTTCTTGAGTGAAGAACGACTTCTGAAACTCGTCTCGTAGTTTCTACTTCGTAAGGTAGATTAAATCGGCTTACGATACTCGTGCGGTCATCACGACTTGTGAAAAAAGTATAAAAAAAAATTGAAGCGTCTTCTTGAGCGAAGAACGACTTCTGAAACTCGTCTCGTAGTTTCTACTTCGTAAGGTAGATTAAATCGGCTTACGATACTCGTGCGGTCATCACGACTTGTGAAAAAAGTATAAAAAAAAATTGAAGCGTCTTCTTGAGCGAAGAACGGCTTCTGAAACTCGTAGTTTCCATTTTGGGTATACGTTAATTTTGTTGACTTAAAATGATTAAAATAGAAGTTGTCTTCTTGCATAAGAAAAACAGCTTCCGAAACTCGTACTGATTCGTACTTATGCCTACGTCCATTACTCGAACTTGGCGGCTCTCGCTCTTGAGAAGCTAGGCTTACCGGATCGCGCTCTTGCGTCGGGTTCGCCGTCTTTCTATGTCTGCTCATGGAGTAGACTTTAAATTTTCGATTCGACCGCATATAGGTCAAAATCGCCACTTAGAATTTTGAGAAAAAATATAAAAAAAAGAGAAAACGGCTATTAGCCGTGGTCGACCTCAGAAATATCTAGAGGTGACTCTTCTATATCTGGCTCATCTCGAGCATCATCGGGATCTCGACTTATTACATCCGGCTCGTCTTGAGCACTTGCGGGAACATTGATTTGAACTAGTGTGGTATCGCTACGTCGCTCTGACCTGGGCGCGATCTCATTGTCTGATGAGGAAGCGTCGTCACTAAGATGAATTTCATCCGGACTATCTTCTGATTCTTCAGACAATTCCAATTCAACATCGGGGTCTCCCTTAGGTGCCGGCCTGATGGCATCGACATGTAATCTCGTCGAAGTTACCCCCTTGTGAATGAGGTAAACTTCATTAGACAATCTCTTTAAAACCTTGTGTGGCCCACTCCACGACGGTGTGAAGGTATGATCCTTCCTGATCCTTTTAGTCATTACCATATCTCCCACTTTATATACGACCGGCGTTACCGCCACTTTGGGCGCGTAACGCCATTGGTAATTTGTTTGATTTTTACGAATCTCCTTGACTCTTTCAAGGCGGGGAACGTCCGCTTGATTACGACGCTCTTGTCTATAAGCGAACATATTCCAATCACCAATCTGCGGTAATTCATAGCCGAGTACTACGAAACTGGGCGTATGCCCCGTAGCGGCGTTTTTTCTTGTTCTCAAGATATATGCCATCTGACTAACATGTCGATCCCACTCGTCGTTGGGTGAACCATATAATAAGGTTTTTAAGATCTTCTTAGCTTCTTGCACCCTCCTTTCTATTGGATTGGCCTGTTGGTGGTAAGCTGCTGTGAAGAATCTTTCAATATTGTTACGTGTACAGAACGTATCGTAAAAGCCGGAATTGAAGTGGCCTCCCTGGTCGGAAATGATGACCCTCGGAACGCCATATCTCGCCACTAGTTCCTCTTCGATAAATTGTGCTATTGTTTTTCCACTGACTTGGGTGAACGCCTTGGCTTCGACCCACTTACTAAATACATCCTCTACCATTAATATATATCGGTTATCTGCATCTTTGGTTCGCTGAAGCGGTCCGATTACATCGACGCTTAGAACTTCGAACGGATGCGATGGAGCATGGCTTCTGAGAGGAGCCTTCGGTTGTGATTGTCTGCTTTTTACGGAATTACAAATAATGCACTCATTTAAATATTTGTTAACTAGTCTCGACAAATTATTAAAATAATAGCGGCCCGAGATGATTCTAACAGTTTCATCGCGGCCGGGGTGACCTACTTCCGGTCGGTCGTGAAAATGAGATATTACTCTCATGACCATACGTTTTGGTACGTATAATTTTTCTATAACATTTTCGCCTCTCGTCCAAAGTGTGCCGCCTATCACTTGTCTTGTATTGACGAATTTCACCTCTGCCTCGGTTTTATCTGCTTGTCGCACTAGAGTATTCCATCGTTCAATTTGGTCTTGGATATCTCTGGAGTGCGTTTGCGCTTCTCTGACCTGATCGTTTAATTCCAATGTGGTAATCACTGATATTCGTTCCTTGTACGAGAATTTTGGTGGGTACATTCTCTCCTCTTCGTCGTCTGCTTCGACGTTTGGGCCTTGAGGATTCCTGCTAAGATAGTCAGCCAATATATTTTCCTTGCCGGGACAATGTTCTATGGTGAAGCTGTATTCCTGAAGTAATAATGACCAACGTGTAAATTTCGTTTTCTCGTCCTTATGCTTATTTAACCATAGTAAAGCTCGATTGTCGGTTTTGACTATAAATGGACGGTCTGCCAAATATATTTTGTATTTCCTTATATAATTAACGACGCTCAAACATTCCAATTCATTAATATGGTATTTTCTCTCCGTCGGAGATAACGTATTACTAGCATAAGAGACGATGTGCTTCTGGTCATTATCCCCCAATTGATATAATACTGCAGATAATCCTATTAAGGATGCGTCCGTCTGCAGTATAAACATTTTATTGAAATCTGGCCGGTGCAGTCCTAGAGGTTTATTCAATACTTCTTTTAGTAAAATAAAAGCTTCTTGGGCTTCCGGATTCCACTTGAAGCGCCAGTCTTTCGAGAGTAGTCGGGTCAAGGGCTTTGTAATTATTGCAACATTAGGGATATATTCACGTACCCAATTACATAGACCAAGGAAACTCTGAAGCTGGCGCCTCGTCGTAGGGGCCGGATAATTTTGTATCTGTAATATGTGTTTTTCTAATGGTTGAGTGGTGTTGGCATTTATTTGATGCCCGAGATAGGTTATGCTTGACGTGGCTACCACACATTTTTCCGGTGACACCTTTAAATTATGCAAACGCAGGCGTTCAAAGACGGCTCTCAGATGGTTTACATGCTGTTCTATATTTTCACTGTAGATGATAATATCATCGAGATATACTTTGCAGAAATGATGCAAGTAGCCGGTCAATACGTCTCTTGCCATAAATTTTTGGAATGTACATGGAGCGGTCTTCAATCCGAAAGGCATCACGTTAAATCGGTAAGATGCTCCATCTAATGTTGTAAACGTAGAATAGTTTTTTGACGACTCCTCAAGAGGGATTTGCCAATATCCGCTCTTGAGGTCCAACACCGTAAATATGTTGGCGTTTCCTAGATCCTTTATACTCTCGTATATCTTTGGTAAGACGGATGCTTCGTCTTCCGTTACTTCATTTAAGTGACGATAATCAATGCAGAAGCGAGGCTTCTTGCCGGGCCTTTCAATTATAATGGGAGGCGAACTGTACTGAGCGGTACTCGGTTCTATGACCCCGGCTTTCAGCATCTCTTCAATTTGATCGTACATAACTTTTTTCTTAGTAGGAGACATAGGGTAGGGTTTGATATTGAACGGGCGGTCGTCTTTAACTTTTATTTTATGTTTCGTTGTCACCGTGGTAGCTTGGGTAGGCACCGCGGTGAACAATTCAGCGAATTCCTCGAATAGAGGTTTTAAATTATCGTTTCCGATGATCAGTTCTTCGGGAAGCCGGCATTGCTTTCTTGCTTGATGTGCCGCTTGATTCCAGAAGACGGTTATTCGCTCTTCAGTGCCGACGTAGACACATTTACGTTGATAATCGAATACGACATTGTGAGCATATAAAAACGGGGCTCCCAGAATGAGCTCTTCATTTAAATTTTGAATGACCTGAAACGTGGTCTGAAAGGGTACATCTAGTACATTAACGTTTATGGTCGTAGTCCCGAGGGATTCTACTAAACCATCGCCACAAGCCATAACAAAAGTTTGGGGAGCTGTAAGTTGATCAATGTCGTTCAAAAATTTCGGTTGGATAATATTCCTTGTCGAACCTGTATCCAATAAAGCGTTAACCGCTCGATTATTAATTATAATCTTAATGCGAGGCAGAGGGAAAGCGTCGTTGGTTTGATTGATAGATTCTAATGGAGTGAATCGGTGGGGAGATAGGTTGACTTCTTGATCCTTAAACAGGTAATTAAGGTCAGGAAGGTCATCGAAGTTTTTTAATTTAAACTTCTTGCTTCGGAGCTTCCCCGAGGGTCGCTTCGAGCCTGCTGGGGCCTGGTAGGCGGGGCTGGTACAGTTCGGCCTGGGCCATCGCCTCTGACCCCCGCTTGGTTTCCCGTATTCATATTACGATAGGGATTGTTTGGGCATTCTGCATGAAAATGCCACTGCTCCGTTGGGCAATATCTGCAAGGGCGATACGGGACTCGGGAGTTCCTTACGTCTCCAGTACCCCTTCTCGGTATATCCCCTCTGGGCAGCGAGGAAATATTATTTGCAAAATGCACCCTTGGTGCTGGCGGATTATCTCTTCTTTGAGATCCATTGAATGGTGTCCTAGATGCACCAAAGGAACTGGAGGACGGCTTCGCTAATGCGGAGGGTTCCGTTCTCCAGTTACTGCTCGATTGCTGATTCCCTTGAGCTGAAGCGGTAGAGGTGGACGCTTCTCGGTCTTTGCTTTTTTTTGCATTTTGCAGAATCTCGAATTCTTTATTCTCATCCATGATTTTGGCCATTTGTTCGGTCATCGTCACTAGTGTATTTGTATCTAGTATGACGGCACTCTTTAGGAGCATTTTCATATCAGGTCTCAACTGATTGAAGATGGTAGCCGCCTTCATCCCCTCCGGCTTAAACGGATCGATCCTGTTGAAGAGGCATACCTTCCTGGAAATAAATACTGACGTATTTTCCTCGGCATCTTGTTTCTTGCCATATAAATTAGCTACTGCTTCGGTGAGTACTTCACCTGAATCGTAACGGCTTCTGAACCGCTCGAGGAATAGAGGATACGTGGTAATTAGGGTTCGGTATTGTTCGAACCATTTCCTAGCATCGTCTTTGAGCTGTTCTGATATTTTATACAGACGGTCGTTATCCTGCGTAATTCGTACTCGGACGAAAAATTCCTCCATATGATGAATGAAGGTTTCAGGGTCTTCGTGTTCGAAGCCATGAAATTCCGCATTTGGATGCTTCGACCGATACTTATGCTCGTGTGTGGCTTCGCTTAGAGCTTTGGCAAGACCTGCTGCCATTTGGGCAAACACTTGTTCTGAGGAGGGCTGTATGACTCCTTCAGTGGTACTCGGGCCAACCCCCGAACTACCCAGTACATCCTCCGCGCACGGCCTCTCTAACCCTCTAGAGACGTTGTCCATCACAGATGTCGGCTCGTCGTAAAACTGGAAAGGCGTTGATTCATCCATATCCTTTCCAGAAAGCCCTGCTGACTAACAACGCCCCACGTTGGGCGCCATGTAGAAGAACGCACTACCGGGCGTCAAAATGACGCGACACCAATTTATTTCTCAGGGGGCGCCAGTCGCGTATTACCCCGTTCTTCTACCTCCCAGGCGGGTTCGAGATAAGATGACTTCGGTAGCCGAAAAGCGGGACCAAGGCTGCACTACCACAGATCGGAAACTACGCTCTCTCTGGACCCGAATTCCCTCGTTAGGGGTTTAGGCACCTCTTAATTTCCTGAATTTTTGCATAAAAAAATCCCAACCGAAGAATTTCTCTGCGGAGGGATTAGTTTTGGTACGCGAAAATCGCGTTTTGGTCCATTAATAACGGAATATATTTCTCAAAAAACGCATAAAAAAATCCCTATCGAACCTCCGTAAAACAACCAGAAGGTCGAACGTTAATGCGAATTAACTCGACACATCCGGTTTTCTATACGAAAGTTCCAGGGATTATAGACCGTCAACAGGCCTCAAGATCAATTAAGAAACATTAGTTCAAAGAATCCGTTTATTTAACAGAATTGGTTATACAAAATTCTCAAGAAAGAATCGTGCCTTCCCCAATCAAGGTAGTGACTTTCAGACCATACAAGCGAGAGCGCTCGCGCTAACGATCGATTAGGTAGAAAAGATTCATACGTACCTTCTCAGAATCAAAATGCGAGCTTTTAGAATCATTTCAGACTCTGGGTAAATGAATAATTAAGGCTGACTGAAATTAACTTAAAAAAGTTTTACTAAATGAATTTAGTTTCGCTAGAGACTACCTAGCTTTAAAGTTCTTGTATCGTGGAAATTCACGTACTCAAACACATTCAGAGGACTTATTACTGCATAAGTTGAGTGGCGTTCGATCAGTCCACGACTTACTAACCCTTATCACAGTCGATTAATAATATCGATTTGGCAGCGTCTCACCTTCGAGCGACTATTAGGCAAAATTGAATTTTTGGATTTTTATGCACAAGGCGTTTTCCTCTATAACTTTGTCATTTGAAAAGCCCCGTTATTGGCTTTTCTACCATCGCTTTGTCTGGACTACTCAACGCGCTCGACCAAATTGCGAGCCGCTGGGTCAATCCAAACTCTTTCCATGCGAGAAACCGGCCTTGTACATGTGCATTGATTTTTATCAATTTTTGCTTATCGGCACTACGCCGGCTTTGACAAAATCTTCTATTTTGCCTTTTGGATGCAGTGCATCGTTAAAATTTTATGCTCATACTTTAGAATTGTGCTTTCAATGATCGTACCTCAAAGGTCAATGTCTTTGGTTGAGGAATAAAAAATAAAAAATAATTTAAAGTATATTTTCGTGGTACTTTTTAAACTGACTTCGTGGTACTTTTGAAAAATCCAGTTTAAGACCAATTTTAGCGTACTTTTGAAAAATTGATTTTCGAGCCAAATTTCAAGGTACTTTTGAAAAACTAATCTGCGGGTGAAATTTTGGCGTACTTTTGAAAAATCGATTTTCAAGCCAAATTTCAAGGTACTTTTGAAAAGTTAATCCGCGGGTGAAATTTTGGCGTACTTTTGAAAAATCGATCTTCAAGCTAAATTTCAACGCAGTTTTGAAAAATTAGTCTGCAAGTGAAACTTTGGCGTACTTTCGATAAATCGATTCTTAGGCCAAATTTTGACGCCCTTCCAAAAATATTATTTTTCAAAGTCCAATTTATGGTACCTTTGAAAAAGTATATTATTCATAAATCTTTGTCATTATATACTTCTACTCTGATATTCTGAACCAAAAACATTTTTCCTAAGTGAAAATTCGGTGTTTCTTCGAATTTTCACCTGGTCATTTCCAACGCCTTATAGAACCCAAAACGGCCCTTGTGGACTGATCTGCGCCTCTGCAGACTCCCAAAAATGTCTTTAAATGAAATTTTTGCCTAAGTCGAATTTTAATTATGTCTTCAACTTAGGACGATTTTGGAGAGTTCTACAACATTGACACTGAATGTCACGTAATTCTTTCTTATTGGCTTAGAATGATGGAGAGCACAAACTCGTTTCTGCGCATATTTTTTTTGCTGTCATCCTCTCATAGTAATACTACTTTACGTACGCAAGACACATTAATATACAGTATGCCAGATGAACAAATACCGCCATTGATGATGAAACATCTATAAAAAAAATAGTATTCTATTTTTAGTGCATCACAGCTTATTTGCTTGCACACATTAATTGTTGATGCTTATGAAAAAAAATTAAGAATCAAAAGAGAGCTATTATATACGGGACGGGACGCTCTTGAATGTCTGTTAAAATTTCAGCAGTGACAAAAGTGTATGATTTGTCAATTTTTCAAAAACGTGTATGTTTTCCACATTTATGAACTCGTTTATAAGTCACAGGGACCTTGACAGCGGGAGCGTGAGCGTGAGCGAGAGCTTTAGAGCGTTTATGGCGTGTGCGTCACGAGAAGCGTACGGTCTAAGATTATTTGAAGCAGGGACGAACAGTGTCGGCTCAACCAGTCTTGCACTAAAGAATGAAAGAAATAAAATCAATCTCTCAAATAGATTTATTTAAAATTAAATAAAATATATTCAAAATAAAACGAAACAACTCTCCTAAAAAATGAAAGTAAATAATGAAAAATTAAAAAAAAATAAAGAATCAAGATTAATAATTAGTTGTAAATATTTATTATTGAAATGAAAAAGAACAACATTCAATCTTCCTCTCCTTCACTTTGAAAACATTTTAGTATTTTACAATATTTAATCAAATATGATTAAGTTTTCACAATATTATTAATATTTATTAGTATTTCCTGGGTGAACGAATGGACATTTTCAAAATATTTAATTCTATTAAAGTAATTTCGAAAATATTTTGTAAAATGTTTTTAAAACATTCTGTTGTTTTTATTTTCTTGACCGTTGATATCAAATTAACTTGATGAAGGTATATCCTGGGATTATCGGTCTTTATAAAAAATTACTTTTTTTTGTTACGTTTCAGTTTATTCAACCATAATCGCCAGAGAACTATAATTAAGTAAAGACAAATTTTTTTTAATGCCATTTTTTATACACATGGATATAAATTTCTTACATTAATTAATAATATTGAATTTTACACTACAACTATTTACATTTTAGGTATGTTATATTTGAGTGTTTAAAAGCAACTAAAAAATGAAATTAAGTATTGCCTGTCTCCATTGAATATAGTGGTTTGTTTATGTTATTATAGACTTGATTGATGTGTATTAAGATTTGAAGTTTTTTGTTAAAGGGTGATGTGAAATTTTATGGTTTAAAAATACTATATTTAGTAAACTTGGTGGAAAGATGTAAAAATATTTAAATTATGTAATAATATTACCTTTTTATATTTAATTTAATAAATTAAAATATGTAAGAAAAGAGTAATTTTATTATAAAGACTGATAATCCCAGGATACACCTACATCAAGTTAATTAAAATATTTTGAATACATTGAAAACATTTAATTACACTCGCGCTTCATTTAATTTAATACAAGAATATTTAATACACATATAGCTTGAATAATAAAAAGTAATCAGTTATTCAAGCGATTATTATTCAGTTATCTATTACTCATTTAAAATCTAAAATATTGTCGCACGGCTATGTCGAAAATAATTCAGTGTGTACAAATGTTGCCCCATTATCAATTACCTCCACATCCAGTGGAAGTATAGTAACGACAAAAAAATTTTTTAAAAATTTTTATTGTTCAAATAGGCTTAGAATGTCACGAAACGTCGAGATTTTAAGTTTGAGCGAAAAAAAATTTCTCTCTGTCGGTCTGTCTGTCGGCCTGTCTGTCGGTCTGTCTGTCTGTCTGTAACTTTTTTTGTGCGCACGTTCACTCTGGAACCGTTTAAGATATTGACTTGAAATTTGGTACACATATGTACTTTAACGAGATCTAGAACTAGATTATATTTTCATCTTATTCCGTCGAAGGGTTGGGGGGTAAATTGGGGTAAATTTGAGGAAAATAGGTAAATCAAGCAGGTAAGAGTCCATAAAAGAAGCTAAGGTCTCAAAAAAAATTTTGGCATTAACCACCCCCCATTACCACCCCCACCCCATTATTAAAGGGGATGAAAAAAATGTGATTTAGTGTGTGTACAAGAACCAGACACCTCAAAACGTTTTTTTATTTCATCCACCCCCACTACCACCCCCTATCACCACCCCCACCCCGCTACCGATGTGGGGTATCGTTTTATGAGTTTTTGGGGTAGAGGATTTCAAATATTATATTATTAAAGTTCCATAAACAATTATTTCCACATACAAAATTTTTTCGTTGTGAGTGACTTGGATAAAAATTGTGGATGTGGAAGTAGTGATTCCTTGGGCAGCGGTTTTTTAACTTCATGAAAGAATGAAAGAGATGAACGTATAATTGTAGAAGTTTAATAGAGTGGAAAGTCATAGGTAGTTTAACAATTACCGCTTGATATGTGCATGAGTGAGAACAAATTTCAAAGGAAGGCGTATCTCGAGCCATACACACGCCATAAACGCTGAACCCGACTTTATACGTGATCCATAAAGGAAACAGAACGCGCACTTATAGTCTAGGAGATAGCTACATATATGGGGCGTGGAATATAACCTGTTGGCATTGCTGTTATGTTTTAGCAAATATTTTTCTGAGTATTTTAGCTTATGTGAGTCAGACCTCCCCCGACCGTTTTGGTGCTAGCCGCCATCGAAAATATTTAATTGTAGAACATAACCCTTTGGGGCTTAGTGTTAGTTGAAGAGGGTATCTTGGCATCAGCATTCGATATATGCCAACATCTTTTCTCCGTGCAATTGGGTGTACTAGCGACATCATTTATGGCCAAAAGTAGAACTTAGTATAACCATTTCTGACCAGGCGGAAAATTTTCGTTCTCAATGCCCATTGCTGGAAAACCATATGCCAACATTTTCTGCTTGACCATTTTCCAGATTTTTTGGCCAAAAATTGGACTTTTCGCCTAAAACGGGCTAAAACTAGTGCATTTCAAAAAATATATATTGGCACTTTCTCAGACTTGTAGCTTTTGTACCAAAGAATAGTGGGTGCCAACATTTTTTTCTCAATGTAACCTTTCAAACCACCCCCAAAACCTCCAAACATACCGATTATTATGCCAAAAAGGATACGAAAATGACACATTTAGCGAGTAATGCGGGGACGGATGGGATAAAAAAAATATTTTGAGGCCTTTGGTTATTGTACACTCACTAAATCACAATTTTTTTTCAACCCCTTTTATAATGGGGAATGAGTAGTAATGGAGGTTGCCATTGCCAATTTTATGGACTTTTACCTGCTTGATTTACCTATTTACCCCCATTTACCCCGATTTACCCTCAACCCTTCAATGGAACAATATGAAAATATAATCTAGTTCCAGATCTCGTTGAAATACATACGTGTACAGACAGACGACAGCCAGACGAGAGACAGACGACAGACAGACGACAGACAGACGACAGACAGACGACAGAGAGATATTTATTTGCTCAAACTAAAAAGTCTCGATGTTTCATGACATTCTAAGCCTATTTGAATAATAAAAATTTTTAATTTTTTTTTGTCGTTACTATACTTCTACTGGATGTGGAAGTAATTAATGCATTATTATATTTTAGTCCTTAAATTATCCATATAAGGCAATTTTTAATGGTTTTTACTTTTTTACACATTTACATTACCAAAAAATGTTTATAGGTCTAGTTTTACTAAAATCTTTATTGTGAACAATTTAGTATTTCGCTTCCACATCCACTAGAAGTAACGCAAAAAAAAAATTGAAAATGTGCCTTGTTCAAATAGGCTTAGAATGTCATAAAATGTCCAGAATTTCAGTTTAATCAAAAAAAATTTCTATCTATCAGTCTGTCTGTAACTTTTTTTATGCGCACGATTACTCTGGAACCGTTAAGATATTGACTTGAAATTTGATACACGTATGTATTTTAACGAGATCTGGAAATAAATTATATTTTGATCTTATTCCTTTGAAGGGTTGGGGGGTAAATAGATCAAGCAAGGAAGAGTCCATAGAATTGGTGTTTAGTATTATATATAAGAGAAGCTAAGGTCTCAAATTTTTTTTTGACATTATCCAACCCCCATTACCACCCTACTATAAAGGGGGTGAAAAAAATAAAATTGTGATTTAGTGTGTGTACAAGAACCAAAGGCCTCAATTTTTTTTCTTCATCAGACCCCACTATCACCACCTTCCACCATCCCCAGCCCCACTACCGTTGCCCCACCCCCACTACCTTCGTTTTTTAGGGTTTTTAGGGTATAGTTTGGGTGCCAATCAAAAAAGGTGGAAGTAAGGTGTAGTAGAGGTTTTTTAACGGTTATCGGCACTTTAGTAGGCCTAGTTTAAGAATCCGGTTGATGCCACTCTGGCATCCTTGGGCATTTTGAGATATTCAAGATGGTGGCTTATCTAAGGTGCAATTTTAAAAAAAAATTAATTTAGCAAATGTTGGCATGTGATACATCGTTTTCTATGTTTTTCTGGTTCGAGAACACAAATATGAGGTCTAAAAAGACTTAGGGGCAATTCCTTCTGTGTTGCCCAAAATATAAAATAGGTGTCGATTGTGGGTGTTAAAATCAAATTCGATACAAAAAGAAACATACCTCAGAAATGAGATGCAATTATGTTTTACAACAAATAATTCCCCCTTTAATGTAATATTAAACTTTCTTCGGTAAGGAGCTAAAAAGTTATTTTTAATTTCTTACCGAAGAAAGTTAAGACCTAATTCAGGTTTATGTTTTTTGAGGTCGATTAAACAGCAATATTGAGGTTGTTTTTAAAAAATGTACAATTTTTATAGCTTCGTGTTATGGAGTAAACAATGCTAGTAAAATGACTGATGTTAGAATTTCTCTATGGGCTAAAAAAGTTGAACAAGCCCAAATAAAAGCACCACCATTCTCTGCTCTTCCACCAACTACTGAATGTTTTCAAGAAAACGTAAAAAAGGTAAATTTCCAAACATTTTTGTGGTTGTCTGTAATGGATTTCTCTTGACCAAATATAGATGCCACTCAATACGGGTGGCAAGCTGACGAGGATAAAATGGAATTACATCCGATCCACTTGCCAAAAAAGATTCAAATTGCCCCAGATTATATTTTGGCACTAGCAAAATGCTCACACAAGTCAATAAATCCGTGTAACACAACACGATGCAGCTGCGTGGCTAATGGATTGTCATGCAGTCTAATGTGCAACATTCTTGCCAGAATTCTCATACGAAAATTTCTGAAAATATAACTTCTGACAGTGAAGATTCCGAAGAAGATTAATTGTTGGTTTTAACGTTTCGTTGTTTACAGTTTGTAAAAACAGAATTAAAAAAAAACCTAAAAAAATTTTAAAAATTACAAAAAAAAACAAGTAAATCATAAAAAAAGTAAAATAAAAAAAGGATGATTAAGTCTTTCCACCCTAAAAAATACAGAATATTAATTTTGCGTTTGTTAAATTTTTTAAAAACTTGTTTTGAGCTAGCAGGTCCATTTAACCAATGTTTTTAAAAGGTCATTCAACCTACTCACGCATTTTAGGAGTACGCCCCTACGCATACCACTTTTAAGGATATGGATATCCGTATTCTTAAAGCCTAATTTGGTTATGCATCAAAACTAGGTACTATTTTTTTTTGCTTCAAAAATTAATTTATTCTCCGAATCAGCCGCCCTCTTAATAAAGTAAATTAGCAACACTTAAAGATTACTTCCTGCACGATTTTTAACCTCAAATACTAACTCACAGACCTTAAAAACATATAAAACGACGTGCCACACACCCATATAATGAAATATTTGGAAAAACATTTTTTTCACTCTAATCCAGTCGCCATCTTGAATATCTCAAAATGCCCAAGGGTGCCAAAGTGGCATCAATCGAAATCGTAATGTTGACCCTTTGAAGAACCAAAAACAGCCAAAAAACCTTTACTATACTCTACTTCCAGGTTAGGGTAAAAATCCTTATTTGGCACCCAGACTAGTAGGCGATTTCAAATAATTTCATTAAAGTTCCAAAAACAATTATTTACACATACAATTTTTCTTTAGTTGTGAGAGGCTTGGATAGAAAATCTGGATGTGGAAGTAGTGATTACTTGGATTACTTGGGTTTTTAATTTTGTTACGCGATTACTGGGACTAGAGATAATAAGGAAAATAGTGGAAAATTTCAATGCTAAAGCATAGATTGATAGCGAATTTCATTAGCTTAAACGGCAAATAATTCAAATTTGTTTGGATTACGGAGAATATAATACAAAGTATTATAAGTAAGTCAACATAATGTACAACATTTACATAGAACCTCAAAAAATCACATCTACACTTGGTTTATTTTCACTTTAATGCTATTTTCAGATAACTTACTTTGTTTTGCCGAAACTGTTTCGGAAATATCGGTTCGTATTTTTTTTTTGGTAGTATATACATATTTTCTTACTAGATGTAAATTTCTAGCAATACTAAACTGGTCAGTCATACTAACCCACTACACAATAGACACTGTGACCAAGCATGCTCGCCACATAACACACTTTAGCCTATTGCGCTACTGTGTTTGCAATTTTGATAGGTTATAACTGTTGTGCTTATGAAGAAAGCCTTTTCCACAAGCTGATTGGGTGAGCTGATTGGGTGTTTAAAAAGACACATCTTAAGAAATTACAACTAAACAAAGAAATCATAGAAATTCACTTTAATTTTCGTAATAATTGAATAATATTCATCGGTAAATTTTTCAAAGAGCTCATTTCAGTTTTTTGGAACGGTTATGAAATTATTTGTTAGTTGTCACTTCCGTCGCTTACTGGGAAGTGTAATCGTGAAAAAATACACTTCGAGATTTCTCCGGATTTTCACGTTTCATGTAGATTACGAAACTTAAAGTTATTTAATTCCGCCAGTCTGTACGTATGTATGCCTGTCTGTCTGTCTGTCAGTTGGTTCTATATTTACAAAATCGCTTGACGGAGAAAAACAATATTAAGTAGGTACTACCTAGATAGATGACGCTACTGCCAATGAGGAACTGGGATGTACTTTTAGTGGGAAATATACAGAGTGGACAACCTAAAAAATAATTAGTGAAAAAAAATATTATGAGGGACCATAATAATTGACATGTCGTTAAGTTTCAGTTAAAAATGTACAGAGTGAACATCTTTAAAGAAATAATTAACGAAAAAATACAATAGGTGGGTATCAGGAGTGGTTTGTGCCAAAAATATTTTGATACCTACCTTGGCTTCTCATACATACACTTAATCTCAATTTTATGGACTCTTACTTTCTTGCTTTACCTATTTATCACCACCTACTTATCCAATCCTTCAGTGGAAAAAGATCAAAATATAACCTAGTTCCAGATCTCGTTATAATACGTAGGTGTACCAAATTTCAAGTCAATATCACAAATCGTTCCACCAGTAATCGTGCGCGCCAAAAAAAGTTACAGATAACGACCGAAAGGCAGACAGATTTTTTTTCTCAAACTTAAATTCTCGATGTTTCATGACATTCCCAGCCTATTTGAACAACAAAAATTTCATTTTTTTTTTACGATTACTATACTTCCACGATGTGGAATTAAAAGATGTATATGCTACTTTTAAATCGTTTTCGTTAAAAACAAAATATTTTAGAATATTAAATATATTAAACTCAAGTTTAATTAGATTTATTTACTTTAAAGCATAGGTAATTAATATAATAAATCATGAAATTTTCCTTTACTTAGTGAAGCCGCACAAAGTTTCTAAATTAAGATTAAAAGTTTTATGTAGGGATCATGAAAGTATTAATTAATAAGTAATGGATTTGATAACATTATAGTCAGAAGTAAGTTATGACAGTAACGATTCATATCTGTTTCTTCTTCCTTTGAAATAAATTTAGTTAGTACTTTCTGAAACTTTTCAATTTGGAATACGATTCGCATAATTTCCAATATATAGGGTGTTCAACTTTCTCCATGAAGCGAGATGTAGATACCCTCCACATAGATACGGGACAGAATTTGCTATATTTATTATCGAGTTTTGAATAATTATTATTTTGATCATTAAAAAAATGAGATAGCACTAACAACGATGATTGATTGAGTAATCTGTAAATTTACATATAAATTTTTATGATGATGAAAAACAGTTTTATTTCAATCAAAAAGGTTCTATGATATGCAAGTTCGAAGAATGACACACATGTAAAGTATGTATCTACAAATCGTTTATTATTGAGCTACGATAATTCGAAAAGAGTTTAAATATAACTAAATCAGCAACATAAAATAGATATATTTACAACTTAGCTGCTATTGTTCATCAGAACTCAGGTTTAAATTTAAATTTATTGAAAGACAGTGTGCCATACTATAAGTACAATCCGCCCCCCGTGGTTGATTCCAACAGATTCACTCTTTATTACGATAGGTCAATTATTACTGAAATTGCATACCTGATCGATATAGATGTTCCAAATACACATAATATTCAAAGTACTATAACTGAGAAGACACGCAAATATTTAGATCTGAGCGATGAAGTAAAGAAAATGTGGAAGCTTGATAAAGTGTGTATTGTGCCGATTGTCTTATTTACCACTGGAGTAATCATTACATGAGAATCTCCAAACCCTGGGCATTAAGAAGGAAACCTATATGCTATTTCAGAAAGCAGTCATTCTGAACACTGCACGCACAGTCAGAAAATTCTTAAGTCATGATTAGATGAGAGTGCTTGACAATTAGTCCGTACCTCATGTTATACCAGTGAAAAATGCTGAGATGAAAAAAAAATAATAATAATAATAATAATAAAAGTACGGAAAACGGACCGGCAGCCTCCACGCGGTGTACCTGGACAGGCAGAGTAGCCGATGTCGAAAGCTTCTGGAAAGGAATCTACGAAACGACACGTCTGTTCGATAGCAACACTCCAGCAATAGCAACACACTTCGAGGCTCTGTGCCACAGAACCTTTGAAGAGCCGGAAGAAGTGTGCCCGGCAATCAGTCCGGAGAAAGTCCAACAAGCTCTCGTTGGCACCAAGAACTTCGCTGCTCCGGGGCCAGAAGGCATAAATAACTGGTGGTGGAAAAAATTTCCTTCCACCCACCGTCGTCTGGCCCTAATTTTCAACAAGTGGTTGAACGAGAGGCAGCAGATTCCGGACTGGTTTGTCGAGGGACGTACTGTGCTCATCCCTAAAAAGGGTGATCTGTCTGACCCAAGGAATTATAGACCAATCACCTGTCTGAACTCCTGCTACAAGCTATTTACTCGTATCTTGTATGCTCGGACACTGCGGCAGGTTGATCCGGTCTTCCAGCAGATATACGAGAAGCGTGGCGCCAAGAAGGGCATGGCAGGTTGTAAGGACAGCCTGCTGGTAGACCGCTGTATTACACAGGACTCTGTACAGTACAAGCGGATGGCCTGGATTGACTATCGTAAGGCATTTGACACAACAGCACATGAACTTTTGTTACATTTGCTCAAATGTCTTGCGGTAGCAGAGCCACTAGTGAGATGCATAGAACAACTGCTGCCACTCTGGAGGACCCGCTTCACAATAACATCAGGTGCACAGCGGGTTACAACAGAGCAGGTGGCATTCAGAAGAGGAGTATTCCAGGGAGATTCTCTGAGTCTCCTCCTCTTTTGCATCTCACTGCTGCCGTTATCTGTTGAACTCCGCCAAACTCGCGGGTACCACTGTGGACCACCCAGCAACCGGAGGCATAAGGTCACTCATTTATTCTATATGGATGACTTGAAACTGTATGCCTCCGGAAAGCGTGAATTTCAAAATGCTCTAAGGGTGGTCGAGGAGTACACGCGGGCCATTGGTATGGAGTTCGGGTTGAACAAGTGCGCGGTCGTCCACCTCAAGAGAGGGCGATGCGGGGAATTTTCTGAGGACGCGCAGTTCGCAGACGGAAGCATCTTAAGACATCTGGATGTCGGAGAGACCTACACATACCTGGATGTGCAACAACATCACATCCAGGATGTGCAACAAATCAAGGAATCTCTTCGCGGCAAGTACAGACGCCTACTCCGAAAGATTTGGTCGTCCGAACTTTCGGGGAAGAATAAGCCGTCTGCTACTAACATGCTTGCCGTTCCTGTTCTGCTCTACTCCTTTGGGGTAGTAAAATGGTCGGTAGATGAGCTGCGCCAACTAGACAGAGACACCCGCAAGATGATGAACATCCATAGGAGTATTCATCCTAGATCGTCCGTTCCTCGTGTTTACCTCCCACGTCATCGGGGGGGCCGAGGACTCGGGTCTGGAGTGTATGCATGACAGAGTAGTACTGAGTATAGCATGTAACAAACATCCTCAGGAGCTCGGATCCGCTCCTGCTATTAGTGAGATATCACGAAATCGCACGATTGTTTAAGGCAGCAAAGAGAGCCGCAGATGAACTCGGTCTCGTATTCGACGTCAGAAGAGGCGACCGGCGCGGTGCTGACCCAGAGTCAGTCACTGAGCTTCAGCCAACTCGTCTGAAAGGCCTAATAAAACTGGGTTTATCGACTAGGCTGACATTCGCCTTTTTAAGTCAGCTGGGCTTAAGTCGGAGATCGAGGGATTAATTGTGGCCTGTCAGGATGGTGTAATAAATACCTTGGTCTACCGGAGCCGCGTAATGGGTGTAGAGGTCTCTGATACCAACTGCAGGACCTGCCGTCAGGCGCCGAAATCGCTGATGCATTTGCTTTCAGCGTGCCCGGTATACGCGATTTCGGCCTACATCCACCGCCATAACGCGGCTTTACGAGTGCTATACTACCATCTACGGCACTCGTATGGGGTAGATCAAACACCAGTGCTGCCTTACATCCCCGGAGATATTGAGTCCGTTGTCGAGAACGAGAGGTGCCGATTTTATTGGAACTACTCGTTCCCGATCGTCAGGCTAATTCAAGCCAACAAGCCTGACATAGTCCTCCTTGACCATCAGAACAAAGTGATGTTTGTAATCGAATTCTCAGCACCTGCTGAGACAAACATCGCTTTGAAGGAGGGGGAAAACCGGACCAAATACCGTGATCTGCGGCAGTCTCTATCTTGCTAACAATAGCCGATTTAGACTGTAAGACCAGAGTAATCTGAGAATTAAAAAAAATAATAATAATAATAATAATAATAATTTCTGAATTCATCTGTATAAAGTAATAGTAACAAACAAGTATCTTGCTATAGCCAATACTTGTTCCAATACCCACCTTCAGTGGAGAAGTTTAAACCGATAATAATAATAATAGCTTTATTTTCATAAGACACGTTTTACATGCATGGAAAAAATGTCAAAAAATAGCAGGTATACATTATAAGATAAATACAATAAAAGTACATAGAACAAATAGAATATTTCATATATAAGGCAAATGTTAAGACCAAAATAATTTTATTTATGATACAGAAATTACAATAAAACGGTTAGCAAGTCAACAAACTATAGCATTAACATCACAATACGAAAAATGTAGTAAATAAGTAAATATAACTTTATTATGTTTCAAGGTGAGAATTAAAATACTCGTCAACAGAATAGAATATATTTTCTAGAACATACTTTTTTTACTATTTTTTCCAATTTGTTTAAATTGGTTATTTGTTTTACATTGTTAGGCAAATGATGATTTTAAATGTTTAAAGGCCCATTTGCCGAAAGTGACAAGTGATGACATGGCAAAAGTAAATTATCTTTAACGCGTAGATTATAATTTATTTCTCTATCGGCAAAGTTTGTCATTTGCGAGATTGCGAGATTTGTCATTTTGCCTTCTTTTTTACATGCAGAATATTGGCCAATATGTACACTGTACATTGAAGGAACTGTTAAGATTTTTACATCAATGAACAACTGCCTGCAGGAACAACTCGTACTTTTAAATAACATTGTTCTTATATACAATTCTTTTTTGTGATATGAGTAAATCACTCACCCTGCTTGAATTACCCCAACATATAATACAGTAGTTCGAGTGTGGGTTCACGTGTGCAAAATAAAATATTTTGAGTATATCTGAACTTAGACAATAGGGTCATTTCGACCTATTCCAAAAACATTATTTTCTTGAAGAACGACTTTTAAAAAGATGATCTACCAAAAATTATCAAATTCTGTCAATCCAATCATATTAAAAAAAAATTATTAAAGTCGCGTGGCGCATCTAAATCCGACCGAGCCGAATGACGTCATTAGGCTTAAAGCTGTGAGGTGACTCCTGTACAATACACAGGGCGCGCGCTATATTGCTCTCATTAGGTTAGTTCAATGTTGTTAAGCATCGGATAAAGATATTGTTAAACTTCGAAACTGTTTTGTTTTGTGATTTGAATAAAAATGTCATCATACAGCACCAAAAATAAATATAAATATTGTATTGTTCCTGAATGCAAAAGCACGACGCGCGACGGCGTCAACACCAGACAAATTCGTTTGCCGACAGACAAAAAGAAAAGAGTTCTTTGGCAACAAGCAATGCGTCGGGCTGTCCTGTTAAATGAAAAAACTGGAGCCTATTGCTAATTTTAATGTAAGTTAATTAGGTTAATAAAAGGTAAAGGTAAATACCAATAAGCATAAAACTTGTAAGAGAGATATATTTTTTAAATAAATAAGTAAGTATAAATTATGACAGAAGTTTAGAAGGAATAAAATAGCCAAAAAAATATCACAGTCGAAGCCATTTACATGCTGGCTAGAGTTAGTCACCGCTGTCCGTACTTCAATTTTTTTTGTAATACAATGAAAATAATATGAGAGATTTAAGGTGGGCGGTATCGTGAACGTAATTCGAAAATTTCTCCTCTCAAATCATTTTCTTAAGCACGGCACCGGCACCCTTAATCCGCTAAAATGTAATGTAAAAACCGTGGAAAACACAAACTGTACACAACATTGATACACTAACGAAAATTCCCAATCTAAATCTAGAATAATAATACCACTAACTGTCGGCGACTCACGTTTAGCGTAACTTTACCACAAGAGTTAGAAATCTTAATTAATCATGCCAGAACATAGAGTTTACATGAGGATAAAGATGTTTTATCTATTAAGTAATACATTATATTTCATTATTTAATATATTGTAGAAAAATAAAGCATGCTAGATTTTTTCCAATAGCAAATTGTATCTGGCAAGGGTTCTTCACTTCGGCGATATAACCACATTACAAAAGCTATTGCATGGCTACCAACCACCATTAGAAGCTGCACAATCTTCGCACTTTACCTTTACAATATTATGTTCTTTTTCATTTATCCCACATGAAACTTTATAATTCTTTGCATTTATTTTATACTCCGGGATTATTTTGGAAAATAGAAAATATAAAAGAAGAAGCAAACAAAATTTTAAAACATATAGTTAGAAAGCGTGTAAAACATAATTATAATTTATAAGAATTCGCGTAAAAATATATTTAATTAATACAATAATTATTCTCACTAATATTCAGTAGGAATTAAGCAGGTAATAATGTTTTCCACAAAAATAATTTAGAAAAATATTTGCCCCACTCGCCCTTAAAATGGTTGTTTACTGTCCAGGTCCTTGTCGACAAACTGTTAAATAAGACCTTTTTGTAAAATTTTCTATTTCTAAGTATTAAATGTCATGGGTGTACTATACACATATTTATTTTGAAAATCCTGTACAATGAAGTAATTTTTATATGTACGGGCCCGCTTATAACGTGTACACCTTATAACGAGCGTTCGGTTTTAACGAGTAATTTCCATAGACACAAAAAATCATCCATTAAGCTCAACACAATTTCAGTTCGGATATAACGAGCTCGGATATAACAAGCGCTTTTGTTATAACGAGTAATATTTTTCTAATAAGTTGCTGAATATGTTTACTTACAACGAGCACCTTTGTAGGGATGACGGAGATTCTCTGCGGCTGCGATTACAACGAGGACACAGATATACGAGGACTCGATGATTCATTGGAGAATTAACTTTGTTTGTAACGAGTGATATTAGTTCATACGAAGTAAGTTCTTGGAACGCTGCCATTTGACGGACACCGACTTAATAGTAGTCGGTGATTTGAGGGCGGTAGATATGAAACGTCGGTGCTTTTATTGTATCGGAACAGTGCCTGCTAGTATTCCAACAAATTTGCCATGACTCGTTATTATATTATGAGTAGTAGGTAGATGTAATGTTTTTAGGAAGTTATGCACATAATTTAGCCAACGCGCGACGGTCGGGTCTTTACTATTTACTCAGTGATTTGTCATCAATCGCCGATGTTCGTTGATTTATACTCTGCGTGTAGCGGAGCGCTAGGCATAGGGAGTAAAATTACAACATCGCGCGTGCCAGCTGGCTGAAATGAAATAACAGAGCTGGGATGCTCCGCCCGACAGAGGAATTTACGGCAGCTGTGTTGTCAGATCTCTCGCGCTACGTGAATGTACATGCCTAATGGGAAATTACACGCACGGTATAACAGCCATGTCCCTTACATTAGAGAACAAAATAAAAATAATTGATGCTATTGCCAGTGGCATATCTAATGCCGATGTGTGTAAAAATGACAAATTATCCAGTTCGACTGTTTCTACTGTCTGGAAAGACCGGGATAAAATTAGAGGATCTTTAAATTTAAACATTTCAAAGTTAAAACAAATCCGGAAACCAGCGAAAAAGCAAGTTGATCAGGCATTGCTTGAGTGGTTTAAGCAGAAAAGAATTCAAAACATACCCATAACTGGGCCCATATTGCAAGAAAAAACAACAATTTTCTAATTATTTTCCCCTAATAATGAGGCGACTGTGTGCTCGAAAAGCTGGATAGACCGTTTATAGATGTATATGTAACCGTTTAAGACTACATACATATAAAGACGTGCGTACCGGTTGTAACGAGCGTACTCGTTATATTAGGACCCAATAAAAATTGTTTATAACGAGTATATTCGTTATAACCGGATCCATTAAAAAACCGTTTATAACGAGCGTTCGGATATAGCGAGCACTCTTTTTTGTCACCCACACACTCGTTATAAGCGGGCCCGACTGTATTATTAAAATAAAATCTTATTTATCTTTGCACTTACTTCCTTCATTTCTGCACTTAAATATTCGTGATTGGAATTAAAATACCCCATAAGCATTAGCAAGTCTACCTCCGGAAGATTGGAAGAATCTGCTTTTACAAAGCCCTTTTCACACATTTTTTGTTTTTAAAAAGCACAAAGTATATAAAAAAGACAGCTACACGTCTCTTTATGCACATATAAATTTTACATATATAATTACACATTACATTACATATAATACATACATGCAATTTCACTGATAAGACGGCGCGGCGCGGATCGTCAAGCTGCTGCTGCTGTCGTTTAAGCCTAATGACGTCACACGGGCACGAGTTTCTTTTCCCGTACGCGGCAACTTTGGGGCTTAATATTTTGAAAACTATCATAGATAAAGGCGTGAAATTTTGTACGACTAGTTTTTGTATTAAACAAGTTATGATAATGTTGAAAAAGTCGCAATATAGAATTATCGGAAATGACCTCATTACGTAATTACCATATCACGTAACACATTTTGCAATTTTGTTATTTAACTGTTCAATATGAGTATTCCATTTTAACTGAATCCATGTAGAGATTCTTTGATACTATATCATATTTGTTTAAAAAATCTACTAATTGGTTAGTATAGGACATTTCTAGTAGTTTCGAGAATGCTGATAGGAGTGAAATGCCCCTGTAATTAGACATTTTATCTCGATCGTTTTTTTATGAATAGATATGACTAACGAATGTTTTAAAATTGTCTACCCCTTTGTATTTTACAGGCAACCTTTGGAAAGCCTAGGTCCGTATAAATTCATCTTTGCGTGGAAAGGTGTCAGTCATTTTGTAACTTTCTTTTATTTTGTAATATTCTCTTTGTCTTCTATAAATGAAACGAAAGTCCGGCAAATGGCCGGGAGGGACTTTGGTGGCGAAGGCTTTAAATTCTTCCGCCCTTAAACCTAGTAAAAGTTTAGAAAAATAATGCAAATTCCGTGATACTTCCATTATTGGTTGTAACCTTACCCAACAGGTTGTTTCACTTCTCCGCTTTTGTATTCCAACATACTGTCAGTTCCAATATTATCAGTGACATGCAGAAGGTACCTAATGCTCGGGGGATATATAGAATTCTCAGATGTATAGTATCAAATTGTAATACGAACTACATACAATCGATCAGGTGGACGGTACTAAGTTCGTGGGATTGATAGAAGCGTTAAGGAAGTTACTGCGTGTTCATAAGTAATGGGATTACGTTGAGTCAGATGGAGTAGGCACACCACATCTACACCTCCAACCAATCACACTCATGGAGAGTACTGTGATTGGTCCGTTGATAACCGGTAGTAGGAGTTGCCATATTCACCACATATGTGGTTGACACTATGAGATAATTAATTTTAGTACAGTACAACGTAGATCTTTATTAATAAATGAAGAAAACATAATAATAAGGTTATTGAATTTACTTACTCTCAAAATCTGATTTAACTCACACTTAGGATATAGAAAGTAAAGGCGGATGAGATGATAAAACAAACAATTGGATTCCGTATTCTTCTTCCCACCTAATATGATTGTAAAGAGGTGAAAGACATAGAAAGTTGATGCGCCTTTTTTTGTATAATCGAGTCTCAATATCACTTAAAAAGACCAGCCTTTCTAAATTTATTAAGTTATGATACAATTTTGAAACTCTCATCGCCCCCCTCAAATAGGTGACTCATCATTCTCCGTCTTGCACCATGAATCCTTCATCCTCTCCTTCATTACTTACTCCCCTATCTCACATTCATATCCCCATTGCCCCAATAACTCCCTAGTTCACCTCGAATGCACTTGTAACCTGTGGGTAAAGATGTCAAATTAAATTTAGAGAACACAGAGAAATACGTTATACAGCGTTTTCTACAAACTTAACCTTGATCTAATTATAATGAAATTAAGAAATGTTATAATGCTATAAAACGACATAAAGAGACATGAAATACGCCATAAAATTACCGATATGGAAAGTTTACGTTTTGATTTTCTAATAAAATAATTTAATTAAGAATGTATAGAGTTTTACAAATGAAGTAACACATACTGACTGTTTCTAATTGATACTAGCTTATGTGTGTGGCTACCTTTGCATGAATTCTCCCCCATTTTCCCACAGTCTATTACTATCCATCATCTTCACCACGAGGCACTTAAGAACTGTAAAATCACAATTCTAAATACCTATATTAAATTAAGGAAATATAGGAAACCAGGAAGAGAAGGTTAAAGATAGAGAAGAAAAGAAAAAATAAATAGTGCTTTTAGTAATCACAATATGAGAAATAAATAACTAAACTGAAGAAAAAATTGGGCCTGAATATTTAAAAGAAAAAAAGCTCCACAAGAGCCAGAACTTCATTCAGGATTCAGAATTCCTCTTATACTATAAGTTTAGAAAATGTTATTGAAGACATCTTCTCAGAGTCATGCCCTCTGGATACAAAATCCTTATTTTAGCATTATAACATGGCCTGATCATAAAAACTTCTTACCATTTGTTAATCGCAAGAGAAAACGCTAGTCTCACAGGGTACTGTCTTCTTTATAACATAAAGAAGAGATGTAGTAAAATAAATGTCTTTATAATTAGAGAATATTATTTAGGTATTATGCAAATCACAACTTACACACTTTTTATTTATTACGAAAATACCTACTTTCTGTATATTGTTGCCCTAATCTGGGCACGCTAATATACTAGTCAGGTAAATACTTTAAAATACTCGTTATTGGAGAATCAATCAAAACAACTACTCTTCTAGCTAATACTGACGAAGTATTCAATTACATGATAGGATTCTTAGCATTTTAAAGAAAAAAAAAATATTGAAAATACTTAAATCATTTATTCAAATTTAATCATTCACACTTTTTTATTTAATATGAGATTATCTACTTTCTGTATATTAGTGCCTTAATCGGGTCACGCTAATATACTACTTAGGAAAACACTTTAAAACACTCATTATTGAAAAACCAATCAAAACAACTACTCTTCTAGCTAATACTGACGAAGTATTGAATTACATGATAGGATTCCTGGCATTTTAAGGTAAAAAAATATATTGAAAATAGTTAAATTATTTATTGAAATTCAGTCATTCACAACAATTATTGAACCATACATTCTATTTCAACTCTAGAAAAGTTGTACAAGTTTTTTCGAACTCGTTAGTTCTCATCAGTAGAGTATAGGAACATTAATTCATTATTTACAAGCCTATTCTTGATTTATTTTTACAATTAATTATTTTTTATTTATTTGCTTTGATCATGATTAGAGAATATTATTTAGGTATTATGCAAATCACAACTTACACACTTTTTATTTATTATGAAAATACCTACTTTCTGTATATTGTTGCCCTAATCTGGGCACGCTAATATACTAGTCAGGTAAATACTTTAAAATACTCATTATTGGAGAATCAATCAAAACAACTACTCTTCTAGCTAATACTGACGAAGTATTGAATTACATGATAGGATTCTTAGCATTTTACAGAAAAAAAAATATTGAAAATACTTAAATGATTTATTCAAATTTAATCATTCACACTTTTTTATTTAATATGAGATTATCTACTTTCTGTATATTAGTGCCTTAATCGGGTCAGCGCTAATATACTACTTAGGAAAACACTTTAAAACACTCATTATTGGAAAACCAATCAAAACAACTACTCTTCTAGCTAATACTGACGAAGTATTGAATTACATGATAGGATTCCTGGCATTTTAAGGTAAAAAAATATATTGAAAATAGTTAAATTATTTATTGAAATTCAGTCATTCACAACAATTATTGAACCATACATTCTATTTCAACTCTAGAAAAGTTGTACAAGTTTTTTCGAACTCGTTAGTTCTCATCAGTAGAGTATAGAAACATTCATTCATTATTTACAAGCCTATTCTTGATTTATTTTTACAATTAATTATTTTTTATTTATTTGCTTTGATCATGATTAGAGAATATTATTTAGGTATTATGCAAATCACAACTTACACACTTTTCTTTTATTATAAAAATACCTACTTTCTGTATATTGTTGCCCTAATCTGGCCACGCTAATATACTAGTCAGGTAAATACTTTAAAATACTCATTATTGGAGAATCAATCAAAACAACTACTCTTCTAGCTAATACTGACGAAGTATTGAATTACATGATAGGATTCTTAGCATTTTAAAGAAAAAAAATATTGAAAATACTTAAACCATTTATTCAAATTTAATCATTCACACTTTTTTATTTAATATGAGATTATCTACTTTCTGTATATTAGTGCCTTAATCGGGTCACGCTAATATACTACTTAGGAAAACACTTTAAAACACTCATTATTGGAAAACCAATCAAAACAACTACTCTTCTAGCTAATACTGACGAAGTATTGAATTACATGATAGGATTCCTAGCATTTTAAGGTAAAAAAATATATTGAAAATAGTTAAATTATTTATTGAAATTCAGTCATTCACAACAATTATTGAAGAGTAGTTGTTTTGATTGGTTTTCCAATAATGAGTGTTTTAAAGTGTTTTCCTAAGTAGTATATTAGCGTGACCCGATTAAGGCACTAATATACAGAAAGTAGATAATCTCATATTAAATAAAAAAGTGTGAATGATTAAATTTGAATAAATGATTTAAGTATTTTCAATATATTTTTTTTTCTTTAAAATGCTAAGAATCCTATCATGTAATTCAATACTTCGTCAGTATTAGCTAGAAGAGTAGTTGTTTTGATTGATTCTCCAATAATGAGTATTTTAAAGTATTTACCTGACTAGTATATTAGCGTGCCCAGATTAGGGCAACAATATACAGAAAGTAGGTATTTTCATAATAAATAAAAAGTGTGTAAGTTGTGATTTGCATAATACCTAAATAATATTCTCTAATCATGATCAAAGCAAATAAATAAAAAATAATTAATTGTAAAAATAAATCAAGAATAGGCTTGTAAATAATGAATTAATGTTTCTATACTCTACTGATGAGAACTAACGAGTTCGAAAAAACTTGTACAACTTTTCTAGAGTTGAAATAGAATGTATGGTTCAATAATTGTTGTGAATGACTGAATTTCAATAAATAATTTAACTATTTTCAATATATTTTTTTACCTTAAAATGCCAGGAATCCTATCATGTAATTCAATACTTCGTCAGTATTAGCTAGAAGAGTAGTTGTTTTGATTGGTTTTCCAATAATGAGTGTTTTAAAGTGTTTTCCTAAGTAGTATATTAGCGTGACCCGATTAAGGCACTAATATACAGAAAGTAGATAATCTCATATTAAATAAAAAAGTGTGAATGATTAAATTTGAATAAATGATTTAAGTATTTTCAATATTTTTTTTTTCTTTAAAATGCTAAGAATCCTATCATGTAATTCAATACTTCGTCAGTATTAGCTAGAAGAGTAGTTGTTTTGATTGATTCTCCAATAATGAGTATTTTAAAGTATTTACCTGACTAGTATATTAGCGTGCCCAGATTAGGACAACAATATACAGAAAGTAGGTATTTTCATAATAAATAAAAAGTGTGTAAGTTGTGATTTGCATAATACCTAAATAATATTCTCTAATCATGATCAAAGCAAATAAATAAAAAATAATTAATTGTAAAAATGTCTTTATATTTTCTTGTTGTGCCGAATTCCAGGATTCGGCACCGGGTTTCGCGGTACGCCGAATCTGCCCGCTTTCTTTCGATATCAATATCGGATGGCCTTCCAGCTTGGAGTATTTATGCCAGTTTATAATTGATTAAATGAACTAGGTACAATAAGATGTCTACTCTGTGTAATATAAGTTTGAATAATTAAAAAAGTATCTGGCCTAGGATCAACTTAAAGGCTTATATTACTTGCTACTGCGACTGCATCTGAGCTATGGAAAATATTCAATATCTTCAAGTTTGCGCATTTATAAATTATATACTTTATGGTTCTAATCAGTTAAGAACTGCATGCAGTACTTTATGTATTACGAAAGTTTACGTACAAGTTTTATTACCACTTCATTGAAATTTTACACCATGTTTATTTAAAACTAGTTATAATATTCGCATTTATTTAGCTATACAGATTGCATTTGCTATTCTTTGTATGTTCATAGAAATAAATAATATTATTTCCCCACTTTGTCACCACTATTTTCTACTTTTCTACCACCTTCTCCCTTTTCTACCAACCTACCACATTTTCATTATATTCCCCTACCATCCAACCTTCCCTCATATTTCCACGGTTTCTCCACAAATCCCTCTCATACTTTCTCACCGCCTCGGATATAAGAGACAAACGACACAAAAAAAAATTGAAAATGCATTTTCTAGCTTTAGTGTTATTAACCGTATTCTAAAATATCGAGAATTCTAGGAGAAACAAAATTACAAACATTATTTCCTTTACAGATTTATGTGTGTAGATAATGGAAATTATTATATTGCCACATATATTAATTAAAGAAGTATCCTTGAGAGTTTTCATATTGCTTAGAAGTCTGAAGAGTTTATACTAGTATTACTAAAATTCTTGCGAGAATAAACACATTTTTTCAGTAAAAATTGCATAAGTTTATATTCAAAATGATTAAAATTGTTATTATTTCAAATCATATTTGGTAGATGTTTATAAAAGCTGATTCTTGAATAATATGGCGACTTTTATAAAGTTGTTACGATGGGCTAAAGCTAAAACGTATATGAGTATTATAATAATAATTATGATAACCAGTGTTGCTGATGAATTATTTATATTTTCTTTAATATGTTTTTTTTATTGTTGGAAAGATATACAATAATATTTTTCTACGATTTTGCTGAAAGTCAAATTTTCTAACTTCAAAATGACTGCAGAAAATATCACTTTGCCGCACGCCGTGCGGCAAAGAATTTCCCACACTCCTTAATTATATTTTCACACACCGGAATAAAATAGTGTGTTTACCTTAAAGAATTTTATATTATTTACTAGTAATAACAATTAAATTCTATAAATGTACATTAATTACACATGAATTGCAATTACAAAGTCAAATTTTCTAACTTCAGAATGACGGCGGAAAATGTCACTTTAAATAAAATCTGACAGGCAGCAAATTTAAAATTTTGGAAAGACTAAAAAAGGGAAATAACTTCACAACCGTAGAAAAAATAGTATGTAACACACGTGTGGCAAGCTTCATTGCAAAACTCGTATGATAGGAACACTCGCTGCGCTCGTGTTCCTACTTTCATACATCGTTTTGCAATGAAGCCCTTGCCACACTTGTATTACAATCTACTATTTTCTACGATTGTGCTAAAAGTTAAATTTTCTAACTTCAAAATGACCACACGCCTTGATTACATCTTCACACACCGGAATAAAATAGTGTGTTTACCTTAAAGAATTTTATATTACTTACTGGTAATAACAATTAAATTCTATAAATGTGCATTAATTACACATGAATTGCAATTAGAAAGTCAAAGGTAGCACAGGTAGCAAATTTAAAACTTTGGAAAGACTTTAAAAAAGGGAAATAACTTCACAACCGTAGAAAAAATAGTATGTAACACACATGTGGCAAGCTTCATTGCAAAACTCGTATGATACGAACACTCGCTGCGCCCGTATTCCATCGTTTTACAATAAAGCCCTTGCCACACTTGTATTACAATCTACTATTCGTTCCATCTTAAAATATCTTTTAAGAGCAGTATGATCAAAATTGACAGTTAATCGTATAGTAAGTTTTTGACAGACAAATAAGCATGTTGTAAGTTAGATTAGAAAATCTTGTAGGAAAAATAACTAACAGCTCACCATCTGATAATTTTGAGATAAAATACGAACTGCTTGATAATAATATTGGAAATTTTAATTCAGTTCTGTTCGTTTCAGGTATCATTACAATTATTGCACCCACAGTTCGGATTTTTAGGACACTGGTGTGGAGGGGTCATGATATCAACTGAGTGGCTATTAACAGCAGCCCACTGTATAAATAAGTAAGTAGGTATATAATTCTGCACAATTTGTATGTTTCCAAATACTTGAAAAAATAATTTGTCTTATGAGATTATTTTGTATTATCATATAAGAAAAAAAACTTCATGCTAAAAATAGTTTTTAACACTTACACATTTGATTGCAATATTGGTTTTAGTGTTGCTTATTATTTTCTCACTTTACAAAAGTTTAACTTCAATAAACAAGAACTTCTTGAATTACTGGTGGTCGCATCAAGTTTTAGGCTAACTCTACACAGCCCTTTTCCAATCGAAATAAATGATATTCGGTAGTGCGGCGCGGCAGTTCACAGGACGTGCTTTTGTGTTCACATTTCTCACTCTTCAATTTGGTCTATACCCTTCAGGGAAATTAAAATCATAGATTACCATTAAATTTGCTATTTCATAATGTATATTTTACGAAATTATTAGTCACTGGGTGTGGTGTAGGTTTCTTTAGATAAACTATTAGCGTTAGAGGTGGATAGAAGGTATCAATCATATTGTCAGAGTGGTTTGTTTCTCACTTCGAGAATAAAGAAAGAATACACAATACATTAAAAAGGGCATGAATATTATTAAACATATGAACAAAAAATAGACTGGCTATTAAAGTTCAGGCGCGCCGCCTTCCATGAACCAAAAAATAAAGAAGCATAATCAGTATTAGTACAAATGGTCCCTTCAAATTAGGAAATATTTAAGAAAATTTTTCCACAGTTATGAAACCTGTAAAAAGGGAAGTGGGTTGTCTAAACATGATTTTTACCCCCCGCAGTTCTAATAAAGGGTGGTTTTTGAGAAATGTATACATATATATGAATTTTATCGTTTTTTCGTCTTTTTCTCTATTTTGAGGAAAAACTATGCATTTTGGTGAAAAATATCAAGAGAGCAAAGTAGTAGAGCATAAAATTTCCTATGTCCGTCTGTTCGTCTGTCCGTCCGTCACGTTTCCTGTAAGCACGATAACTTATGAAAGAAAAGTTCGATTGTATCGAAATTTGGAAAGTAAGTTAGTGTTAGCTAGAGGAAGATCCCTATTGTTTTTGAAGAAAATCAATCAGTAAATAAAAAAGTTATTAATCATTTAATTTAAAAAAAAATGTTTTCTTAATTTTTGTTGCTTGCACTTAAATAGAAATCTTGCGAAATGTTATCTCTATAATATATATTTTTTTGTTTATGCATTTTACTAATATATATTTTATAATAATATGTCTGATGCGTTGAAATATGGTTCTCGAAAGATATATATTACATACATTCAATTTTTGTTGTAATCTCTGATGGTCCAGTGGCTAAAGTTTTGTTTTACAATCCAAAGATCCCGTGTTCGAATCATAGTCATGTTGGATGTTCTTTTTTCAATTTTTTTTTCACAACAAAGTTGGTATCACAAAATTTAGGATGTGTTAAAACTAACATTATTTACAAAAAAACTGCGAAGAGTATCCTGTAGAATGTATAACAATTATATAAAAATCTCAGTAAATTGGCGGAGAGTACCTACGTTTTTGGCTTGTTATTATTATACTCTTCGCAAAAACGAAGAGTATATTGCATTTGATCGGCACATGTCTAAAACGGTAAATATCGCTCGTAGAGAAAAAATTTTCATATCATTGTGTTAGTGAACGAATTCTGAGCAACTTTCAAAATGTCTGTCTGTCCGCCCGTCACGTTTCTTTTAAGCACGATAACTTAAGAAAGAAAAGTCCGATTGTATTGAAATTTGGATAGTAAGTTAGTGTTAGCTAGAGGAAAAACCCTATTGTTTTTTAAGAAAATCAATCAGTAAATAAGAAAGTTATCAATCATTTAATTTAAGAAAAATTGTTTTCCTAATTTTTGTCGCTTGTACTTAAATAGTAACCTTGCAAAATATTACCTCTATAATATATTTTTTGTTTTATACATTTTACTAATATATATTTCATAATAATATATCTAATGCGTTGAAATATGATTCTCGAAAGATACAGACATTCAATTTTTGCAGTAATCTGTCGTGGTGCAGTGGATGAAATTTTGGTTTGCAAACGAAAGACACGATCTTTCGTTCAAATTCCGGACAGGTCGGATGTTTTTTTTTTTCATTTTTTTTTTCACAACAAAGTTGGTATCACAAAATTTAGGATGTGTTAAAACTAACATTATTTACAAAAAAACTGCGAAGAGTATTCTACAGAATGTGTAACAATTATATAAAAAGCTACGTAAATTGGCGAAGAGTACGTTTTTAGCTTGTTCATTTCTTGAATCGCTGTACCCTGGTTAATCCGTCTGTATGTACGCGGTTATTCAGATTTTTATTCGAAAAACTGTTTGGGAATATACAGAGTGGTTTCGCTAATATTAACACTCCATCTAACTTCATCATTTTTGGAGTTGGGTGAAAAAGTTTATAAATAAAAGTTAAAGTAGAAAACCACATCTATTTTCCAAAAATCTGGTCAGAAAATCTACTGAACATCTCATTTTGGAGATATGAGCTTTACTCGGGTAACACCCCGTATATTTTTACTTCATTTAAAAGGCCGTAAAAAAGCTTTTCAATGATATATAGAACATAGTATTTATATTACACGCTGTTTGTCCCATTTACAATCTACCAAATTAGCAAAATGGAAAACAAAGGTATCATTTAAAATAAACAATACGTTAGTTCTGTCAAGACATGATGATAATTAATTTCACTTTGTTTTAAATAAAATGGAAAATTTCGATGATTAATATACAATGTGTCCCACTTTCCACGCTAACATCTTCGTAGCTAAATTTTATTCATCCAATTTCAATCAAATATGGACTGGTATCAAAGACAATACTATATCTTTCTTGAGTAAAACAAAATGTATTTCAGTCATTGACGTGCATTTTTATTAAGAAAAACAGGACGAATTTTTCGAGAGGTCATAATAGCCATTTTTTTATCTTTATCTCTACACCGACGCATTTCAAACATTAGTCTCATGTTTCCAACTCTAATCTACGAACTCTGAGATTAAACTCGGAATTCTGATATTAAAGTCAGAATTCCGAGATTAAGGTCGTAATTCTGAGATTAAAGTTGGAATTCCGAGTTTAAAATCGAAATTCCGAGATTAAGGTATTTCTACCGAGAAAGTCGTTAACGTCGGCAGGATGTAGATAATAGTTTGGTGAAACCACCGGCAAATTTTGAGAACGATCTTGTTTCTACTTTTCCAGTTATGATACATCAAAATTCACGTTATTAGCAAGGAAACGATAGGGAAGGGTAATTTCCCGTGAATTTATCGCCATAATTTTTATCTCAAACGTCAGATTCTTTTAAATTTTTGACTGAGTTTTAATGGTTATTAGTTAGTTTGAGAAACTTCTTGTGTCTGGTTTTTAAGTAATTCATGATACAATGTCTGAAAACGATGGGAATTTCACGCATACATGAAAACTGGCAACACCCATTAGCCAGTCTCGCCCGATCTTCAAACAGAAGAACAGGGGTTCAATTTTTTATCCTTCGCTAAATAAAGGTATCTTTAGAATCGTTCGTATCTTGCGCTAGAGACAAAAGCCATTTTTCATCGCACGTTAGATAACGTATGCAAGTTAACAGCCATCGTTTCAAAGTAAGCGTGCGCTCATACAGTGCTATAAATTACAAATTTCAATACAATATCAACAATAACTTTTTATTAATATTAATATAGTTTATGCTGATACTATTTATGACAATAAATACGTAAAAATATAAATAAATATATATAAAATAAATATCAAACACAAAAAAATATAATATCATTCAACAAAATCTTATTAGAATAATGCATGATTTTTTGAGCGATAATAATAGTCAGTACATTCATTTGAAACAAGTTTTATTTTCATTAATTTGTTAATATCACTTAGGAATTTTAATTTTAACTTTCCCACAAAATTGTTGGAGGTTACTAAAATTGGCCCAAAGTCGGAAATTGAGACAACATCAAATCTTTACGTTTTGAGGTCCCAGGAACCCAAAAAACTGTTTTTTGAAAAATATCTATCTCTGTGTATGTGTACTAAACGGATTTAGATGAAACTTTTCATGAGGGTTTCTTTAGTGCTCCAGAAGATCTGAAAAGGTATTGGTTGAGATCGGATTACGTTTAGTGCCGCTTTGGCCCAACAAGTTGTTTATTTTATAATTACTTACAATTTCTATTCGAACAAAAACAGTAAATTGTTTCCCGGTTTATGATCTTTACCTGGGAGATTTCTATTTTTTTGCTAGGAGTGATACTTTTCGATTTGTTTGACAAAAACCGTGTTTCGCAATCTGCAAAGAAGGCAAAACACGAAATCTTTGAACGTTCAGATATTTTTTAATATATGAGTTGAAGGGTCGTACTATGTCATTATGGAAAGAGGAAGAATTGCATGTGATGGACATCGTAAATCAGACCGGCGAAATCGATAATTCGCGCCTACAAGAGCGTACGAAAAGTAACATTTTTTGACATTCTCATGTCATTGTTTACGTGCGAGATGAAAGTTGCGATGTTGCCACGTTTCGTCGCCACGCGCTATCTCGTTCCCACCGTGTATCACTCTCTCTCTCGCTCCGATAGAAATACCTTAAACTCGGAATATAAAAAAATATATTCCAGTGGCCCTTCTACGCCTTCGTACTAATCAACTTTGTCAATTAGTAATGGGCAAAAATTTACAAAAGAACGTTTGATTACACGTTCTGCAAATTCTAGAGTTGTTAATCGGGCTACTCCATCTTGTCAAGAGTAAAGTGACAAAATTCGTCTCATCCTCCAACGTGGAATGTTATCACCTTGGATCATCACCAGCATTCCTTCCTTTTGTTGATTAGCTCCTCACTTTCATTTGACACGTCTGCGTCCTTGAAATTCAGCTTCTTTACACCATTGTTGCCAAAACTGATAAAATTTTTATAATACTCGGAACCTGATATATCCGTAATAGACCACAAGCCCATGCTAAATTTTTAGGGGGTCATATGATACCGCTTGAAAAGGTATAATTTTTATAGTTCTACAGAAATAAATCACTTTGAGTCCTATGCCGTACATTTTAGGTGGGACATGGGAAAATCGCGGAAAAGTGAAAATCGTAACCCACGGGGGTTGCATTTTTTCAAACGATCCTGTACGGTTTACGTTTATTTGGACTGTATTTATATCTGTGACTCCTAAAAAGAGAATGCCGTACAAAAATAATGGGACAGAAGTACAGGAATAATTTTCGTTTTCCGAAAAGTGACCTCTATGTACTACGGTGATACGATACCGTAGGGCTTTTATGAAATTCGATTTTTATATTAACAAGGATAAACTTTTTTGCTAAGCCGTATAAATCAGTTGGACCATGGGGTGGCAAAGCCTAGACCTCTATTAAGGGTGGTGATTTGATACCACATAAAGCTTGATTATTTTAATACTATTTTATATAATAATAATTTTTATTACCATGCCGTACATTTTAGTTGGTATATGTGTCTGGAAAATTGAATTTTCCGTCTCAGAGTGAGCTTTTCTGAATGAAAAAAAATTGTAAGACTTTATTACATTCGAGCAATACTTTATATTGTAATTATTCGAAACCAATAATTCAAAATGAATTAATCTGAAACGCAAAAGGATTTTCCGAAAATTTTCCGCTGTATTACGTCGAAACAGTGAGTAAATAAATTATACTTTATAAAAATTAATATTTATCAAAAGATGAAATAGAAAAGCTGAAAAATATTATTTTCTATGTACTTGGAACAAAGATGATTCAGTAAGAAAGAAGAGCATCTTGTTTACTTTCACACCCCCACTTCTCTTTCCATTTATTTCAACCAGAAATCAGAGTAGTAGGAAGCAAGCGCACAAGAGAAATACACGCTATTATAAACTGTGAGCTCATGCTTCCAGCAATGTGCGCTTGCTCCTGACAGTCTATGACTGTTCTAATATTCTGTTAGATCCATTATAATAGATCAGTAATTAATTTATGCATATTCTTTTTATCATATGAATGATGAATTACATTTTTTAAGTTTTCCAAATGTAGTATGTTGTAAAATTAAAAATGTTGGAAAAAACGTTTGCCTAAAAATAAATTTTTTACATTGCAAAGACTGTAACACATAATTTTTCGTAAAGTTTCCAAATAAGTTAACCGAAAAAAGAAAATTTTGGGTAATTTTTTATAATTAATTACTTTTCATTGTACTTTAAAGTTTAAAAGTGATATATACCAATTTCTTACTTTACTTCAAGGAAAATTCGTCTCTGAAATATATATTTGGTTCTGGTATTTCATTGCGGCCCATCTAAAATGTACGGCATTGTGATTGTTTATCAACTTTTTCTATTTTCAATGATATTTTGCAAACGCCATATGGTATCTAATGACAATTAAGGGTCGTGTAAATCACATGAATAACGTAATCTAGTGTCCAAAATCCCAACAATGAAAATGTACGGCATGGACACATTTGTATTCTTTTATAGTTAAGGAAAGGAAAAACGATGTAAAGTTGAAAATCTATCCATTGTATTAGAAAATAGAGGATTTTTTAATTTGCATAATTTTTAAAAAAATTCACTTGTTTTGCAATTTTCTAATTTTATTATTATCCATTATTTTTTGTACGGCTACTAAATAAAATAGAAATTTTAACCTATATTAATCCAAAAAATAAATAGCCGTACAGTATCAAAGAAACTTACCCTAGAAAACGTGAGTTTTTCTCTTTCTCGGGGGTGATTTTTTTATTTATATTGATAATACCCATTCTTTTTAGATGGGTCATTTTTTTTAAGATTTTAAATGTCGTATAATATTTTAGAATTGATGCCGTACAGGATCAAATCACCACCCTTAATAGAGGTCTAGGAAGAGGGTTGATCTTGCGTTTGCCACCCCATGGTCCAACTGATTAGCAAAAAAGTTCATCCTTGTTAATATAAAAATCGAATTTCATAAAAGCCCTACGGTATCGTATCACTTTAGTACATAGAGGTCACTTTTCGAAAAACGAAAATTATTCCTGTACTTCTGTTCCATTATTTTTGTACGGCATTCTCTTTTTAAGAGTCACAGATATAAATATAGTCCAAATAAACGTAAGCCGTACAGGATCGTTTGAAAAAATGCAACCCCCGTGGGTTACGATTTTCACTTTTCCGCGGCTTTCCCATGTCCCACCTAAAATGTACGGCATAGGGCTCAAAGTGATTTATTTATGTAGGACTACAAAAATTATACCTTTTCAAGCGGTATCATATGACCCCCTAAAAATTTAGCATGGGCTTGTGGTCTATAAGTGAAAGGACGTGAATTTAAGATGGCCTCTACTTGACACAACACTGTACTGAAATCTTCATAGGACAGGAAATTGATTCCTATCTCACGTTTCAGATGAAATTTCACCGATTTGTAAAAAAATATAAAAAATGAGTACATAGTTTTCTGATCCTTATTCTAATAATAGTAGTACAAAAAATTTGCTCTTTGTACTTATGATCTTTTACAGCTCAGTAAATATTTAAAAACATAATTATCTCAAAATTGTTCGTTTTTATTTATGATTTATAGAAAATGAAAATAATGGTAGATATTAAAGATTATAGTTTGTCTGTTATTTAGAAAATTATTGATTATTGTCCTATCACACTTAATTACACTAACAAGCACATAAACTGAGACTATTTATATTACGGAAACAAGAAATGTTATCTGTCTACAGAAAAGTTATGTCGTTGATGTTACATGGAATAGATCGAATTTATAAAATATTAAATACATTTTAGTTGCTGTAAATTAAGTAATCCAAAAGAAAAAAATCGGTAAAAGTATTTACCCAAAACTTCCCTCTCTGTTTATCATACTTTATTTATTCCTCTTATCCGCAACGTCTTGTCGGACATTTTATGATTCATAAAATATTACATATTTTAATATTGTATATTTTTCATATTTTTCTTCTTTGACAGTTGTGTTAACTGTATGCGAAATATTTTCGTCCTCCGTCACGTATTTTTAGATTTTTCTTTGGGTGATCACTCTGCATATTTTGTTTTTCATATTTTTTCTTCTTTGACACTTGTGTTAACTGCATGCGAAATATTCGCCACATATTTTTAATATTTTTTTTAGGTGACCACGTTGCATATTTTTCTTCTTTGACATTTATGTTAACTATTAAAAATATTATTTCTCACATTTTTTCACAATTTCTTTTAGGATACAATGTTTTTTATATCTTTCTTTGCCATTAACTACATGCCAAATATATTATCGTTCTCTGTATATTTTTTAAATATTTTTCTTCTTCGACAGTTGTATTCGAGATTGTGTTAACTACATGCGAAATATTATCGTCCTCCTTCACATTAAAAAAAAAAATGAGTGACCGCCCTGCATGTTTTTTTACATTTTAAAAAAAATTGTTTTTGATTGACCACCCTGTATATATTACATATTTTTTCATATTTTTCTTCTTCGACAGTTGTGTTAACTACGTGCGAAATTTTATTGTCCTCCGTCACATTTTTTTTTTAACGACTACCCTGTATTTTTTTTCATATTTTTCTTCCTTTCTTCCAAACATTACTGTTTTCTGTCATATTTTTTCATTAATTATGTTTTTAATGGGGTATACTTTTCAACGGAACTGTAACCCAGTTCTTTGTTGGCAGTAGCGTCAACTATCTACCAAATAGTATCCTTCTCAGTCAAATGGTTTTGTAGATATAGCGCCAACAGACAGAGACGCAGACAGACAGACAGAATGACTGACTTAAACGTCTTTAATTTTCCTAATCTAGCTACTCTAAAAAATCCGGAGAAATCTCGGAGGGTGATTTTTTCACGAATAAAATACTTCGGTAAGCGAGGGAAGTAAAACAATTTTATTTTGATTTATCCCAAAAATTGTATTACACGCATTTTTCTTATTAGATAGTAATTGTGGCTAATCTCCATTTTAATTATAAACCACAATGTCCAAATCGACACAGACTCAGTTATAAATAATATCCTAAAATGATTTATATTTCTTTGGTGAAACAGGTAGAAATTGATAAAACATGTACTGTAACGTTGATACCCAATAGCACAAAATTAAATGGCACTAAACAATTACTTCCACATCCAGTGGAAGTATAGTAACGACAAAAAATTTTTTAAAATTTTCATTGTTCAAATAGGCTTAGAATGTCACGAAACGTCGAGATTTTAAATTTGAGCCAAAAAAAAATTTCTGTCTGTCGATCTGTCGGTCTGTCTAACTTTTTTTGTGCGCACGTTTACTCTGGAACCGTTTGAGATATTTACTTGAAACTTGGTACGCATATGTAGTTTAACGAAATCTAGAACTAGATTATATTTTCATCTTGTTCATCAAGCAGATAAGAGTCCATAAAATTGATATTTGGTATATACAAGAGAAGCTAAGGTCTCAAAAAAAATTTGGCATAGGCCACCCCCATTACCACCTCCACCCCATTATTAAAGGGGATGAAAAAAAATCGTGATTTAGTGTGTGTACAAGAACCAGAAACCTCAAAATATTTTTTACTTCATCCACCCCCACCACCACACCCTATAACCACCCCCACACCGCTACCGATGTGGGGTATCGTTTTATGGGTTTTTGGGGTAGAGGATTTCAAATATTATATTATTAAAGTTCCATAAACAATTATTTCCACATACAAAATTTTTTCGTTGTGAGTGACTTGGATAAAAAACCTGGATGTGGAAGGAGTGATTCCTTGGGCAGCGGTTTTTTTTAGTCAAGATTCTGCAACACTGCTATTCGAATTTCCATGAAACGCTAGTTCTATAGTTTTCATATATTTATTGAATTATGAAGGTCAGTTTATTCGTAACTTTAATTTCGATTCTGCAAAATGAGGCCAATTTACGATACACCGAGAAGACTGAAACTGCATCGAGGCAAAAACAACTGATGCCTTTACATAATCTTCAGCAGATACTATTAAATAAGTCTCACTTTCATTCAATTCTTGATCTTTCTCTCTGCATACCATTGTCCATCTGGGGTCCTTGATCTGTTGAATAATATTATTTTGTAGTACTATTGGCCTAGTTTTATTAAATAAACAGTAATATGCAACACACAGGGACGTATTTGATTCTTTCTTTCCCTCTAGAACACTTTTTTTCAGTTTGATTATAAATTAGTACCAAACTGATACAATATATTGTCCTATTTCTTTTATATGTTAAATTTACCATTTCTTGACAAATAATTACAATTATAATAAAATATGTTATTTAGATCTATTCATAAGTAGATGAACATTCACTTAAAATATCATAAATTGATTAAATATTGTTCTATTAGTTCAGTCGAATTGATCTAATTCAATTTTTTTCAGCGGCAACATTCCGCTAGATATTTTATTGTTGATTCTTATGTATTATCACCTCCTGATTACGAAAATAATGTTTTATAGTTATATGCACTTTTTGACGCGCTTTACTTTTCCGCTTAATATATGTATCTTGTACTAGTAATTCTAGTAGTAATCGAATAGGAAATTAAAAAATACTGGCATATTTGAAATAAAATTCTTAAAAAATATAGACCTGTACCCCAGGCATTAAAGACCCCTAGGGCTCTTACCTGGAAAAATTCATGGTAGTCCTGAAGATAGGCTTGCTTTACGTTTTTTGAAGTGCTGAATCTAAATTTTTAACTTCCCACCAAAAATTCCCCTTAAATTTAGAAAAAAATGGTTTTTTATGTATAACTTTCTTTTCTTCGTGTTAGGAAAATATTTGGAAAGTAGACAAAATTTACATCAAAAAAGGTCCTTTGACATTTTAACGTTGAACGAACGGGGAAGCGCCAGCACGCCTCAAAACATGAGCCTCGGCGCTGCGGGATTGCATGCACTAAGTTCAGTCAAAGTTAAATATTGCAGATTTGTTGGGGGTTTCTGAAATAATAATGCCATCACCATACTTAGCGACAAGTTGAGCTTTGATTGTTTTAATGTGAGGTTTATAGTCATATTTAATTTGATCTACAACTTGTTTAAACCAAAGTTGACACTCGTGCTCATTTTCTTCGAGAAAAGAAAATACGTACTTCATGGCAGCTTGTACTTTAAATCCAAAAGCCCCACGCTTCACAGGTTCTTCAGATTTAGGTTTTAGAATTAAAGTAAGCTTCATCATGCAGGACAAATGATACCGAGCTTGTTCCGCCACTAAATCGCCTTCCACGGGAGACAAGCGACGCACAATTTTATCATCCCAATCTATTTTCCGATTTTTCGTAAAATCTATGGCTTTATTCCGTATATTTAGCTGACTCATATTATGCACAGGGTCCCGTCGTTCTGGAGGCAAATGACTTTGCTGTTCAAAATAATTAACCGATATTATTTCACCGCATAAAAAACAATCCTGTTTGAAAGAAAAACTCTGTGTCTCGTAGCGCCTTCGCTGAATCACGGGATAATCTGGAAATGGTCTGTTTTTTACATACGATGCGATTAGGTTCTCATTAACGTATAACTTTTGACATTTCCTATGCACCACAATCGTCGTACGCTCAGTTAAAAGATCATATTTACTGTCTTTCCGCTTTAAACTCGCGTTCTGGAAAGATTTTAAACATTTTTCCGTCACGTTCACTGTTGTGTCATCCGATAACGGAAGCTCGAAAATGAAACTATTTAAAGTCACATCAACCATGTTTAAAATATTATAAGAAAACAGTTCTCATGCAAAAAAAAGTTTTTTAAAGCAATGAAAACAATAAATAATATAAGCTGAGGATAAAACGCCTAAAAAACTGCAATCTCGATCAACATGTTGCTATCAATTCTCGAGCAACTGGCAAGTGTTATAAGTCGGGGGGGAAAGGGATAACAGCATGCTAGCTCGAGAAGCATGGCAGGGAAGATCGAAAGACGAGAGAGCAACTGTGGAGTTTCCGTATGATAAATGCATGCGCGGCGCCGAGGCGTATGTTTCGGGACCCACTCGCTCCCCTCCCGTTCGTCGTACGTCAAAATGTCAAAGGACCTTTTTTGTTGTAAGTTTTGTTTGTTTTCTTAATATCTGAGTATTTTTTCTCTAAAACGAAAAAAAAAACGATAAAAAAAATAAAAAATAATTTTTTTTCTCTTTTCTAAATTTGAGGGGTTTCCGAAGGGAATTTTTGGTGAGAAATTGAAAATTTGCATTGAGCGAGCCAAAAAACATAAAGCAAGCCTATTTCCAGAACTACCATGAATTTTTCTGGGTAAAATTCTCTAACGCCCGGAGTACTGTCCGACTTGGAAAAAATGGAAAACACCAAAAATGATCGAAAAAATCAAAATTCAATATGTTGGCAAAAGTAAAATTCGTCTGAGGTCAAATTTAATGCACCAAACCCGGACGCTGAAATTCAAATAGAACGGTCACAGATGTCGGACGAAATAAAATTTTGTAATTCTTCGTCAAGTACCTATTAAGGAGGCAATGTGCGTCACTTTTCTTTTTCTTTTTTCGATTATAGGTTCTTTTAAGCACTTTAAGAGGAAAAAGTTCTTTTTTTTAAATTTTCATAATTATTATTATTACCATGCGTATTCTTAATAAATTTCCTTTCGAAATTAATGAAGTTTCATTTTGTAATAAATTTTTGAAGTTATACGAGACTTTCTATAGTGCCTATATGTCATATTGTTTCGATGAAAATTGGGTGAAAAAAAGGAGGATCAAAGATAATTCATTTTTGAAAATTGTAAAAAATGCACTTCTTTGAAAATTAAAAAAGGAGAAGTGACACACAATGCCTTCTTGATTCTTGATGAAGAACTAAACATTTTTATTTCGTAGAACGCTCAAAGATGGCGGTCTTTGAGCGCTCTATTTGACTTACAGCGTCCGGGTTTTGTGGATTATATTTGATCAAAGATGAATTTTATTTTTGCCCACTTTGGTGAAATTATTCTTTCTTTTCGAGAAGATATTCAATTTTGATTTGCTCAGCCATTTTTGATGTTTTCTGTTTTTTTCCAAGATGGTGGATTGAAATATACATATCGGACAGGTCTATTTTTTTTTAAGAATTTTACTTCAAATAAGGCAGTATTTTTAAAATTCCCTTTCGTTTATTAGTACAGGATATATTAAGCAAGTAAGTAGAAAATCCGTGAAAGCGCGTCAAAAAATGCATATAACTTTTCACGTACCCTGAATTTTTGGGTGCAAATATTTTTTTCGCAATCAAGAGGTCATAAATAGAGCAGTATTACTATGAGAAGATCACAGCAAAAAATATGGGCAGAAACAGTTTGTGCAATCCATCCTTCTAAGCCAATGAGAACGAATTACGTGACATTCAATATTGACATCAGTGGTAATGATGGCCTGTAGTACAGCGGCGGCGGCGGCGGTAATATTGATAATAAAACAATTTTATTTGGCAAAGTTTAGTACAAATTACTATTCTTACACTTCTTCTGAACAAAGGTTAGGTACTCGTAGCAGTTTTAATCTACTCCATTACTCAGCTCCTTGACCGCGAAACTTTTATTGCAATTACACATCCCTATACCTCAGATGACGCTATGCCACTAGTAAAAATATTCCCGCGTGTTGGCTCCGCCCCTGTCATCTTCTCATAATAACACTAATCTACATAAGAATCAACAATAAAATTTCTAGTGGAATGTTATTGCCGAAAATAATTAATTCAACTGTACTTTATTGGGAAATATCTTTAAAATATCAAATAAAAGTCAGCAGTGCTCATATCTACGCTGATATCGACAAAACATTTTCTTTAATATTATTTACAGGTAATATGAACACACTCAGTGTGAATTAACGTATAATGATATATGTAAATAAAATAGTTGTACTTTGTATTCAATTTTATTTGACGTCGTATTTTATATAGCCGTTATAGAAAGTAAATATTTTCATATTCTAGTCTGGAACCAAATTTATAATATATCCAGATTTGATTTTAGTTATATTCGAAGAAGGTGAAAGTCAAATAGTTCAACAAAAGTCTATATCAAAGGGAGAATTTAGTATTATTGTGATGTTTACCTTTTTCGCATTCGGGAATCCACATTCTGCTTTGGGAATAACATTTCGGATTAGATGCTTTTTATTTAATATTCAAGAAAGTGAAATTGGTGACAGTAAAATCTTTCAAATTGAAAAGGATTCTTTGAATATATTTCCCAGACTTTACGCTTTAATGTATGTGATTGGTAGTTTATGCACGTATTATTTTCAGTTAAATAAAAGTAAATTGAAAATTAAAATTATAACCTTGAATTTTTAAAAATGTTATTTTATTTAAAAGCGACAATTTGAACTTAGTAGAAAATATGTATTTTTGTATATATTTTTATGAAATGCGTTTGCATCTATCCCGAAAAATGAGCGTTTCAGGGGAAATAATAATAAAAATAATATTTTTATGCATTTCAAATGACGTAGGCGGCACTTGACAGATAATTTATTAACCGTTTGGATATTTTGTTTGTTTAAATATGATTTTTTTTATGTTTGTTGGCTATTTTGCCACTTTAAAAATATTTTAAAATGTTGATGAAATAAACCTCTGCGCCAAAAGGATCAGACAGAGGCTGGTTTTTATACTTCTAGTACAAAATGTCTCACACCTAAAAATATATAAACTGAAACAAAAATGTTAAATGATAAATACAAAAATTAAATCGAAGGCAGTTGACGTTTTGGAAAATAGTTCTTTTTCCGTTATCAAAACTTTACTTTTAAGTATGTTAAACAAGACAGTTTGTTGTTTATGTATTTCCATAGTCACGTGAGATATTAAATTATGTTTATTTTATTTTTACTTATTTAAATATGCCACAAATAATAAATTATAAACAATATCTAAATATGATTTTCTTTGGACAAATTTTGCATATAAATTTTTCTTTGATTAAAAATTATTTAAAAAAACTGCATATAGAAATTCTTCCAATATATCAAGTGCTGCACATCACTCCTAAAATGTAATGTCACATTTACTCTGGTTACATGAGTTCAAAGTAACTTTCAACTTTATTCTTTTTGATAAGAACAGGGAAATTAAACCAACAAACTAAAACTAAATGAATTTAATGTACAAAATGAGAACCAGGTGCAAGCTTAACCGAATTAGTCGAAACAACGCGTGACAATATATCATGTAAATAAAGTTTTATGCTTTACCAACTTAAGTGATGCATATGGAATTTGCATGTTGATTAATTAATTTTGAGTTGGTACTTTATGACTATCTCTAGAAATGACGTGCACCGCTTGATATATTGGAACGACTTTACCACGAAATTCCTTATCGAAAAAGCAATAAAAAATGGTCCATTAATTTTTTTGATTGAATGCCTTATAAACGAGTTACTTATAATAATATTTACGAACATTCAAGTTCACGAACAAGAACTTTTGGCCACATTTTGACCAATTTCTGTTGTGGATGCAAAAGCAATTGAATAAGTTTTCAATTCCACTTAAAGTATTTTGCATACATGCATTGTTTTAGAATAAATTGCGAAAATAGAACATGAAAACTTGATTTCTTCAAGGACATGGAAACTAGGTGAATTAATGAAAAATAATAATTCAAAATGTTATACCTTGATTAATTTTTATCGAAAATGGACATGACAAGTTTCAAATTAATTGAAATTTGATAAACTTTAAAATATCTGTTGCCATTTTTCGACAAACCACTTAATTTTTGAGAAGTTAGTAAAAACATATTTGCTCTCTAAAAAAAAAATTGCGGCCGATCTTAAAGAAGACTCGTCTGATCCTACACGAATAAGTAAAAACCGCTGCCCAAGGAATCACTACTTCCACATCCAGATTTTCTATCCAAGTTACTCACAACGAAAAAATTTTGTATGTGAAAATAATTGCTTATGGAACTTTAGTAATATAATATTTGAAATCCTCTACCCCAAAAACCCATAAAACGATACCCCACATCGGTAGTGGGGTGGGGGTGGCGATAGGGGGTGGTAGTGGGGGTGGATGAAGTAAAAAAATATTTTGAGGTTTCTGCTTCTTGTACACACACTAAATCACAATTTTTTTTCATCCCCTTTAATAATGGGGTGGGGGTGGTAATGGGGGTGGCTAATGCCAAATTTTTTTTTGAGACCTTAGCTTCTCTTGCATATAGTAAATACCAATTTTATGAACTCTTACCTGCTTGATTTACCTATTTACCCCAAATTTACCCCAATTTACCCCCAACCCTTCGACGGAACAAGATGAAAATATAATCTAGTTCTAGATCTCATTAAAGTACATATGTGTACCAAATTTCAAGGCAATATCTCAAACGGTTCCAGAGTAAACGTGCGCACAAAAAAAAGTTACAGACAGACAGACAGACCGACAGACAGACCGACAGACAGAAAATTTTTTTTTCACTCAAACTTAAAATCTCGACGTTTCATGACATTCTAAGCCTATTTGAACAATAAAAAAATTTTTAAAATTTTTTTGTCGTTACTATACTTCCACTGGATGTGGAAGTAAAATTAACATTTATGTAGATTTTCACTATTTTCATCGAATTGTTTCAGCGCCTTCAAATAAATACACAGAATATGGTCAATATATTATTTATTAATACTAATAATTTATTATGCCTATTTTATATTCTATATGTGTCATCACTATAAGATATTTCTCTGACATAAGTGAAAAGTCAATCGCTAACAATCTTGCATTCTAAATTGTGATACTGCATTTTTATTATTATTGGATATTGTTATGAAATAAATTTGTTAATTTAATAAATCAAATTATAGTGGCTTTTCATATTTTCGATTTAGTTTATGATTTCCTCTTTGGTGATTGATGTGGTACTGCAATTAGTTGCTACTAGACTTTTACGTTCTTCTTCGTTAAACAAATTTTTCATATAGCCACTTCACCATCTCGAAGAGTGCCATTCCGTCACTGTTGATAAATTGTACATAACAAAATATGAATGTTAATGTTAATGTAATTTATTGATTGATTATTATCTGACCAATGACCTGATGTTATATGTATAGCACTTATTGGATAAAACGACATTCAGTGTGTGTACTTTTGGTTTTATCAATGATCTCAGAAACTATCGTAGATGTATTTTCTAAGGGAGAAATGTGTATCACATTTGAGATCATTGGCACCAATAGTTCAATTCTCCAAGAAATGCACCCATCAAAATGACTTTCCGATATTCTCTAGTGTTCCATCTTTTTTTTTTGGCCGTATCAATCGGCAAAGGGACAAAATGGAGCAGTTAATAATTTAGGAAAACCAGATAATAAATGATGAACAGGACGTCCTCCAAAGGAAGCTGATGAGGAAAACATTTGGTAAAATCGTACCTACTCTTACCATATCTTCGATGGCATAAAACAGTGCAAAAATGATATTTTATCAATTTGATTTTAAGAAACATATTCATAATTAAGTAAAGAAATAAAATTCTGATGTATGTTCCCGATAAAATCAGATAAAAATATTTTACTTATAATATTATTAATTCAGAGCGGATAAGCAATATTTTATTTAGAGAATTTCATATATAGTATACGCAACAGGAATATAATTATTATTCACGCCTTTATTGAAATTATGGCACGCTCACAAAAGTTTGTTGACTGAATAAACAATTGAACAACTAAACTTATATATCGAAAGTGATTCACTTAAGTGCACACAGCAATTGTGAAAAGAAAATAACCAAGTCAGTAATTATTCAACTGTGTCAAGTGCCAAAAAAATGAATCACATTCATGCTTAGATATTAAGGATCGAGTCCTAAAGGAGCGGCACCGTTCGAAAATTTGACGTGACCCTAATATTAAATTATATTGCATAAATACTAAAGTACTAAATATTGAGATGAGGCGTTGAATTTATTGATAGACAACTTACCAGTTGAGCAAATTTTTCAGAAATATCATGAAACGAACAAAGATCAGACTTATTAAGCCTAGTTTTTCTACTTTACTTAGTGTCCCTAAAGGACCCGCAGAGAAGCAGACCGACAGCGTATTGATGCTTTCGAGATGTAGTTGTGGAGACGCACGTTATGAATTCCTTGGATAGTCCATCGCGCCAATAGTTCAGTTCTCCAAAAAATGCACCCACCAAAGCAATTTTCCAATATTCTCTAGTATTCCATCTTTTTTTTTTGCCATATCAATCGGTAAAGGGACAAAATCTCGGACAAAATAGAGCAGTTAATAATTTAGGAAAACCAGATAATAAATGACGAAGAGGATGTCCTTCAAAGAAGCTGATCTTATCAGGCAACTGCGAAGGCGCGATACCGTCAGACATGTCAAACAGCAAAGGGTGGTCATCTATAATAATGCATGCTTTAAAAAATGTCTGCCAAGGCTTTGTAGATAACATTTTTAATGTTTTCCCGTCTGTTTACCGATGGCAGTCAAAAGTAACAATTACGCCATTGCCATCATAATGATCATAAGATGGTTAATAATATTGGCATAACTAGTATCGAGCATTCCCTATTTTCAGTTTGTTGCGTGTTTCCAGTAGAAATTGAGCAAGATCTTGGGTACCGTCTTCTTACGTGAGAATGGTAGTCACCTGTTTTCACATGTAACAAAGAAATACGTAATTTGACATCAGAAAGTGAACGTATTTTTATTCCGGCATATTTCTCTCTCTTCATCTTCTCACATGCAATGCCCTGTGCTATTCCTGTTAGGCTACGTATACATCACCGTCAGCGAGTAGCATAAGCTTTCACGTCAATTGCGTTAGAAAGAGAAGGTGTGACCCATCGGGCAACTTTGCCTCTTTTCTTCGTCTTCACACGCCAGGGCCTCATGTTGTGTATCCCTCTCTGAATTTTGCTGCAACCTTATCTGTATCATATTATGCCTAATCGTAGCAAACTCCAAATTTCATTACCATTATTACGCCAATAAATTAAAACATTAATATAAGAAAGTGAAATAAAATTTAAGAACTAATGCAACATTGAATTTGAATTAAAATATTTGTTTGATTTAAGGTGCTTTCTATACCCCGCGAAATCTATGAAGTACCTCGTTTTTTTTCCGAAAATGAAAATTTAGCACAGTCTCCTCATATACGACCTGGTCACCTCAAGTATCAAAGAGTGAATCTAAAAAAATTGACCCTAATATAATAAAATTGTATATATTTTTTTCTCAAAATGGTATAAATACGCCAATGCATTTAGAGAGAATAAAACTTTTAATCCTTTAGGCCATATTTAAATTGCTGTAACGTCATCGACATTTTATGTTTTGGCTTCTAAAAAATTTGCAATAAAAGCCATAATTAATTAGAAGATACGGCGAAGATGCAGAGAGGCAGCCGAGTTTCATATTGAAAAAAATGTGTGGAATTTTCAATTTTTGTCAATCTGTTCTTTTTAATGGTGTACTTATTGACGTATTGCTATATGGTGACAAGAAAAGGTACACGTCTTGGTCATTATTAAGTATATGAAGTTTCATAATTTACCATAAGAATTTAAAAAAAATGCACACTAAGTGAATTTTTCAGAGGAACTCCAAAAAAATTACGTAGGTACTTTGATTTTTACTGTGAATTTCTATTAATAATTATTACATTAAAAAAAGTTTCAATATGAAATGTCAGGATCACGTCGCCTGTCTAGTGTCTATATCTAGGTTTCCTGTTAGACTAACGATCTCATCAAAGCTGTTACTCATCCGCTCCTTGGTGATATCAGCACAATCTTTCGGAAGGTGTTCTCTTCATTTCTCGCCATCTGGTTTTCTCTGAACAACTGTTCTATGTTGCCCTCCTTCCGGTTAATGTGATCATAGAATGGGAGGATTTAGGAGAATACGATACTGAGAAGTCGCCTAGAAGATGTATTTCTTGAAAAATCGAGCCGTTGCACAGTGGTCCCAAATTGAGTTTTTTGGTTAAAGAATGGCTAGAGAGCGCAAATCTTGTCGGAAATGAACGAATTTAAAGACCAAAACAGTTTTTTTGGCCTTTAACTTAATGTAATAAAAAAGGAATTTTTTTTTTCAAAATTCGGGCTACGAAGATTGTTGGAATTTCGGTAAGCTTTAATTTAAAAAAAATCGTTCATTTCCGACAAGATTTGTTGGTTAGTTGATCTTCGCTTATATGTTCCCTGGATTTATTTTGGAATGCTGGACCATCATTTATCATGTTTTGTATTTGCCTTCGACGCCTGTTCAGCTGCAACGAGAAGTTGTACATGAACAACTGGTGTTAAGAACCATAGTCAGCGCCAGCTTTATTGAAGAAAATATAACCTTATAAATTTATATTGTTAGCTCTTCGGTGTTGACCAAAATTAATCGTTTATTTGAAATTAAGCAAATTGCTTTTTAATTTAGAATTAGGATTTAAAAAAACAGAGTGTACCCAGTGTGAATTTTCCATAAGGGACATATAAAATTACTTAAAATGGCACTACAATTATGTATATTTAAATATGCATGTAAATTGATAATTAAAAATAAATGTCTATTAAAATATGCCTGAACATATTCAATAGCCATTTCACACTGTATTTTAATATGTAGTTTTGTTTTCCAGTCTTCCCTCCGCGTGTACTATGAAACTATTTCACCATCTTATCCGTACGTAATATTTCATGTCAAAAGAAGACAACCTTTACTAAAAAACAAAACCAATATATCATAAAAATTTCTTTACCACCTTTCAGATACTGAAACTGAACTAATAAAAGATAATTTTTTGACTAAATATTCGCCTAGCTGTAAAAAAAAATTCGTTGTAAATAAAAAAGTAGAATAGTAATAAGGAATGTATTAAATTCAACAAGCTAGCAAAACTACATTACATGTTTGATGTTTTAGTTAAAATTTAGTTTTTTAAAGTTAATAATATTTTCATTATATTTACATATGTATTGTGTAAATATAACAGATAATGTAAATAAATAAGAAAAAAGTTAGCTACGTTGAATTTGGTACAAAGCTAAAACCAATTATAATATTATCTAAAACTGATTTTAAAAAACAATTGATTTCAATCCTTGTTTTTAGACATAACAAATCAATCTATCAAATTTTAGCGATCTGTTCAATTTGCCATTAGCCGCTCTTTGGACAGCTGTCGTAGGTGACTGGGACAGAGAAGTTGAGGAATATTCGGAAGAAAGGATACCAATAGAAGAAATTATTCTCCACGAGCGGTTTCACAATTTCCAACATGACATCGGTAAGTGAAACTATACTCTTTTTCGTTGTACGTCACGATGATTATTGTATGTAATTATATAAATCAGTTTCTCCTGAATAATTAGTATTGCTTTTATTTAAATTAGATACGTTGTACCGTTCAATAGATTTGCATTTCTCTAGCATCTACTGCACTTAGTACTTAATGTTTTATTAATCACCACATGTTATTATGGTGAATATTAAATTAATCAGAGATACAGAATTCTGTTATAATGATGTGAAAATTTACTAAAAATTCTTTATTTCAGGACACTGCCTATAAGAATCAATTTGTCTGAAACCTTTTGCGACTTGTTTTAAATGTAAAATAGATCACAGTTTACCACTTAAGTACTCTTACTATTCCTCAATATTGAAGAAGCTCCAAATAAATGCATAATTTTTTAAAAATGAATTTCAAAACAAAAGAATTCAGAAGATTTGAGATCTTTATATAGAAAACTATTTCACTAATAACGAATTTTATGTAAAAAAAATAGAAATTCTAAATGGCAAATCCATTATGATCTACATAAAAACGAAAATCGCCGACAAACACTTAGAAATTGTGCTAAATTCGCAAAAAACGGAAGCCGACAATATATAACAAATATTGCAGTTATGGTTTCTTAAGCTTGTTGAATCCGAACCTGGTATTGCAAACTCAGTTTAAAATAACAATTGCAAATAAATATAGAATGGCCATAATATGGAACCAAAAATATCGTCTGCTGCAGAACATTGCTAAAGAGATAATATGAAGACAAAATGCAAAAAAAAGACATCAACGGAATTATGTCACCTCGAAGAGTATCAAAAATGGTTTAATTTTGAAAATAAGAATGAGCAACATAAGAAGAGTATATCGCTCGGAAAGACGAACGGGATAGAAAGTAATTTAACGTTTTGGATACCAACAGTACAGTTAAAGTTTTATTAGGATACGTTTATAAATACCAAAGTAAGAATGAAAAAGTAAATAGTCCTTTCTCTATTTTACGGCCTTTACTTATATCCAATAATTATAGGTTTCTCTAAAAATGATTATCACTAACAACTATGTTTTTGGTTATAAGTATTAAGTAAAATACAAACAAGAGAGTCAAATTAAACCTCGAAGTAAACCATTAACTAAAATAAAATAAAACATAAAAATGACCTACACGATAATTAAATAATTATTATAATTACAGTTTTACATTATATAAGCCTGAGCAACAATTTAAGACATTTATGCATTCATCAAAATTATTGCTAATTAGGAATATAATTATTTTCCGTAATGCTTTTAATGAAAATTCACGTTTTCAAAGCTACCTAATAAAAAAACGTAGAAATAACAATGTAATTGAATAGAATATAAAAAATATCGAATTTAAATTAATTAAATGCTACAAAATTATTATTATTCGAGTAAATTGACTAGATGACGCTAAGAAAAATTATAGTTTAGCAACTAATAAATGCTGCGTTGAACAAGTCAGATAGAAATAAAGCCATTAATTACCATATCATTAATGAATAATGCAATCTTATAGAAAACTGTACAATAAAGGCAATTTCTATAATTTTATTTTAAACTTTAACGAACCACTAGCTTGTGACAATAATGATAATATAATTTCCTTAAATATAAATAAATATTAAGATAATATAAAATTGTAAATTCAATTTGTATATGAAAATGGCGATCATTATTTGTTATAAAAACTAAAAAATGTAAGAAAATTTAAGCACAGGAGGTACTATCTTAAAATAAAGTAGTTTCCGCAAAGACCAAAGCACTTGAATACTACACTCGAATAATATCACCCCATGCGAATTTCGCCAATCATATTAGCATCATCTAGAGATGATTGATGGTAATTTTTGTTTGGAATAAAGTATAATAAGGATTCTAGATTTTCGTAGAATACTGTCAACTCCTCTTCTTCAGCAGCAGCTATAGGGCACTCTTATATCAAATTAACTATTGTTGACTTGACGTTGATCCTAAGGAAGATTATACGACCACTGATAGCTCTGTGGAGTTATTTCCTAAGAGATTCAGAATTCTACTCCATTAAGACTGATTTTATTGTGTCCACAGAAGTATATTATGCTTTCTATTGTGGACCTAAAATGTTTGGAGTCCCTACAATGTATCTCGAAAAAGATTGCTATTTTAATATTTAAGTTTCCAACTCGTTTCTCCACTAAAGTTTTCTCGGCTACAAGAATTCACTTACATTCCAGATTGTAAGTAAAATTTCTTGCCGAGCTTTCATTATGTCTACACTAGTAGCCAATTTCGCTGTTCTCTTTGAAAAGAGGACGGTGCTGGTTGCCAGCGGGTGCGTGAAGCCTATTCGAGGCCTCACTAGCGTAGATATCCACGAATTCTCGTGGAAAAAAATAAGGGCAGTAGTTCTTCCTTGCTTTTCTCGCTTTTAATGAGAGTCGCCTGCTCTGGGTCAAACGCTGGTTGGTTGTAGCGGCCCACATTGAATCAGGCGTCACTATTAGTTCTCAGAAACAAGATCTTGAGAGTTGCTGCAACTGCGTACGCTCTTGGTTATTTAGTATCGAGATTTTAAAAAAATAGTCTTTCGGTATCCTCGATGAAAAAATTGTAAAGTTATTTACACAAAACATCCCTATGTGTTTGGTAGTCTTTATTTATAAATAATTTTTTTCGTTGGATGACCACCCTGTATATTTTTCTAATTTTTCTTCCTCGACAGTTGCGTTAACTGCATGCGAAATATTATCTTCTCAGTTATATTTTTCCATTATTATTATATATTTTTTTTTTGGTGACCGCCCTGTATATTTTTTCACATCTTTCTTCTTTGACAGTTAAAACTACATGCGAAATATTATTGCTCTTCATCACATTTTCTTATTATTTCTTTAAAACCCTTTCTGTACCGGACATGAAATGGCGATGCATGTTACTAGGACCGGGGTTTTTTGCATGCTACCAGGACCCCTGCCGAATATATGCGCCAGATATAAAAAATAGAACATATGCAGAAAATTCATTTATTTATAATAATATTTTATTATATTAAAGTATTTGTAATATATTATGTTAAAAAGTATATATTTAAAAGGTTTGTTTTGTATGGTACACTTCAAAACAAGACTGTACACACAGACCAACATTACACTTTGCACACATGAACCTAGACTTTCTTCTTTTGTTTGCCTGAAGCTTGCTTTCGCTACAAACAGTACATTGTCGAACCTTATTATTGGGTACCAGAACGGGAAAATGTCGGCCTATAAGCCTCTCAGGATTTTTGGTCATAGGTTTTACTCGGCTTTGGTTAGACTGTGGTGTTTTGTACCTGATATTAGACAAAGAAATCGATAGGCAAAAGGTATTTTCTCACTAACTAGAACTTACTGCTCAATAAGTTGTCTTATGATTTTCAACTGAAAATCTGCTAAAGGTTCTCTTCCTGCATTTTGTGTGCATGTGCGTTGAGCATGGCTAGGTCCATCATATGAAAAAATAGCTTTCTGTACCATTTTATAGTTTTTCTGATGCATTCTGTAGAGCTTATTTCAATCAGAATAACGAGATTCGTGATGTCGAGTAAATTTGCCGTATTTATACGGCAGTGAGCCAGGTGGTCCTGTCTTAGGTACCGTATTTCTTCGGCATTGGGCCAACGGACACAACACGAAGCGACACAATTATGCGGCTGTGGGCCTACTAAAGGGTATAAACATAATATCGTCACATATATACGACAACGGTCTAAATATGCCATATAACCCTGAACACATATATAAGGCAGTGGTCCTGAGGGACCACCATTTAGGTATTGGCTAAAATATACGGCGATGGTACGGAAAGGGTTAATGGTGACCACCCTGTAAATTTTTCATATTTTTGTTCCTTGACAATCGTGCTAACTGCATAAGAAATATTATCGTCCTCCAGTACATTTTTTCATAAAATTCATTTTTTTGCGTAACGACCCTGTATATTTTTTCAAATTTCACAGGACAAAAAACCGAGCTGTGCTTTTCTTACCTGTTCTTCTAGCTGTTAAATTTTAATCACACCTTAAATTGACTTATAGCACTTTTCTTCTATTTTTGAGTATTAAGAACTTATGTGATGCGTCGCGATGTGAAATATTATTGCCCTTCGTCACATTCTTTCATTATTATTATTATTATTAGTTTTTTGGTGAACATTTTTCTTCCATGACAGTTGGGTAAACTACATGCCAATTATTACCGTCTTCCTTCGCATTTTTTTCCCTAATTACTTTTTTTAAGCGTCGACTCTGTATATTTTTGACTGGAAGTATATTACAGTTCTGCGTTGGCATTAGCGTCAGCTACCTGCCAAATATTATTTTTCTCCGTCATATGGTTTTCTAGATATAGCGCTAACAGACAGACAGACAGATAGGCAAACTGACGGAATTAAAAGACTTTAATTGTTGTACTCCATATATAGTCCAGTCACTGAATGGTTTCTAGAGGGAAATGCTGAGATCACAATTTTTGACTAGAGGGCTGTGTTTGGACTATTTAGGAGGTAAACATACCAAAAGTCCCCGAACGTAGGAGGTAGGGGGGATGGAGGGGGGCACGAAGAAGGTCCTGGTTTTTGGTTTTTCGCTCATATCTCGAAAACGGTTAGCCTTAATCAAAAAGTGGCTATATGCAAAATTAAAGCTGTAATAATGTTTCTATTAATTTTTTTCGACTCTGCTATGGTTCAGTAATGAATTGTATATCTTTTGACTGTATTCTAACTTTATTATAAATTTATTATAAATTTATTATAAATTGAAAATAAATTTTAATAATCATCGCAGAAAAAAATTTCTTGTACAGATATCCGTTTCATAGCAGACTGAACTGAAATATCGAATAAAAAATGTCTTTGCGTCTGTAAGTATGTGTGTGCGTGTATATCTATGTGTGAGTGTATACCGCTTCTTGTAAACATGATAACTTCTGTTAGACTTAAAATATTTGATTACAATTTGGAACATATGTAAAACAGCATATTACAATAATCCCTGTTGAAATTGGGCCATATCTGTAATACATGGTGATAACCAGAGGCCTACAATTCTCACTTCATAGTAATGTTATTAAAAATACCATGTTCCATATTTTAGGATAACACTGATATATCATCTAATTTAAATAAAGTTGGTTTGCCTAACATACACCCAGTATATTGCGGTTTAGAAATCTTATACATCTTCCTATTTTTGTATGCTTAGTAATATTTTGCTCTGAAATTAAAATAAAACATATTTTACGTTTGAGAGTTTGTAGGCTTCTGGTTATCACCATGTATTACAGATATTTTCACAATTTTAATAGAGATTATGGTAATATGCTGTTTTACATATGTTCCAAATTGAAATCAAATATTTTAAGTCTAACAGAAGTTATCGTTTTTACAAGAATCGGTATACACGCACACATAGATATATACGCACACACACACTTACAGACGCAAAGACATTTTTTATTCGATATTTCAGTTCAGTCTGCTGTGAAACGGATATCTGTACCAGAAATTTTTTTCTACGATGATTATTAAAATTTATTTTCATATTATAATAAATTTATAATAAAGTTATAATACAGTCAAAAGATATACAATTCATTACTGAACCATAACAGATACGAAAAAAATTAATAGAAACATTATTGTAGAAAATTTAGTCAGCTATAATTTTGCATATAGCCACTTTTTGATTAGGGCTAACCGTTTTCGAGATATGAGCGAAAAACCAAAAACCGGGACCTTGTTCGTGCCCCCCTGCATCCCCCCCACTTCCTACGTTCGGGGACTGTTGGTATGTTTACCTCCCAAATAGTCCAAACACAGCCTTCAAGTCAAAAATTGTGATCTCGGCATTTCCCTCTAGACCCCCTTATTGAACGTTCATTGACTTGGCTAATAGTCTGAAACATGATAATCCGGAGAAATTTCGGTGGGTGATTTTTTCACGATTACAGTACTTCCGTTCGATTAAATTAGATTAGATTTCAAAAAGGAGTTGGCTGATTGGCCTTGGCCACCGCGACCCCTGTGGATCTATTGTGGCACTCCTTGTCTAATTTTACTTAGAGCTCCTTATCTAACTTTGTTTTTTTGTATCAGACTCCATAGCCTTGATAAGGGCTCCTTGGTATAGCCATCTGCCCTTGGTTTCTCTTCGCCAAGTAGTTGGAACCTCAGTCTAGCTAGGCCTTCGCAATGGCACAGCACATGTTCTGAGGTTTCCTCTTTCTCTTGACAGAATCTGCATGTTGCATCCTCTACCAGGCCCATTACAATGTCCAATTAGAAGACCTACCATTATCCTAATGGCCTTTCTATTTTGGCGTAGTAGGCCGTGAATTTGGCCGATCGTTCTTTAATGAACTTTTTGGCCTGTCTCTGTTGTGGGAAATTCTTCCACCACTCTAGAAATTCATTTTGTACCCATTCATTAATGGATGTTCGTATGCGTGGCTTAGCCACACCGCGAAAGGGTTCTTCGGTAAGTAAGGGAAGTAATAATGGTAGCATGGTAGCACTATTGCCAGCTACCATTTGTCATGGCTCTGGTAAATGAACTCTTATAGGTTATTACCACATCGGGCCAGGGGTTGCTCTGATTTCACGTGGACAAGGGCACTCATTTCCTTGAAGTAGGACAGTCTTCTAAGTTAGTTTTTGAGAAATCTGCTACCCGCTACCCGCTACCCCGGTACTTTCATCTCCCGTTAATTTTATTCTATAGATAGATCCCATGGAAAGAATTGTTGACACAATTGTATCCAAGGAAATTATCTGGAGAATAAATTTAACGGAAGGTGAAAGTACTGGGCCTTATAGTCATTTAAATACGGTTAAATCAGTCATTAACGAAATCCCTTATTAGCCTTATTCCATAACACTCCATTTGATAAAAAAAATGTGTGGTTGGTGAAACAGATACACAAAGAATAAGTCACAAAAAATAGTAATATGTCATTTACTAACGTTTTGTTTACATAACCGGAAAGTTGCTTCTTCTTACTAATTAATTAATTGTGATTTGGAGGTTAATAATCAATTAACGTTATTCAAAATATTTCTAAATTTTATTAACATAGATCGACAGTTTTTCATTTATTTATTTAGAAGCTAATTTTAACCGACTTCATAAAATTTTAAAAAGAAAGAGGTTCTCAATTCGACCCGCATGTGCTTTTTTATGTTTGTACTATCATTATTTATAGATTCGCTTTACCAATCTCTATGAAATGAAATCTTCTTAACTGTAAGATATGGCTTTGTGGTGGTCCCATATTAATGTCATCAAACAACGTCTAGTATAAGGTGAGCAAAAATTGGAAACTAGATTTCTTTAGTCGACAATATTCGAGAATATGGAGAAGTCGTCAGTGATAATTTAATTTCATAAAATTTAATATCGTCATAAAAAATTTAAATTCCGTCGGAATTATATTAAAATTGGTAGTTAGGTATTTAGAAGTAGCTGATAACCAATTCGATGTCAAAAGTTGAGGTCAAAATGACCAAAACAATATGACTGCGATATTTTGCGATATATGCAATATTTTTGCAGATTTAGGCAGAACTGGAGTTGGCTAATTGATGGCTGCCAAAGGCACAAGCCTTCCAAGGACGCAAAATTTGGTTCACTAGCATGGCACACTCCTCAATCCGCGAAAAAAATTTTTGGAAAAAAAATGAACCGCCTTCAAAAAAGATTCCTAAAAATTACGAAATAAAATTTCACCGTCGCGCGCGTCGGCGTCGCCCAGTTAATTAAACCTCATTACCTAATATCGATATTGAAGTCGGTATAAAAATTAACAAATAACGAAATCAAACGTATTTTTAACCGACTTCAATATATATATATATATATCTTTTTATTTAATAATTTTTAGGTATCTGTTCAAAGGCTTTCCATAATTTTTTTATGGTAACCACCCTGTATATTTTTCATATTTTTCTTCCTTGATAGTTGTGTTAAATACATGCGAAATATTATCGTCCACAGTCACATTTCTTCATTAATTTTTCTTTAGGGTAACCACCCAGGAATTTCTTTAATATTATTCTTCCTTAACAGTTGTGTTAACTGCATGCGATATATGATTGCCCTCTGTCACGTCTTTTATTATACCTCTATGGTATATTTTTCACTGGAACTATAACCCAGTTCTTCGTTTTTCAATAGCATCAACTACCTACCAAATATTATTCTTCTCCGTCAACAGACAAACAGACAGACTAACGGAATGCAAAGTCTTTAATTTTCCTAATCTACAGAGTCTGAAACGTGATAATATGGAGAAATCTCGGAGGGTGATTTTTTTCACGATTACAATATTTCCTTTCGGTAAGAGATGCCCTCACTTTCAAGAAAGAAAAATATGAAACAGGGTGGTTACTCTAAGAAAATACATGAACAAAATGTGACGGAGGACGATAATATTTCGCATGTAGTTAACACAACTGTTAAAGAATAAGAATATGAAAAATTTGTAGGGTGGTCATCCTACAAAAAAATAATGAAAGAATATAACGGCGGGCAGTAATATTTCGCATGTAGTAAAGGCAACTATCAAAGAAGAAAAATGGGAACCCTAAAAAAATATGAAAAAAACGTGTTGGAAGACAATAATGTTTCACATCCAGTTAAAACAACTATCAAGGAAGAAAACCGAAAAAATATAGAGGGTGATCACTCTAAAAAATTATTAAGAAACTGTGGTGGAAATAATATTTAGATTGTAGTTGACACAATTATCTATAGGAGGAAGCTTGACTTAACTTTAGTGAAAAATATATAGGGTGGTCACTTTAAAAAATAAGGAACGTGAGGGGAAAATTATATTAGAAAAGTAGTTGTCACTATTGCCAGGAAAAAATTTGACGTAATTTTAATTAAAAGAACGGTTACTCTAAAATAAAATATGAAAAAAATGTGACGGAGGACGATAATATTTCGTAAGTAGTTATTGTAATTCTCAAAGAAAAAAAAATAAGAAAAACATACATGGTGGTCGCTCTAAAAAATAAATAATTAAGAAATTATGGTGGAAATAATATTTGAACTGTAGCTGGCAGAGTTATCGAGGATGAAACCTGAATACTTTTAGTGACAAGTATACAGGTGGCCACTTTACAAAGTAACTAATTAAGACACAGCAGATGAAAATAATATTTGTGATTGTAATCAGTTAGTACAGGAAAATAAATATAATAAATTTTTTCATCAATTTCAGCGGTCAAGATGCATGTTTCAGTATTTTTTTTAAATGTAAATTAATAGCACACTGGAAATTATTAATTTGGTTCACATTGATGCAGATACATTTATAATTCTTGTTCTAATCACATTATAACATTTTTTACCTACGATCACTACTGTAAATAGTAAAAAACACACTACCTGCCCTCTATGTAAATTGAATTTTACACATTGTAAACAAAACGCACTGTAAACAAATCGCACGGTAAACAAAACGCACGGGATACGCAATTACATGTGGCTTATATCGCTGACGCGGGGTTTACAAAAACAAATGCGCCTACTTAATTTTCAAATGCTGCCAAAACTGACATAATATTTGTTGAATAATATTGTTGACTAGTAAACTAAATCCAGATTTTACTAAATAACTAAATAAATGTGATCGTAAGTAAAGTATAGTACATAATTTGAGTTGTAAGGCAATTACGCACTCATGGAAATACGCACTCGCCGCTACGCGGCATCGTGCGTAACTTTTCCATTCGTGCGTATTACGCAATATACTATTATTAAACTATATCTTAGCCCGGAAAGGAGGATAGCGATGAAATGAACTGTCAGTAGTGTCATGCGGCATATGTCATTGAATGACTTTGATTTCATAAGCCCTTGTAAGTAATACTTTAAATTACGCCCCCCTTCCAAATTTAAACGCCACTAGGATTTTGTCGCACATACTGATAACACGCTTAAACTATTATCCTTCTTTCTCAGCTAAGGTATAATAAACAAATTAATCTTAACACTGATTTTAACTGATGGTAATGAGATGTACGATGTACTTTTAGCACTAATGAAGCTCTCACGACCGGTGAAACTAGCTGGCGAGAGTCGCATCCGGGCAGTTTGCTTACCTACCAAGAGATTAGCCCACAATCAAACAGACCTATGCATCGCCACCGGATGGGGAAGAGACATAGAAGATGGATTCTTAGCAGGGAAACTTCTGGAAGCAAAAGTGCCTGTGCATGACAATGCTGTCTGCAGGAAGAAATATGGACATGCTGTTAATATTAGATCTGGGCACTTATGCGCTGGACATCTTGATGGCACCAGTGGAACTTGTGTGGTAAGGGTAATAGATTTTTTATTAGTTAATATTGAGGTGTATAGTATGATGGATAACATATACGAGGTGTTTAGAGATGAAGAAAGTATTATATACAGCAAAGAAATATTTTTGAAAAAAACGTTACACTGGAATAGGTCATTAGAATTTAGCTAAATTCAGTTAGACTGCATAAAAGCCAATCAGTTTTAATAAGATAGCTTAATATAAGTTTTTTTAATGATGTTTTTGTTATGATAAATAATATTTAAATATTATCTTTTATTTTGAGGAGAATATCATACAGTTTTTTTAAAAACCTGTGCAACTTAAAAATTTTATTAGCTATTTTCATCGTTCTAAAAATAGAGGAGCGGATCTGGTTTTGAAATGAAACCAACTTTTTTAATTTTTTTTTTCTTGACAATTCGGTTACACACGTTCTCTTTTATCATGTTATCAAGTTAGTTCAACTTAATCACATGAGGTGGGGTAGGAATTCGCATTTAAAATTCGCAAAAACACGTTTTTTCACGATAAATTTTTTCAAATCGGCGGTAACTTTTCGTGAAACTTTTTTTTAAATACACGTTTTTTTGCCGTAACACTAATATACAAAAAAAGTAATTCCTTAGTTTTTTCACGAAGAAAAGAAGTAAATAGATAAGAATTGATGGAGCCGGAGGATGGGAGTGGTGGGCCAATTAGGGAAGGGGGAGGAGGTAGGGAAAGGAAAATTATTCAACCCCCCAAACTTTTTTCCCTGTCATGCGATTTTGAAAAACTAAAATGGAATTTGTTCGCTGTTATCTCTAGTATTTGACTGATTAATTTTTTTTTTTTCAAATAAACAAATTTGTGGGAGGGGAAAAACTTTTGCATTTTTTTTTTAAATGCGTTTTTTCTTACGTAGGAAAGGGTTCAGAAGAGAAATTTTTTATATATATATATATATATATATATATATATATATATATATATATATATATATATATATATATATATATATATATATATATATATATATATATATATATGTTGTTTCTTAGGTTTTCGCGGGTGCTAAATGAAAGGTTGTTGTGCTTCCGGGTGTTTTCCCGCGTAGTTGACAGGCTCCTGCTGGGGCCACGGTTGTCTAAACGACGTTTCGGCAGAATCCCATCTGCCATCTTCAGGTTCTCGCTGAAAGCTGCCTACTGCTGCTCCTCGTTGCTCGAACTGAACTGAACTGAACTGAACTCAGTTCAGTTCGAGCAACGAGGAGCAGCAGTAGGCAGCTTTCAGCGAGAACCTGAAGATGGCAGATGGGATTCTGCCGAAACGTCGTTTAGACAACCGTGGCCCCAGCAGGAGCCTGTCAACTACGCGGGAAAACACCCGGAAGCACAACAACCTTTCATAGTAGTTGTAGTGCAGCCCGAATTGACGTTGTGCAGCCCGGGGTCGGGCTCATCAACGTACCCCTGTGTATATCATCACTAAATGGCCACAAATCACGTTAGCTTCCTTCCTACAAAATTTTGGGGTGGGCTTCAAAAAGTCATATTTTCATGTTCCGAGATACACTTTTAGTTCAGCACTACTGAGTCAGGCGGCGCTGTTCCTGTATATCCAAGACTCTTATACAGCTGATATCTATCGCACGTTATATAGCCCGATATTTGGCATCGTTGCAATGACTCGATAACGTTCGATTATTATTTCCTCTTAAATACTTTCTTCATAAAGTCACAATCGATGAATGAAAGCTCTTTATTTGAATCAATTTTTTAACCTCACAAGTATTTTATCATATTCGAACAATTTTTCTAAATTCAAAAATTCATATGCCTACTAAGAATTATAAAATACAGGGTACAGTGTTATGAAAGAAGAATAGTTGTTAGCATCTTAAACATCTTAAAATGTCTTTTGAAGTGTAATACAGAAATTCAAATAAATGTCCCTAAATTAGGATTGTGTTTTTTTGCATTCAGTATTCAAAAACACAATATACTTAATTATTATAATTTTGGTACTAAAATTTTCTTGAAGAAATATCGGTCATTAAACAATAATTATTATTATGCAGAATGATGTTTTACATATTATAAGGATATATAGGCATTGTCCATAATCACTATAAGCTGGTACTACTTCCACATCAACATAGTGGAGTGAACGTATAATAAAGGTAAAAAAAATGTTTTTTTAAACAGGCTTAGAATGCCACGAAAGGTCGATATTTTAAGTTTGAGCAAAAAAAAATTGTCCGTAATTTTTTTTTGTGCGCACGATTACTCTGGAACCGTTTATGATGACCTTTGTATTATAACGAGATCTGGAAATAGATTATGTTGTGATCTTATTCCGTTGAAGTTTGGGATGGGGGGATAAATAGGCAAAGCAAGCAAGTGAGAGTTTATAAAATTGGGATTTAGTGTATGTACGAGAAGCCAAGTACCTACTCAAAAATTTTTTGACATCAGCCACTTCCACTATCACCCCCATTACCATCCCTACCCCATTATTAAAGGACGAAAAAAAATAAAATTATGATTTTGTGTGTGTATAAGTACCAAAGGCCTAAATTTTTTTTGCATCAGCTATACCCCCCACTACCATCCCCCTATCGATATGTCATATTGTTTTATGGGCTTTTGTGGTAGACGATTGCAAATATTATATTATTAAAGTTCTATGATCAGTTATTTCCACATAATGGACTGCAAATACAGTATCAACCTTTTTTTTCTTTGTAAGAGACTTGGATGTTGAAATAGTGATTCTTTAGGCAGCGGTTTTTTAAGTCAGGTTCCCTTTACTGTATGGTGCACCTAACCGCATGACGTGATCTGTCTTGGTTCCCTGTCAAGCCTACATGGTCTCTAAAAAAACACAATTTTGATGGGCTAACTTAAATCGTTTTATTCTATTTGGACGTGCAAAAGAGAACAACGTCATAACTGAGGAATACTTATTACTTACACATCCACGTAGTGGAGTTGAAGTATAGTAATCGTAAAAAAAATGTTTTTGCTCTAATTATTGAAGGTGATTATGGAAGGGAATAAAAAGGTAAAATTGTGATTTAGTGTGTATAAAGGAACAAAAGGCCTGAATACTTTTTTGGCACTCGCCACCACCTCTACCACATTATTAAAGGGAATAAAAAAATAAAATTGTGATTTATGTGTACAAGAGCCTCTAAATTTTTTGCCAACAGCTTCCCCCTCTACTACCTCCACTACCATGTTGCACATCGTTTTATGGGTTTTTGGGATAGACCATTTCAAATATTATATTATCAAAGTTCTATGAACAATTATTTTTACACAGTGGATTGCAAATATAGTATCGACATTTTTTTGCTGTAAAAGGCTTGGGCAGGAAAATCTAGATGTGGAAGTAGTGATTTTTTAGGCAGCGGTTTTTTTTATTAATGAACACATATATTTTTATGATGGTTATTTGAATTTATATTTATAGTCGGTCTCCCTGCATGGTGCATCTGACGTCATGCACCTATCTTGATTTCATTGGATTCGGAATGACGTCTAGAAAAATGTGCAAAAGTTTCAAACCGCACATAAACAATTGCAAAAGTTATAAACTAATGAAAATTGAAAAAATAACGAGTTCCGTTTTTTGCAAATAACTCGAAAACTATTAAAAATTTTAAAGAAAGATAGATTCTTAAAGAGGAAGAAATTCCCAATAAAAAAGTCCCGACTCCCGAAACTCTACATCTATTATTAACGAGATTATTAATAATTTTAATTTAATGTTGAAAATAGAGCTCCGCGCAGCGAACACTAAGGCGTTACGATGCTCTGAAACCGTCCGGAACAAGTAAAAATATTTTTTGTTATTAGATATTAATTTTGAAATTCATAAAATTTATGTTATTATTTAAACACTTAAAGGAACAATACCCCGTTGGAAAAAATTTTTTTTTATTAATTTTAATTACTCTTACTGTTTTTATATTCAAAAATACTATAAGATTACATAAACTTAAAATTTTTATTGCTATTTGTTTAAACAAATTTTATAAACAAATAGATAAATTACGTATTTTTGAAAAATATTTTTCTGCCATTTTATTTTTTTTAGATAGAAAAAAATAACAAAAACAACCGTATACATAAACATGAAAATTCTTTTGTGAATAATAATTTAAAAATCGAGAAAATACTCGTATCAAGTATGTATTAATTTTAATTACTCTTACTGTTTTTATATTCAAAAATACTATAAGATTACATAAACTTAAAATTTTTATTGCTATCTGTTTAAACAAATTTTATAAACAAATAGATAAATTACGTATTTTTGAAAAATATTTTTCTGCCATTTTATTTGTTATAGAATATTAGATTTAAAAAAATTCTTAAAAACTTAAAAATTGTTTTTAATTGTTCATAATCACTTTTGTCTTTTTTCATTATTTAAACATGTTTTTAAGAAAAAAATTTATTCCTAAATTTATTATTTGCAATTATCCAAAAGGTGGAAAACAGATTTTTTTTTGTTGTGAATTTATTTGTTTATTTAATAAACAATTTGTTATTAACAACCGCCGAATGTGTTTATATTTTTTTTAGATAGAAAAAAATAAAAAAACAACCGCATACATAAACATGAAAATTCTTTTGTGAACAATAATTTAAAAATCGAGAAAATACTCGTATCAAGTATGCCGTGGAAATTGACAAAAACTAGATTCAAAACATTGATTTTGTCTGCATAACCAAAGCGTTCTGTCCGAAATGTCCATTTTATTTAACACATGTTAGAATCAAAACATAGCCTACTGCTATTCTTGTTTTATTACATGTAGGCAAACAATATACCTACATATTTAGATAAAAAAGTATATTTTAATCACAGTTAGAAAACACTAACGAAAATATTATTGGGAAAAGAGCAGAGCGTTTGCCCTAAACAACTTTATGACAGCATCAAAAAAGATGATTAAGGAATTCTTTCTGCCGCGATTTTATTATTTTAGTTTGTTTTTGGTTTTGGTGTGGTAACAAGTGCAATAAGAAGTCCTGAACTAAATCTAAGCATTGAATAAAAATAGACAAAAACTTTCTGATAATTTTATTGCTATTTGTTTAAACAAATTTTATAAATAAATAGATAAATTACGTACTTTTGAAAAATATTTTTCTGCCATTTTATTTGTTATAGAATATTAGATTTAAAAAAATTCTTAAAAATTGTTTTTAATTGTTTATAATCACTTTTGTCTTTTTTCATTATTTAAACATGTTATTAAGAAAAAATTTTATTCCTAAATTTATTATTTGCAATTATCCAAAAGGTGGAAAAAAGAATTTTTTTTGTTGTGAATTTATTTGTTTATTTAACAAACAATTTGTTATTAACAATCGCCGAATGTGTTTATATTTTTTTAGATAGAAAAAAATAACAAAAACAACCGTATACATAAACATGAAAATTCTTTTGTGAATAATAATTTAAAAATCGAGAAAATACTCGTATCAAGTATGCCGTGGAAATTGACAAAAACTAGATTCAAAACATTAATTTTGTCTGCATAACCAAAGCGTTCTGTCCGAAATGTCCACTTTATTTAACACATGTTAGAACCAAAACATAGCCTACTGCTATTCTTGTTTTATTACATGTAGGCAAATAATATAACTACATATTTAGATAAAAAAGGTATATTTTAATCACAGTTAGAAAACACTAACGAAAATATTAGTGGGAAAAGAGCAGAGCGTTTGCCCTAAACAACTTTATGACAGCATCAGAAAAGGTGATTAAGGAATTCTTTCTGCCGCGATTTTATTATTTTAGTTTGTTTTTGGTTTTGGTGTGGTAACAAGTGCAATAAGAAGTCCTGAACTAAATCTAAGCATTGAATAAAAATAGACAAAGAACTTTCTGATAATTTTATTGCTATTTGTTTAAACAAATTTTATAAACAAATAAATAAATTACGTATTTTTGAAAAATATTTTTCTGCTATTTTATTTGTTATAGAATATTAGATTTAAAAAAATTCTTAAAAATTGTTTTTAATTGTTTATAATCACTTTTGTCTTTTTTCATTATTTAAACATGTTATTAAGAAAAAATTTTATTCCTAAATTTATTATTTGCAATTATCCAAAAGGTGGAAAAAAGAATTTTTTTTTGTTGTGAATTTATTTGTTTTTTACAATTAATTATTTTTTATTTATTTGCTTTTATCATGTTTAGAGAATATTATTTAGGTATTATGCAAATCACAACTTACACACTTTTTTATTTATTATGAAAATACCTACTTTCTGTATATTGTTGCCCTAATCTGGGCACGCTAATATACTAGTTAGGTAAATACTTTAAAACACTCATTATTGGAGAACCAATCAAAACAACTACTCTTCTAGCTAATACTGACGAAGTATTGAATTACATGATAGAATTCTTAGCATTTTAAAGAAAAAAATATATTGAAAATATTTCAATCATTTATTTACATTTAGTCATCACACTTTTTTATTTAATATGAAATTATCTACTTTCTGTATATTGGTACCTTAATTGACCCAATTAAGGTACCAATATACAGAAAGTAGATAATTTCATATTAAATAAAAAAGTGTGATGACTAAATGTAAATAAATGATTGAAATATTTTCAATATATTTTTTTCTTTAAAATGCTAAGAATTCTATCATGTAATTCAATACTTCGTCAGTATTAGCTAGAAGAGTAGTTGTTTTGATTGGTTCTCCAATAATGAGTGTTTTAAAGTATTTACCTAACTAGTATATTAGCGTGCCCAGATTAGGGCAACAATATACAGAAAGTAGGTATTTTCATAATAAATAAAAAAGTGTGTAAGTTGTGATTTGCATAATACCTAAATAATATTCTCTAATTTATTTGTTTATTTAATAAACAATTTGTTATTAACAATCGCCGAATGTGTCTATATTTTTTTTAGATAGAAAAAAATAACAAAAACAACCGTATACATAAACATGAAAATTCTTTTGTGAATAATAATTTAAAAATCGAGAAAATACTCGTATCAAGTATGCCGTGGAAATTGACAAAAACTAGATTCAAAACATTAATTTTGTCTGCATAACCAAAGCGTTCTGTCCGAAATGTCCATTTTATTTAACACATGTTAGAATCAAAACATAGCCTACTACTATTCTTGTTTTATTACATGTAGGCAAATAATGTACCTACATATTTAGATAAAAAAGGTATATTTTAATCACAGTTAGAAAACACTAACGAAAATATTAGTGGGAAAAGAGCAGAGCGTTTGCCCTAAACAACTTTATGACAGCATCAAAAAAGGTGATTAAGGAATTCTTTCTGCCGCGATTTTATTATTTTAGTTTGTTTTTGGTTTTGGTGTGGTAACAAGTGCAATAAGAAGTCCTGAACTAAATCTAAGCATTGAATAAAAATAGACAAAAAACTTTCTGATAATTTGTTAACTAGCAAGAAAATAAAAACCATTAAAAATTACTGTCTCTGTATAATTTAAAAAATATAGTGGTATAATGCATAAATCTGTAACGAAAGTGAGTGAAACTATATCTTTTATTGCTCTATTTTTCGAGTTGTTTATAAAATATTGAAGTTAAAAATATCACGTGTCTATTCAAAAAATAAAGAAAAAAATTTGTACCATCTACAAATAATTCTTTTCGTGAAGTATACGTCATTACCTCTAGGACTGCAGTTTTCGCCATGTATTTTTACGGAATTGAAAATTATTTTTTCTGTACTAAAGCATTTCTTATAAACAATGACTTCATTTTATTTTAAATTTCCAACTGCTCAGTTAATTTGTTGTAATGTATTCTAATGTTTTGATTATTTAATTTTAACAAATTCTAAAATAATTTTTTATACTTCATTTATACATTTTATTTTCGTCATAGTAATTTAGGACTAATAATTTTTTAGTTAGATTTATGGCTAAATACTGTAATATAACTCTATCTTGTTTTAAACAGGCGTTGTGTAGCTTTTGTATACCATTGGTAACAGTTCTTTTGGCATTTGAGACGCTTTAATTGTTTTATTGCTCTGTGCAAGAAAGCAACTGTCACCAGGCCCGTCGGGCAGAGCGCGAAAAGCTTTCTCTTTCTTGACCTACCCAATACTGAAGTATAACCAGATGGGACCTTCACTACTTATTAAAGCATGTTATTTTACATAGGAAATCAAAATTGACGACGCTCTCCATTGGTCGAGACCGAAGATATAAGAAAAAAACTAAAAAAAAAAGAAATTTAGAAATTTAATATTTAATCAAATATAACTTTAGAACTAAAACAGATAAAAATAAAATTTTTGTTTGGATTTGACAAGTAAACATTGCTGTTTAATTTGAAGTATAATTTATTGCAATAATTAAAAAATTAACATAAAAAAATAGCAAAATTCAAAAAGATACACAAATCAGCAACATTTTTCTAATTCTTAACTCGCCATAACTCGCTTATATAACGAGATATTCAATTTTTTCTTTCACCAAAAACTGACAAATTTAATAGGCTTCATTTTGTCTCGATTAATGCTGGATCTAATTTCTTAACTAAAAGTGCTACAGCCCTTGAAACACAACGAAGCACAGTACGGCGACGAAGATGCGAGGCTTCCTTTCCCGCCCCCGCTACTTTCTCGCCCCATCAAGAAACGTATCGGCTGCTGGCCTCATTGTCTGGATAAATATTAATAAGTATATACTATTTTACTTACATGTAGGCTATTACAGTTTATGTATATTGTAGATTCATTTTTATCAATGGAGAAAAACTACATGTTTGTTTTACGAAACTGCTGAAAGCAGTGAAAATCTAATGGTAAAAAACCAACTGTTACTGGCATCAGGTCTATTATTAATTGTGCAAATGAAAGAAAATATGCAATTTCATTAAAATTTTTATAAAACAAAGTGGTGGCACTTATTTGCACACCCTTCGATACCGATTTCATTATTCTTGTCTGACATCTTTTTGTAATAAATAACATTAGCAAAGATAATACGTATTGTCTCTGATATTAGTAACGCGATAAAACAATTCAAGTGAGCCTTCATGTGGTTATAATAAAGAAAAAAAATCAGTTTAAAATAAAATGGCATTGTCTGATTTGTGGAAAATCCAGAAAAATTAAGAATAAATTAAGAAAATCTTTAAGTACCAGTTTGTACAGGAACGGGTGCGGAAACTAGAAAAAAATATATATTAAAGCTGCAGTGTCGCATTGTGATACAGAAATACAAGGCAAGTTACACATTTATTCAGATTTATTTGGGCTAATGGAAATTATCATAAAATTTATTATGCAAAATATACACACTAAAAAAAATTTGTTTAGAGCAAACAAAAATTTTGTTGCGTATATACAAAGCAAGTTCTGGGTGATGTTAATAAATTTTTGTTGCTCCAAACAAAATTGTTTGAGGCAACAAAAATTTATTAACATCAACCAAAAAATTGCTTTGTATATACGCAACAAAATTTTTGTTTGCTCTACAAATTTTTTTTAGCGTGTATTAGCAAAAAAAATTAAATGTGTACAAACTAAACAACTGAAAGAAAAAAATGAATTTAAAGTAGCTTTAAATATTTTATTTAAGGAGGTTTATCTTGCTGTTTTGCAAAAAAGAATTCTTAACTCTAATATTTCTAAAAACACGCCTTAATGATATATTTGAAGAAATGACGGAAGAAAAATTAGATTATTATAGCAGTGGAAATATAAGAAAGAGATTAGAAAAGCATTTAAGCAAACAAAGTGTTTTGTGAACACAAAGAAAATACAACAACAGTTCAGTCAAGGGATAATAAAGCTAAAAGGATTTTTGTTGTTAGTCACAAGTGAATCAGGCGAAGAAAACTTGGTTTCTTGAGAATGAATTGACAATTCCTGATAAAGCTGCCGGTATCTTAAGAGAAGCTATAGCTGGATGTTTTAAAACTATAAAAAAACACGACTACTAATCTGAATGAACATAAATGTAAACTAGAAGTTTCAGATTTGTTATAAACATTTATGTCGTGGATACTAAATATACAAATTTGATTTAAACGTTATATCTATAGTAATGGAATTTATATTAATACTTATGGAAAAAAAACAATCAGCTTAGGTCATTTTTTTAATCCTTTACAGATCACTACATGTGTTTCGTGCCGTCAGAAGAAAAAGAACTTAATGATATGCTTTATTCTTTTGGCTATGGTTATTCCTACGATGAAATACGTACATTTTTAACGTCTTTAGCTAGTCACGTATTAGTAAAAACTGGTGACATTTTTATACCACCTGGAGTTCCTCCAGTAAGTTCTGAAGAAAACAATTACATTTATTGCAGCGATAATTTTGATCAAAACGAAGACAGGCTAGATGGTAAAAATCCCACTAGGAATAGTATTATTTAAAAAAAAAGAACAGCCTATTTACACAAGCATATTTAGATCGTATATCCAATTTTAACCGATTTTAACCCTTCCAGTTTACATGAAAACAAAAATATAGTTATGTACAAAAATCCAACTAATCGTTCAGAGCCTCTACGAGTTAGTGAAAGCATGGCAAATAATTGTTTTGATTATGTGGTTACCTCTGACATTTTATGGAAAATATTAAAATATACGAAGCAAAGTAAAAACTTTACTAGCTGGCATGATTTTACTTCCACATCCATGGAAGTATAGTAACGACAAAAAAATTTTAAAAAATTTTTATTGTTCAAATAGGCATAGAATGTCATGAAACGTCGAGATTTCAAGTTTGAGTGAAAAAAAATTTCTGTCTGTCTGTCGGTCTGTAACTTTTTTTGTGCGCACGTTTACTCTGGAACCGTTTGAGATATCGACTTGAAATTTGGTACACATATGTACTTTAACAAGATCTAGAACTAGATTATATTTTCATCTTGTTCCGTCGAAGGGGATAAATTAGTAGTAAATAGGTAAATCAAGCAGATAAGAGTTCATAAAATTGATATTTAGTATATACAAGAGAAGCTAAGGTCTCAAAAAAAATTTTGGCATTAGCCACCCCCATTACCACACCCACCCCATTATTAAAGGGGATGAAAAAAATGTGATTTAGTGTGTGTACGAGAACCAGAAACCTCAAAATATTTTTTTACTTTATCCACCCCCCACACCCACCCCCTGTCACTACCCCCACCCCCACCCCACTACCGATGTGGGGTATCGTTTTATGGATTTTTGGGGTAGAGGATTTAAAATATTATATTATTAAAGTTCCATAAACAATTATTTCCAGATACAACATTTTTTCGTTGTGTGACTTGGATAGAAAATCCGGATATGGAAGTAGTGATTCCTTGGGCAGCGGTTTTTACAATGTAATATCTGAAAATCAGTTATATCTGTTTGATACCTACCTTTATTAATGCACCACCCGCGTAGTACGACACCATATATAGCAGATTATTACAACTAATATATTATTCAATTTGATTTGTTAATTTTATCATCTTACAATAAAGGAAGATAATTCTAAAGCTTCTGTTACGGCCGCTGATTGTAGCCTTGCGCGATTTATGGTGAACGCGGGATGTACCGGGAACGAGTGGGGAAGCCTCGCGACCTCGTCACCGTAGCGCGCTTCGTTGTGTTTAAAAGGCTGTGCCGCTTTTATTTACAGAGCTAGACCCAGCATTAATTGAGACAAAATGAAGTCTATGAAATTTGGCAGTTTTTGGTGAATAAAACATTCGAATAGCTCAATACATAAGCGAGTTACAATGAGTTAGACCTTTCAAAAAAATTGACAATTTGTGTACCATCTAAATCAACGTCATTTTTTTAATGTTAAAGTTATTATTTTTGTAATAAATTATACATCAAATTAAAGAGAATCGTTTGTACTATAAAACTAAAAAAAAATATATAATTTTATCTTTTTTCGTTTGAAAGTTATTCGTGGTTGAATTTGAATTTTGTTATTTTCATTTTTTTTTTTTGTTTTTTTCTTGTAATTTCAGTCTCGACCAATGGAGAGTGTCGTCAAAAGTGATTTCCTATGTAAAAAAACCTGCTGAATAAAATGAAATAGGTTTTATTTGGTTATACCTCGGTATTGGGTTAGTGAACGATAGAGCCAGTCATCCGACGTACTAAGATTTAAGTTGAATGTAGGTAGAATAATGTAAGAAAAAAAAAGGTGCACAAAAGAGTTTACACACAAAAGGAAGAGGTCAACCTAAACTAGCTTCCCCATATACATTAGGAAAACGTATTATGACTGTACGCAGTATTACATTATATTGGGAAAACTATTAAACAAAATTTTTATATAATTATAAACAATTATATAAAATAAAATATAAATATTATATTACCTTTAATAACGATAATTTAACTATCAAATGTACCGTTTTTTATTATAACAATTATACGAGAGAATTTTATGCTCTACCGAAAAGTTACGTATATTGTTTTGCCCTATCTTGCTTAATTTTCAAACGAAAAAGCATATTTTGTGGCAATTATTGTTAGTAACTTTTGAACCCGAAAAGAAAGAAAAGAAAAGAATATCACACAAATTCTTTTTTAAGAGATGACCTGCGAAGACTAATTAATATCGGGCACAAGTATTTTATATGCTTGCACTAATAGTACAGTAACTAGAGGTTTTAACTTCGGAATAATGTCATATTGAACGGATTTAGTTCATTTTTGGAGGTATAATAGTAAATGCTTGACAGAAAAGTTTCTATATTGTGCGGGGCCTTGCTAATTTATAGAGGGTGAATGCCACCCCCTCTCAGGGGGTGGCACTTAAAAAATATATACATATATATTTATTGGAGCTGAAATATAATCAAACTTTAAGAAGAAAAGGTTCTATGCAAATTTTCACATAAATTGATAGTTTTTATGTTATAATGACTTCAAAATTGCGATTTTAGCTTAAAAAAAAGGTATTTCCAAACGGCTTTCGTCAAGTATCTCGAAAAGTATTACTTTATCGAAAAAATGTTACAGACCAATTACAGAAAGTACAAACTGGGAAATAATTTTATTTTTTGTTTATTGATGTAGGATTAATAATTTCGGAGATAAGTTTATATTTGGTATCCAAGCGTTTCGAAATAACATTTAAAGTTTAAAATGCATTTTTTTCTAAAGCAAGTGCTTTGAATGAGCAAAAAAATTTGAATATCTAGGTAATGCTACATCCTAACGAAAAACTGTATTTGAGATAATTTCTTTAAATTACTGGCTAATTAGAGTAACAAAATGGCGACCTTTTTATATAAAAAAATATAAATACGCTCATTTTTACTTCATAACTTCTTTACTTCTTATGCTACAGGAACCAGTAAAAAATAATCTGAAAGCGCAATTAATTGTCTTTAATTTCATTTCTTAGTATGCGTGACGTAGGTGTCTCAATTTCTGAGATATTTAACATTTAAACTGCATATTACGACTTATAAACGTTCGGACGCCATTTGTAAACTTTCATATCTCCGAAACTATTAAATCTATGTAAATAAATAAACAAGCTAAATTCATTATTAGTTTATGAGCTTTATTTTTGGTCTCTACCCATTTTTCAATAAAACTAATATTTATTGAGATACCTATTTGGAAAAGGAAAACAAAATATCTTTTTATCGAAAATACCTTTATAGTTTAAACTGTATTTTTTTTCTAGCAAGTGCTGTATACAAACCAAATTTGACATCTACGTCATGCTATATATTAATGAGAAACAGTGTTTGAAATTATTTTTTTTAATTACTGGCTAATTACAGTAACAAAATGGCGACGTTGTTTAAAAAAAATGTGTAGACGCACATTGCTTCGGTCATAACTTCTTTGTTTTTTATGCTATAGAAACAAATAAAAAACAGTTGAAAGCTTAATTAATAACCAATTATTCTACTTACTAGCATCCTTGACGTATGTGTCACAGTTTCTGAGATATTTAACTCTCACTCTAAATAATTATCTTATGAACACTTGGACGCCAAATGTAAACTTAAATATCTCCGAAATTATTAATCCTACATCAATAAACAAAAAATATAATTAATTCCCAGTTTGTACTTTATGTAATTGGTCTGTAACATTTTTTCGATAAAGTAATACTTTTCGAGATACCTGACGAAAGCCGTTTGGAAACCTTTTTTTTTTTAAGCTAAAATCGCAATTTTGAAGTTGTTATAACTTAAAAACAATAAATTTGTGTGAAAAATTGCATAGAACCTTTCTTCTTAAAATTTGATTCTACTTCAGCTTCAATAAATATATATATTTTTTAAGTGCCACCCCCTGAGAGGGGGTGGCATCAACCCCCTATAAATTAGCAAGCCCCCGCACAATATAGAAACTTTTTTGTGAAGCTTATACTTCCAAAATGAACGAAATCCATTCAATATGACATTATTCCGAAGTTTTGTATATTTTTATCTCTAGGTACTGTACTATAATAATTATTATTATTTTTATTAGTGCATATATATTAGCATATAACATATAATCAATAAAAGAAAATATTAAATTTTTGCTTGCCATGCTTAAAAGGGAACTTTGTGCTTTATAGTACGTCGGGTACATGGCTATATAAGCCAAAAATCTGCACTTCTTGATTGGGATGTGCCACTTTCTGTGGTCATAGTTGATGCCAAAAGACAACTTTCCAGATAGGGAGCCACTTTAAAATCCGTGCAACACCAAAATGGCGACCATTAAAGATGGCTGCCATTAGCCACAATGAATGTTTTTTTATCTCAGCTCCTAATGTTCGATTTCTATTTTCTTTTTTTTTTTTGTTTGAAAGCTCTTGTAAAGAAGACACTTTTTTGTCCCTATACGTTTATCTGTACACTTTAAGGGTTCTGCGCAATTTAAAAAAATATATATTTTTAATTTTTAAAGATATTTCTTTGCACAGTGGGACAAACTGAATCTGAAATCTTATTTCATATAATGCAACTTTCAATTGATGTCAACTTGGGACAGCTGGTACGTAGTAAAGGTCATTGTAATAACTTTTTCAAAATTAAGCCTATAAGTATTATAGTGACAGTGAAATAAAATTAAATAAAAACTTATAAATACTTCAAAGAGAACTTCATGCTTTGTTGTTATTTGATGGCAATCATTTTTTGCTCATATTTGACCCATATACTCGGAAACACAAAGGTCACTTGCTGTCTCAAAATAAGTACATTTTCAAACGAAAAATTGCATCAAGGGATTCTTTTACTACCTGATGTTACTGTACTATTAAAACAATTCGTTTTATATATCTGTGTTAGGTAAATAAACGTAATTTAATTTCTACCCCTTTGCATATTTTTATTTTACTGTTAATAAGGCAATACTTTAAAAGCGGAAAACAAAAAATGAGGACAAATTCAAAATATTTAAATACTTATAGGCCTACCACGGAGTAATTACATTATCAGTTATTAATAATTAATGTCTACTTGCATAAAAAAAATAACCTAATATTTTATTAGGTTCTTCTAATATATCTTCAAATTCGTAACAATGAATAATAAAAAACGTAACTGTTATATTATTTTGGCGTTCAAAGAATGAATATATTTCCTTTAATAGCTGGCCCTCCATTAGCGTCTCTACTGTAAACAGTAATGGTAGTAGTGGCGCAGTATAGCAAGTACTCCTATTATATTGTGCTTCGTGACGATGCATGCATCAAAGAAATATATATTATAAAAATATAACCTACTGAGGCCCGATTACATTGGCAACATCGCTGGGACGGAGAACGAACGCTAGCTATATCCTTATATACAGCGGGCTTTGAAAGGATCAGTAAATATATCCGGGCTCTGAAATATGCCATGTTTATATAATTGAAAGAAAAATAATAATTAGCTACCCCTAGTGGCTTCCTATTAGAAAAGATTCATAACAATCGCCATATTTAATAAATTTGTTAATTTATACACTCGGGAAATGCCGGGCTTATGAACAACCTGTCGATATATCGGGCTACACAATATACCGTCTATACCTATATATATATATATATATATATATATATATATATATATGTGCATTTGTATCGTGTCCACCTCCTTACAAATTTATGGCGCCCGCACCTCCACTAGAAATAATATAGATAGATTAGTTCTGTTTACATATACATAACCGCCAAATTTCACTTACCAAGGGCACGCGGAGAGCGGAAAAGATTTTTATCTTTTTTTACATACACTTTTTTGTTCATACGATTGGTATGTTTACACCTCGTTATATAAATAGTACCTCTCTGACTCAATGTATTTAAAACTGTTATATATAACGGTAGACTTTGCCTCCTTCGAGGTTGCCAGACTTCTATAGTGTAAAATGCTCTAGCACTTGCGCAATTAGTTGCGCTATGCAATCGTGTGCGTTTGTTATTATGATGATTCATATTGTGTAAGTTATACTCTATCAGATTACATTGGTGTTTTACCCGATAATGTGCGATTATCTGTTTTAAAATGAACCGTTCACGCTAAATATCTATTGTAGAATAATGTATGTAATTCAAAATATGTTCTTAAGGGAATTATTATTACTATTTAAAATGCTTTTCAAAAGACATCACTGAATCAGTTCAATTTTGTAACACAATTGTTACATATTAGTCCACGTAAATTAGATATTTTAGAAGAAATAATTTATAAAGTAATAATATTTGGGATGCGTAATCTAGATTGGGTTCGAAATAGATACCCGAATAGTTCCCCACAATTTAGGGGTGAAACGTCCGTAATGATTATGAATAGAGCTGCTTCGGCCATATTACGGGGACTTAACGCTGGTTTTTCACTTTTATCTTGTAAACCGTTCGTCGAAAGAGAAAAAAGTATAGGAAATAAAAAAATCGTCATGTTAAATTCTGCATAAAAAATGTACTATTAACCTTGTAGCTTATCCTCACCTATTTCGCGCTAACAGCGTCCTATTCCAAGTTTGACTCCGAATATTTTAAAACCGGTTACTTTAACGAGAAAAATGCTCAGGAATGAAGTTATTGAGCAGAATTTTCTCTATTAGATGCATATATAGAGGGTTTTGTCGCAAGTAGTTTATGTATTTTCCCCTTCTTTGCAATTATATTAGAGTATAATCTGTACTGTTCACACAAAAGAAGATTTGGAGTCATATTTCAACTCTGAGCTTGCTTCAATTCCACTTCTTCTCTTCAATAAGAAAGGGTTAATGAGGAAAATTAAGAAATCGTCTGTATGATATTTTCAATGCTGTACGAGAGAGGCCAATAGATTTTTCCGATTGCCAGTTCATTGTTGATGGCGGCAATTTGATTCATCGTGTAGTATGGCCGAAGCAGCTTTATTCGTAAACATTACGGCCAAAAAGTGACTGTCGTGTTTGACGGATATGCTGACTGCTGTATGAAGAGCATCGAAAGACAGCAGCGTCTTTTGAAACGCATTTCACCGGAAATTGTTTTTCATGAGAACACGCCACTGACTGAAACGCAAAATAAAATGATAAACAATCTCACAAAAAGGAACTGTTTATTTCGCAATTGGTGGAGAGATTTAAAAACGAGGGAATCAAAACAATTACTGCTGTAGACGACGTTGACGTACTCATAGTTCAAACCGCCTTAAACGAATCTCATGGAAACGATACAGTGGTCATCCTCGGACAAGATATTGATCTTCTCGCATTGATTATCGCTCTCGCACCTGAAGATAAAGATATCCGTTTCTTAAGAGAGGCTCAGAGATAAATAAAAAATAAAGATTACAGTTCTCGTGACTTGCAGTCCTCGGAAGTTTTAAAAAGCTGTATGGCCACACGTTCAGTGGATGCGATAACACTTCATCTTTCTTTGGTAAAGGAAAAGTGCAAGCGGTGGAATGCGTCAATAAAAGAAAAGATCTCGAAGAGGTTGTCCGTATATTCAACAACCGTAGCTCAACGAAAAAAGAAATTACATCTTTGAATCATCAAAGATTCATGATCTTCAATAAGTTAGTCCGCCAATCTAGTACTACCGGGATTCTACGAAGACTGCCAGCAACATCCGAGGCATTACGTCAACATTCTTACAGAGTATTTCTCCAAATTCATGTTTGACGAGGAGAAAACTTGGAACCAATGGAATGCAGAAAATCAGAAAATAATATAAAATATTTCAAAGAGATAATATACTTAAAGAAGTAAAATGTTCAAAACTTAATCATTTTGGAGCAAAAATGTAAATATTTCCCTCCAGCAAGAGAAAAATTTTTGAATTGTTTAAAAATTTTTGAAAAGCATTCGAGATGACTCCAACAAACTATCATTAATTAGTATAGCAAAATTTATGATTAACCAACAAATATATTCTAGAGTTTTGGTCTCGAATGCTTTTTAAAACATTTTTATTTCTTGCTAGAGGGAAATATTTACATTTTTGCTCCAGAATAATCTAGGTTTTTAAAATATCTTTGGAAGGTGGAATTTTACACTGGTCAACATTCAGTTTGAAAAAATACACCGGACTCTACCTAGGTATCCAGGGGTTTTGGGGTCGCTGATTCCGTTGCCGAGGTCGGTTAAGCTCTATCACGTCAGGTTCAAGGTCATTTGAAGAACCTAAGAAAAGGTTTTTGAAAAAATCTAAAAAAATTCACACAGAGGCTCTTGGGGGGTCTCTGAGTCCGAATCCGATGTCGGTTGACCTTTATCACCTCATGTTCAAGGTCATTTGAAGGTTAAAGTAAGAATAGGAGGTGAAAAAAATTAGAAAAAATTTATACGAATGCTCACCTGCCTACTTATTGTCTGTTTATCTGTCTGCCCTTATACCTGCACACCTGTTTATTTGCTTGTTAGTCAGTATTTATCATCCGCCTGCATTTTCTCTCTGTCCATCTATTTGACATCCTGCCTTTCTGTCAGTAATTCTGTCTGACTGAATGACTAAATGTTTCTATCTGACAGTCTGTCTGCCTCCTTGTCAGTTTGTCTGACTCAGGAAATCATTAAATTACTTTTATCCTGACAGGATTGAGCTCAGGGCCGGTTTTAGGTAACCGGAGGCCCTAAGCTCTAGGTATGTTTTTCGTTGAAGCTTTCTCTTCTAATAAAATAAACGTGCATATCTGCGTATGAAATCTGAGTTCTGAGGCCCCCTAAATGCGAGGCCCTAAGCTGGCGTTTACTTAGCTTATAGGCAAAACCAACACTGATTGAGCTCCAAGTGAGTGAAGCCAACGCCCGTGGTACTCTTTACTTGCATGTTCGCTCTGTTTCTGCAACTATACCTAAAGGCTATCCTTTCACAGAAGAAAATAGGTAGGTGATTCATTGAATTAAATATATTTGCACTGAGATAGCCGAAGAATCTTCATGTGCAGCTAAAGCTGGCTGACGCATGCCGGCTTGAAATGACCTCAGAATGACCTTGAAATGACCTCTGGATGCCTCTTTTTTTTAAGGGTAAGCGAACAATGGATTCGGACTCAGCGACCAGAAAAACCTGTGAGAATTTTTTCAGATTCTTTCAACCACCTTTTCTTACTTTAACCTTCAAATGACCTTGAAACTGACGTGATAGAGGTCAACCGACATCGAATGCAGACTCAGCGACTCAAAAAACCTATTATATAAGTTTTTTCAGATTTTTTGACAGATTCTCCTCTGTTTTTCTCAGATTAACCTTGAAATGATCTCCGGATGCCTTTTAAGGGTAAGCGAACACCGGATTCGGACTCACCGATCCCAAAAACCTATGCGTGAATTTTTTCAGATTTTTTCAATCACCTTTTCTTAGTTAGACCTTCAAGTGACCTTGAAACTGACGTGATAGAGGTCAACCGGCATCGGGTACAGACTCAGCGACCCAAAAACCCTATATGTAAATTTTTTCAGATTTTTTAACAGCTTCCTCTCCGTTTTTCTCAAATTAACCTTGAAATGACCTCCGGATGCCCTTTAAGGGTAAGCGAACACCGAATTCGGACTCAGCGACTCCAAAAACCTATGTGTAAATTTTCTCAGATTTTTTCAACCACCTTTTCTTAGTTTGACCTTCAGATGTCCTTGAACCTGACGTGATAGAGCTTAACCGACCTCGGCATCGGAATCAGCGACCCCAAAAACCCCTGGGTACCTAGGTAGAGTCCTGTGTATTTTTTTAAACTAAATGTTGACCTGTGTTATTATTATTCTTTTATTTTCTGCTTTTTAGCCCCCCCCCCAATAAACATCGTCTTCTAATTTTTTTTACTTTTACTATATAAGGCCAGCAGCAGTGACAAATAGTGGATTAAGGGCAACTAGTTACGTTAAGGAATGTTCGTGTCCTGTTAAATAAATACCTTAAACAAATACCTTTTTTAATTTGCTCTAAGCTATAAAGGGGTACAAAAATATTTGTTTCTGAACAAAATAAACGTTTTTTTATTCCCAAATTGAAAAAATTTAAAAACCCATTGATCTCTAGAAAGTATTATTTCTGTGTATAAAAGTTATTTATATTTTTAGTAAGATAATTTTAGTTACCATATCTATAGATGTATTTAGGAATAGTATGCCTCTTTACTATGTTGCCAAGTTTAGGAGGCGATATCGCTACTTTATTGTAAGGAAGCATTTAATACCTATATACATCAAGTGTTTAAAATAGCAGCGCCACCTGGTAAAAAATATAGTGGACTATGGTGTATGTTTACATATGTTTATAGGTATTTTCCGCCTCCAAAAAAAGTGTCGTTAAATGCTTCTATCTCTCTATTTCTTCCCTTTTTGTCATAATCTTATATGCTCACCAATAAAGCTGATCATTATTGATAATAATGAGTCATGAATTTACTAATTATCAAGACATTCGCGATGGAAACAACACAAAACGTCTCCGCCTCCGAAATCGGAGGCGAACGCGTAAAATCGGAGGCAAACACCACCTAACCATATAACATTCGGAGGTGTAAGAGTACTAAATGCATGTATATATATATATATATATATATATATATATATATATATATATATATATATATATATATATATATATATATATATATATATATATATATATCGCAATCCAAACAATAGGAAGGAAGGGAGAGGGCTTAATGCGTTTGCGGGAATCAAGGGTTAAGGAAAAGGGACAGGGACAGGGACAGGGACTTCTTGACTTGATATTCGGCAATATAAATCTTTTTTCCATCTTAATATTTTGTCAATGTACCCTTTATGAAATATTAAACTGACGAAACGGCAGTTTATAAATAAGTTGCGCTATTACTATAGTGTACACATTGCACAAACCTTAGATTCGGACGAGTATTTTAACAACTAAGTTGGCGTTATAACATTAAAAATGCTTAAAACAAACATAATTTGTTTTTTATTAAAATCGATCGGTAAATAAAAAGTTATTAATCATTTAAAATTAAAAAAACTGTTTTGTGATTTCTTTAGATTTGTAATTGAATAGAATTTTTTTTAGATGCTATTTTCTATCATTTATTTATATATTTAACTAATATATATTACCAGATTATGCGCTTCCGCGAGGTCTTCAGTTTTTAATTTAACTTTTTTTCGTCAAGTCAATAATAACAAAGTTATCGTGAAAAAATGTGTTTTTGTGAATTTTAAATGCGAATTCCTGCTCCACCTCGTGTGATTAAGCTGATCTAACTTGATAACATGATGAAAGAGAACGCGTGTAACAGAATTGTCAAAAGAAAAAATTTAGAAAAAGTTGGTTTCAAAACTCTTCTTTTTCTGAGCAAATCACGTTTGTCATAAAAACATCACGTCTTTGCATTTCTCAGATCATTTTCAATTTGAATACATTTGTGCAGTTTTCCTCCATTAAAATATGTGGAAATCAAACAATTCCAACTTGATGATGACGCTCATTAATATCGAAACTTCTAAACTAAAAAATGTATTTAACAACAACGCCGCACCTGAAAACCAACATAATAGAATGGACTAGATAACTGGTCAGCACGATTACGATTCGGAAGTTATTGTTTCTTCTTTCCATTTTGCCGGTGTGATATGTATTTCTTCGCGTAACATGTGGTTAATTTCATCAGTAATTACACATGTGACATTCTATGGGATTTTTGTGAATAAGATAAAATGTCCACTGTGTAGGAATACACGACATTCACTGCATTCGCAGACGTGAATTTTTAGGGAAAATTATAGTACTCACCTTGAGATCTTTTTTAAATCAGTTTGTCTCAATGTTAACTCCTTTGGTAAGTAATTATGTCAAAATCATGAATAATCTCAGAGATTTTTAGTTTTTGACATGGCGGGTGGCGGTGCCGTGCTTAAGAAAATGATTTGGTAATTCGACAATTTCTCCTATATCCTTGAACCGATTGAAAAAAGATTTTAATAGGCTTTTAGAGAAAACTTGATAGAATGACTACTGAAATCGACAAAAAAATTTTTTTTGATTTTCGCACGAGAAAAAAATTTCCTTCTTTAGCTTTTAATAGCTTAGTATAGTTGACCTAAACTTTATGAGACACGTAAAAAATCTCAAAGCTTTGCCGCCAAGCCTCTTAGGATAGAGTGGGGCATGCTTTATTTTTCTACAGCATATTAAATAATAAATATAATGCATTACTTGATTGATTGATTTACCAGCGTGCGGTAGGCATTGCTGCCACTCCCAGGTATACAGCTGGGCCTGCTACGTCCACGCTGAGTTGGACTAAGGTCATGCTTGTTGCCAGCAGCGCGTACCACATGGCGCATGGTAAAGGAATGTGGGATGGGAGGTGTAGGTATGTGCGAGATGCGTTACCGCATTGTGTCGTGAAGGAGAGTGTAAGCTCCCTTTTTTGTGTTATGGTAGAGAACATAGAGATTTCTTTGTGGTGTTCATTTTTTGATCTTGACCCTCTCAGTTGTTGTTCTCCGCTGTCTTTGTTTGTTGATGTTCGGTGCTAACGCTTTCTTCAGTAGAGGTGGTGGGTACTTTCCTTGAGTATGTCCCCAGTACTTCATTGCGTACATCTCTATCCTTTTTAATTGTCTTTCCTCCTAATAGTCTTGATGTTTTATTTCGCTGTTTTCGTCTTATTGTTTTTGCGAGTAGTTGGACGATGTTCCTTTCTGCCCTTTTCAAAAGCTTCTTCTGTTGGCTTTTGTTGTTGCCACGTTTTTTGGCTCCATTTATCATCGTTGGATGTTGTAGTGTATTGTTGTTTCCTTTACGTCTTTTCTCTTCTTTTATTTCCAATTTTCCGCATAGAATTTTGAGGTTTGTATTGATTTCTGCTGTCCTTTTTGCTTTAACGTATTTTCTCATCTCTCTACCTACTAGACAGGTTTGTCTTTTGCTCCACGTGTTTGTTATTGTTAAGTGTGTGGGGTAGAGTTTTTCCAATGATGCTTTTATTTTCCTCCATCTGGTCGTCTTTTCCTATAAGTATATGCGTTGACGCCTCCTAATATTATAATCGGCATTTTTCTTTTTTCATTTGGAAGAAAAATTGTATCACATAAATTTCCATTACCCATTTATGCAATGTAAAGAATTCAATTTTGGCACGGTATACTAGTAAACTAATAGAACGCCACTGACTAGTAAATAAAATAAAGTAAAAATTAAAAATTATTAAGAAATTGACCTGTAAGAAAATGTGTTTATTTAATACAAGTTAAGAATATAGGCACTTATTTGATTCCTTAGTTGTTGATCGAGTTTCTGCAGGTATATGACGTTGAACCCACTTGAGTATCGAGGGTTGGATTGCACTATTTTATGGATGCATGTGCTTACTTACTGATTTAATCTTTAATCCATTATTGCCTTGCTATAAATTTATGGTGTCAGCGGTCGACATTTTCAAGAGTTTAGATGTATATGTATAATCACTTCTCAGATTTTCTAAGAAAGTCGTTTTAATCAGCCCCTCAGCAGTTAGTTACAGCATTTATAGACGGAGAGCCGGCCGTCGAATATCCTATGAATAAGATACATGAAAAACTTTTTGTGAGTGATTAGTACTACCACAGTCCTAAAGGGAGCCACCTTTTATACGAGCTAATTTTGCCCGCGTCATGGCTTTTTGACCTCACTTCCGGTTATGATTTTTAATGTTTTTTAAGTCATCAATAGTTCCTTTGGGTAAAACTTTTACCCCACCGGACCGCAAGACATGTACCCCCCCGTTTTCGATGGCGGGGAACATGATGATGACAATATTTTTCGACCTAGCGTCCAACCGCTACCCCTAAATCGAAAAAACCACCCCTTTTCTCGATTTTCCGGTGCTACGCTTGCGAGGGCTTGGCAGATCTGGTTTTTCTTGGTCAGATTGAATAAAATAAGTAAATATTGACCACAGGTGATCTAACCCACTCCCGGGGGTTGAAACTACCCTCACCCTCAATAACTAAATGCTACGAAAACAGCGAAAACCAGCTGGAAAATGAAATACCCCCGTTTTCAAGGGCAAGGAATACGATGGTGATAATATTTCCCGACCTACCCTTCACCCACTACCCCTAAACCTGAATACCACCCCCTTTTCAATTTTCCAGTGCTGGACTTGCGAGGGCCTGTCGTATCGTTTTTTCTTTTGGTCAGATAGAACAAAATAGTTAAATATTTATCACAGGTGACCTAACCAACCCCCGGGGGTTGAAACTACCCTCACCCCCAATAACTAAATGCCACAAAAACAACGAAATTCAGCTGGAAAGCAGTATACCCCCATTTTCGAAGGCGGGGAATACGATGGTGACAATATTTCCCGACCTACCCTTCACCCACTACCCCTGAATCGAAAAAACCCATCCCTTTTTGAGATTTTGGTTTTTGTACACACACTAAATCCCAATTCAATTTTTTCCGTCACCCCCGTGGTCAATATTTATTTATTTTATTTAAATTGACCAAAAAAAACCCGATCCGACAAGCCCTCGCAAGCGTAGCACCGAAAAATCGAAAAAAGAGGTGGTTTTTTCGATTTTGGGGTAGCAGTTGGATTCTAAGTCGAGAGATATTGTCGCCATCGTATTCCCCGCCTTCGGAAACGGTGCTTTCCAGCTGATTTTCATTATTTTCGTGGCATTTAATTATTGGGGATGAGGGTAGATTCAACCCCCGGGGGTGGGTTAGGTCACTTGTCGTAAAAATGTAACTATTTTATTCTAACTGACAAAAAAAAACCGATACGATAGGCCCTCGCAAGCCTAGCACCGAAAAATTTGAAAAGGGGGTGGTATTTAGGTTTAGGGGTAGTGGGTAAATGGTAGGTTAGGAAATATTACCACCATCGTATTTCTCGCCCTCGAAAATGGAAGTATACCATTTTCCAGTTGATTTTCGCTGTTTTCGTGGCATTTCGTTATTGGGGGTGGGGGTAGTTTCAACCCCCGGCGGTGGGTTAGGTCACCTGTGGTCAATATTTGCTTATTTTATTCAATCTGACCAAGAAAAACCAGACCTGGCAAGCGTAGCACCGGAAAATTGGAAAAAGGGTGGTTTTTTCGATTTTCGATTAGCGGTTGCACATTAGGTTCGAAAATATTGTCACCATCATGTTCCGCGCCCTCGAAAACGGGGGGGTACATGTCTTGCGGTCCGGTGGGGTAAAAGCTTTACCCCAAGGGACTATTGATAACTTAAGAAAACATTAAAAATCGTAACCGGAAATGAGGTCAAATATCCATGATGCGGGCAAAATCAGCTCGTATAAAAGGTGGCTCCCTTTAAGTCTGTGGTAGTACTAATCACTCACAAAAAGTTTTTCATGTGTCTTATTCATAGGATATTCGACGGCCGGCTCTCCGGCTATTATAATGCAAAGAATATGCAACATCACAAAAACACACTTTTTTTACAAATACAGATTATGTACGAAATTAATCGCTACTCACAGAATCACTAATTGCACGCAAGATATGCATTATTCCTCAAACCTATCACTCACTTGACACCCCAAAACTATATCTTTTACACCTTGTATTTAGCTAGGGTTTGGACCTAAAAAAACACTGCAATGGTTTTATGCGGCAGACACTTGTTAGTCATTAAGACATCAGTACACTTGGATAAATAAACTTGGGTGGTACCTACTTTAATAATGAGAGGCTACTTAGTATATTAGGTTTTGAGTTAATAAATTCGGTTAATAGAGATTAAGTTGATAAAGTTATTAAAGTAATTAAATTCAATAAAATAAAATAAATTAGTTTATAGCTTAGCTTTCTGTGGCGTCTGGCGTTGTGATTGCTGTTTTTATTCTCTCTTCTTTTTGGGCTTAGTACACTTAAAAAACTTTCCACTGCACACACAAATTTATTATTTATTTATTTTCACTTTTACGTCTAGTATGTCTGTATTGCTTTGCTTTATAAACACGTGTTGTTCACTTTTGACACTAAATATTTATTGCTTTTTTTAATGCAATAAAGCACTTGAAAGGATTTATTTAGGATAGGCCTATTTCTGTCGACCGTCAACTAAGGCATAGCGTTACACTTTATTTTTGGTACTATTTAAAAAACACTAGTAGTAATTTTCAGTTTATTAATTGTATATGAATTTCTTTTTCCTTTTATGACGTTACGTTACGTCACGTTATGCAGAATTTCTTGGCCCACCGGTGACTTATATTTGATTGAGTTTACCGGGGTTTTAACCGATTTTAAAGCACTTATTTCGGGAGCGTCTTACGATGCATCTGTACACGCCGTTTGTCAACTTTCGACCATCAATAAATATAATGTATTACTTAATACATAAAACATCATTATTCTCGTGTAAAGTATGTTCTGGCATGATTAAAATTAGAAATTAACAGAAACATAACATCAATTATGATTTCAAATTATTTTTATATAATTACGTAACTCCCTCCTAAAATATTTCACGACCTAACGCTGGTTATCATTGCTATAGTAACCGTTAGGAGGGAGTTGCGTAATTATATCAAAATAATTTGAAATTATAATTGATACAGGTGTGTTTCCGTTAATTTCTTATTTTAATCGTGCCAGAATATACTTTACATGAGAATAATGACGTTTTATGTATTAAGTAATACATTATATTTATTATTTAATATGATGTAGAAAAATAAGGCATGCCCCGCTCTATCCTAGGGGGATTCGCGGCAAAGCTTTGTGATTTTTTAAGTGTCTTGTAACATTCTGGGCAACTACAGTTTGTTTGCATTTTTAAAATTTTATTTATTTAACGTATGGCATATTTCGCATCACAAAGCAAAAGAGCATAAAAATAAAAAACAGACAATTAGCAATTACAAACTGACATTTAGTTTACAAAAATATTCTATTGTTGTTTCAGTTGCAAACAGAAAGTGGCTAGGATTTTCCTAGTAGGAAACAATCCTCTTTGAGCCGTCTCACTGATTGTTTTTTGGCATTTTACCTTATGTGTAAACAGCATCAGTGTATCTTCCTTGCCGTGTTCTAATTTTGCTCCAAATCAGAGGACTTCCCCATGAAATCTGTTGATGATTCTTAAATCTATTTTTCTGGCCAGTCAACATTTAGGCGGGCATTATTTTCTAGAAGCACCTCAGCAGTTCTAGGTGAAGGTTTTATGGAGCGGAGTTCATTGATATTAAGTTCTTCAAAATCAAAGTGGACCGGAATTTGCTGGTTAGATATGATCTCCGGTATATACGGAGGAGCTTTGATTTGCATAGATTTTTGATGGGATGTTGAGGGACCTTTGGTCAATTTGTATAAGGAAATAGTCTTGATTGGATATCTAATAATGTTTTAGTATATTATATTGACATACAAATTATTGAATCTGACAATAGCATACTTAAATTACTAAACAATAAATATACCATAGTAAGCACAACTAGTGCATATTACTATTCACCAACACTCCCTTTTAATATGAGCAGTTGGCTAAAATAAAGTTTCATTTAAGTTTAACATATAATTTCTCTCTAAATTGAGCTGTCCTGGTCCCTCCTAAAGGTTTGGTTAATAGGTCCTCTACCAACACCTCAGTAGGCATATATTCAAGCTGAACTTGGCCATTCTCTATTGCTTTCCTTATAAAATGATGCTTAGTTTTTACATGCCTTAAGCGCTTGCTAAATTTTCGGTTCGTTGCCAGTTTCTGGGCTGGTTGACTATCATTGTACATAATAGGAGTCATCTGTTTCTTAATCAATAGTTCTCCCAAGAAATTAGATAAATAAATGCTTTCCTGTGCCCCATTAGTTAACGCTTTATATTCTGCCTCAGTGCTCGATATAGATACGCTACCTTGTTTTCTGCTTTCCGATGATATTACATTATTACCATGAGTGAAAACAGTACCACTATAGGACATACATTCTAGGGGGTCTCTTGAATATTCGGCATCTACATAATCAGTTAATTTTGGATCAATACTAGTGAACAATAATCAGCGGTTCTCTTCAGATAACTCAACACTCGTTTTGCAGCCTTAACATGATCTGTTCCATAATAGTTGTTAAAACTTGACAGTACACTCACTGCATGACTTATATCGAGTGGTTACCGCAATATACATTAGGCATCCAACTAGGGCTCTATACGGAAAATTGACATCACAATCTCCTTGTGGCAAGTCTAGTACTACTATCGTAGGAGTTACAGCTCCTTTACAATCACTCATGCCATATTACTTATTACCTGTTAAATATAGTTACTTTGATCCAACGTTATTTTGTCTTTTTCTCTTGTTACCCTTATTCCCAATAAAGATCTGACTTCGCCTAGATCTTTTACAGGAAATCTACGTGATAATTTTCTTAGTAACAGCGTCTAGCGTCGTTTCATGACAATCGTTACCAAATACAAAGATATCATCAACAAATATTGCTACAATTAGTATATAGTTCTTATTCTGATTTCTCTTCACATAAACACATGGCTCACTGTCACATTGCTCATATTTCATACCTCTCAACTCATAGTCTATCTCCATATACCAAGTTCTAGATGCTTGTTTTAATCCATAGAGGGCATTATTAAGTTTACAGACTTTGTTTTCCTGACCAGACATCTCCATTGCCTCAGGCTGAACCATGTATATTTCATCCTTTAATCTACCATGCAGGAAAGCAGTGACCACATCCCAATGACTTATTTCCCAGTCATAAGTGACAGCTAATGAAAAGTATTAATCTCAATGTTCTATATCTAACTACGGGCGAGAAGGTTTCTAAATAATCTGCCCCATAGCGTTGGGTAAATCCCTTTGCAACTAAACAACTAGTTATTTTTTCTTCACTGTCATGCTTTATTTTACTGGCTCTTTACCTGCTGGCAAATCAACTAGATACCACGTGTTATTTTGTTCCAATGCCTCCATTTCTTCATGCATAGCATTTTTCAACCTTTCTTTATCATTGCATGATAAGGCGTCAGGTACAGTCTCAGGTTGTCCATTCACATAAGCATACATGACATGATCATGGTACACTTTCTCTTCTCTCACACGTAATGGATATCTTCGTCCCTGTCTCGTATCGTGATTGGCTTGTCTCTCAACTTCTCCATCACTTTCTGTTTCAGACTGTATGTCTGCCTGTACTATATCTACTATATCACTTTCCGTCTCAGGTTCTTTATCTACCTCTACTGTATGCTGTTCGTCATCCACGTCCAGTATGGTAGAGACCTGCATAGGTACAATGCATGCATCATCAACTTCATCATATATCTGATCTGACTTCAGGCTCGGAAAAATATTTTCATAGCACACAACATCTCGTGCAATGGTAAACTTGCCTGTATGATTCATATCTAGAAGACGATACCCCTTTGACTCCCCTGCATAACCCACAAAGATTTTTCGGACTGACTTAGGATCAAATTTCTTCCTTTTCTGCTCAGGAACATGTACTTCGGCTGCGCACCCAAATACTCTTAGATTACTTAACTCACTTTTCTTCTCAGACCATAGTTCCTCAGCTGTGCCTCCTGGGATGGCTTTGCAAGGACAGCGGTTTCTCACATAAATGGCAGTTTTAACAGCTTCAGCCCAGTAACGTTTATCCAAGTTGGCTCGCTGTAGCATGGCACGAGCAGATTCAATCACAGTTCGATTGGCTCTCTCGACTCTGCCATTTTGGTTTGGACAATAAGGTACACTCTTTTCATGCCTAATGCCTGTTGCAGAGAGATATGACTTAAATTCTCTGTTACAAGACTCAGTTCTATTATCGCTCCTTAAGCATTTTAAAATCTCCCCAGTTTCCTTTTCTGCGAAGACTCTGAACTCTTTAAAATACTTCAGCTTTGGTCGTCAGGAAGTATCCAAACAATTTTCTAGAGTAGTCATCCACTATCAACAAAAGAAATCTTACACCCCCAAAAGATTTATATTCCATCGTGCCTCAAATGTCAGCATGAACTAATTCTAATCTTCGGCTAGCTCTAGTCTCACTGAATGGAAAAGGTTGTTTGCTCATCTTTCCTCTTACACATGATACACACTGTAACTTTTTCTCAGATTTACCAAAGTTAACTTCAGGATTACTAATCTTTAGTTTTGCCATATCCTTTTGATTGAAATGGCACAGTCTGCCATACCACAATAATTCAGACTCACTCCTCTTATTGCCAGGCTCACTTGTAGCAACACAGCTAACTCCTACAGACTCATCTTCAGGTTGTACATCCAATTCATATATTCCATTTACTTCTTTTGCAACTGTAACTAAGTCACGAGTTATAAAACAGTTATCCTTTCGAGATATCATACAGCCCTCTTCACAGAAAAATAAATTAAAACCCTTGTGAATAGTACTACCGACGGATAAAAGACTGGCTGCAGCTTCTGGTATATATAAAACATCAGAGATTCTATCGACATAATTTACAGTCGGAAGTTTTATCGGCACATTCCCACTTCCAGCAGATTGAATTACTTGATTATTCGCTACAGTTATACTTAAACCTGCTCCTTTAAATGAAAGATCACATAAGGTTTTACGGTCATATGTTACATGATTCGTGCAGTAACTGTCTATGTACCATTTTTCTGGTTGTATCTGGCTGATATGGCAGTGAGCAGCCCAACTCTTTTCTTATCAGAAGATATATCTTTCTTTTTATAGTCCTCTTTCTCCGGGCAATCTTATGCCTTGTGGTTCTCTCCATGACAACGAAAACAACGAAAAACAAATTTCTTGTTATCACCTTGCCTGTTCTCATATTTCTTGCTGCTATCTTTGGTCTTCCATGATTTGAAATACTTCTTCTTTCCATTTGCATATAGTGCTACATCGTCTGAGTCAATATGTTTTCTGTCATCCATTGACAAAAGTTTTCCAGTCAGTTCATCAACAGTAATAGGATCCTTTAGGTTATCGAGTGTATCAATAAAAGCCTCAAACTTCTCAGTTAAACCACCAAGAATTATAGAAATTAACCAATCATCACTTACATTTGCTTTGATATTTTCTAGTTGATGAGCAAAATTTATTATCTTTGTCAAATAATTATCCATTGACTTATACGACTCCAATTTACAATGCCATAAGTTACGTTGGTCCATACCTCTAGTGCAGTTTGTGCTGTTCTAACTTTCGAAAAACATATAAACAGATGTTCTTGCAAGACTGTCTTTTTCAGCATTAACTCCTATTGGTCTACCACTTTCATCACGCACTGGCGTAACAGCAGACCAAAGATCCTTGTTGTCCAAATAATATTTTACTTGGAATTTCCAATCCTGGAAATTCACAGTCCCTCTTAACTTCGGTATGTTTACTAACAAGGAACTCCTTTCATCACCCATCGTGGTATCTAATACATTTCTTCACCACCACCACCTAGTAATAGTTCAAATTAATTTTTCAAATATACCTTAAATTCGACATGCAAAATTTTATCCTAATACACAGTATGGTCTGGGCACATAACCTGATGGGATGTTGAGGAATCTATAGTCAATTTGTATAAGGAAATAGTCTTGATTGGACATCTAATAATGTTTTATTATATTATATTGACATACAAATTATTAATTGAATCTGAAAATAGCATACTTAAATTTCTAAACAATAAATATACCATAGTAAGCACAACTAATGCATATTACTATTCACCAACAATTTTAAAGAGCTCTATGACCAAAAAATTTGGGGCTACTAGATGGACGTTGATTTAATTATATCTGGTAATAGGTATATGGCCTTATTCAATTGCAATAAATCAGCTTCACGTGGGCATAATTCCTTTAGACCAGAAAGCTGTATTCTATCAAGTGGGCAAAACCAAGAGTTAAGTATATCATGCACTAGCTGTCGCTCCCCAGGGAATTCCGCAAAGTTTTTGTATCATATTGTTCCCAATATTACTGATTATGTTGGAGAGAGTTGCCATCAAAGCATATCTCTATTGGTGTTTTTGCTTGAGTTACTAAGATGGAAGCATAAGGTTTCTGTTTTGGTAACGCTATAATCTCTATAGTCTGTTTTTAAACCAGAAGGACCGTTTCAAATTTACCGCGCTAAATCCTACATCTGTGATTGGATATGCCTTCGCCAGTTTTACACAAGGCAATAGTCATCAATTTTGACATACAGGGTGTAATCAGTTTCATGTCATTAAAAAAAAAAACTGGTAATGGGGCGACTAGACAAACAAAAAACCTTTATGACTTTTTCCCTTAGGGGCACTTTGAAAAAAAAAAACTGACCTAGGTCAACAATTTAAATATTAGGGTAGGAAACATTTAAGAACCACTGCCTTTTTGGGTCAATGTACGTGTACTAGGTATAATTCTACACCTTTTAAATTGTCATAAAAAGTGCAAAGATTACCGACCGACTCGTCGCCGGCCGGCGCGGCGTTCAAAGCAAAAGGCGGCAACTTTGATGAGCTGCTCAACTGAACCAAATTATAAAAATGTAAGTAACTCTTTATCTCTTTTTGCAAAACTGCAAGCAATTCATAGGCGTAGAAGAGGTTTAAACACAGCATTTCTTTACATGTGTGTTTTTTTTTATTTAGAAAATATCGGAGCTTTTATTGTTGTTTATAATTCATCAGATTTAAATGTGATTAAATTATTAACATTTGTAACCTAAATGAGTGTTCTGGTTTAAGTTTAAAAAACGAGTAATTATTTCATGACATTGGGAAAGATACGATAACAGAAAACAATTATGTGTATTTTAAGTTAGGAAAAAAATCTGATTCATTTAACTAATTGCCGTCGTAAACTAAAATATTCAATAAATCTAGAATTTACCAATAAATTATTTTTGAAAATAAAAATAAAAACTTAGTCCAAAATCCACAACAAACACAAAAAGAACGAACAAGCAGAGTCTGTATGTAATCAAGAACTTGAACGGTAAGTCAATAAAATAAATCTTAACTGTAAATACGTGGTCCAAAATTCAAAAGAACAAAGTAACATACAAAACAACGAACGGCTTCCACGTGTGTACTTAACGAAATGTCCACAGAAACTAAAATACCACACCACTAAAGACCTTACCTTGCCTGATTTTAAAAAGCCATAAAAAAGTGTGACTCTCAACTCGTGTCCTCGTCGACCGCGACCTGTAACAAAAGAATGCGGCGCTTTGAAAGAGCGTATTTGATGGTTAGAGGTGCCGACATATACGAATATAAAAGCCTATCCCAACATTCCAGCAGTTCTCAAACAATTTTACTGAAAATTTTCGAAATTTTTGTTTATTTTTTTTTCTAAAACTATGGGTTTTTGACCCCATGTTATATAAGGTTTTTTTGTTCGTTTAGTCGTTCCCCACCACCAGTTTTTTTTAATGACATGAAACTGATTACACCCTGTATATGTCAACTACTATTCAATTTTCGTAGTCTTAGTGGTTTATACATAGAATAATTATCAGTTAATCTGTTTTTTATATCAGAAATTTAAAAAAAAACAGTTCTTTGTACAACTAAATACTTGGAGTTTTTATAGTGCGTAAACTCTTAAATATGGATTTAAAAAATACATAGATGTCAAATAAATATAATGCAATAAAATACACACAAATATACTGTAGTGGTGTATTGTTGGTTGTTCAAAACGCCAAAAAGGTTCTAGTGCATTTTCTGGTTACTTATGGTGTGAGTGGGATTTCTATATTTAGTTCTCCTGGTTTAAAAACAGACCATAGTTGCGAAGATTCGCTGTACTGAAGTCTTGTATTTCTCAGATTACATTGTTGCCAAGTGTAACATAATATTAATACTAACTCTTTTTAATTTCTTTCCATCCAAATTTACTATTTCCTGTTAAAATTAAGACACTCATGTTCCTATCGCCCTGTATAACCTTTACATCAGGGTTTGAAGTTAAGTGTAATACGGTTAAAGTTTTAATTCTAAATTTAAATTTGAATAAGTTACATTTTGTATAACACAAAAATATACATCATAAACTGACTATTTCTTATGAAAAAAGTATAAGTAATGCAGGGGCCATATAGGTGACGACTGTTGTACGGAGATGTATAAATAATTTCTCTTAAAAACTTGTTTCCTATATGTCTAAGGATAAGTTTTAGCTTGGGTACGCGTTTCTGGTATGGATGGTATGGAGAGGTTTCTCCCAATATGGCCGCCATGGAAATGGCCAATATCTCGTAAATTATTGTTCCTAGATAAAAATTGCAAAGGACCAAAATTAATCATAACACATTTTCACATGGGAAGGGAGTTTTAAAGAAAAAAATTTGTTTTAAGTAAAGGAAGGAAGCTTCATAATTGAAAACACTACATTATTTGCAACATTACTGAGATAATGTACATATATTTAGATAACTTACAAAGTTAGCCTGTAATAGATGAAGTTGGTGGACGCTTAGTGAAGTCTAAAGTTTTCATTCGGTGGTAGTTAAAGAATCTAAAATCATCCATTTTCCTAAAGTCTTTAGATAACATCCTTGTCAAAAACTCTTCAGCACTTCCAATTATTGTATTTGACAGTTCATTTTTTCCGAAGTCTTTAAGCAAGAATGCGCAATCTTCAGTCACCTTTAACGCTGCGTGTTTCGTGCCAAATTTGCTGGTAGTGTCACATTCACTTAGTGAGTGAATATCAGGAAGTACTTCAATAAGATAGTTTGAAATAGCTTGACATATATCGTGGACTAGAATGTATCTTATAGTCTGTCTGATCCCAGAAAAAATCCAAAGTTCATTCAAACCGTTCGATTTAAACTTTTTATGAAAATAATAAACAGCACACATAAACACATCTGTGTCTGATGTTGATATTAGCACACTTTCAACATTTGAATCCTTAACAGCATGGAAGAAACTTTCTTCCATCGGCTTGTTCAAGGGTAGAACACAACTGAGGTTCTTCTGTGACATTACCTGCTTCTACTTTATGTGCTTGTTCTCTAACCATACCACTCAAATAAACTATTGAACTTGAGAGTCGTCCTTATATTCAATAAAATAGGTTCGACAGAAATGTTGAAATTGTGTCTTGTTTTGGATCAAAGCCCAAAAAGTATCCACGTCTTTTGACAAAGGTGTAAACTAGTTGAGATTGTCATGTTAATTGAATGTTGTTCATGCCTCTTAATCTGCCTGCATCTTTCATGGTATTCTCGTCGTGTAGATCAAAGATAACATCAACTCTTTGGCTGATTTTGACAGGTGTGAGCATGAAGCATAAAATAAAAAATTGTGCAGGATGTGCTTGGATAACATTGGAAGATGGTTTTTATTTGAGTTTCAAGTTCTTTTACCAATTATGATTTGATATTGATAATGATATTTTATTAAGAGCGCGCCATCTTTGGTCAAAAAGAAGGAAGTTGATATTAGCTTAAATGTTAAAACTTCAACTGAATAACCACGATCTCTTGAAATGTCAAATGTTCTCTGAGCAGTAGATGTTTCTATTCTTCCATCAATAATTTTTGACTTTTCTTTACTTTGGTGTCCTCTTCTTAATGAAAGTGGATGTAGTAGTTTCTTTGATTTCCTTATAAATACATCTTTACGGAACCTTTGATATTTTGTTTGTTCTTCATGAACAAAATTCAGTTTGAATTTTCCTTCTTCTGCTGATAGGTGATTACCTGTTGCTAAGTCGAGAACATGGTCTTGTCTTCTACAGTAAACATGTTATATGTCTCGGTTACGAAATGCATTGCTTTCCCAATGCATTTATTATTTATTTGTGTTGTAGTTTCCGAAAATTCCTGATGGAGATCATACTCATCATTTTCAATAATTCTACAGATTCTTCTATGTAACATCCGAGGTGGTGCCGGATATAATAAAGTTCAGCTATTGTTACTTATACGTTTATTAACCGTATTTACACTAATATCACAGACTAGATTGTGGAGGTAGGATAGGAACGTCTTGCTGCGACCGTGCTCACATGCCGAATCCCTAGCGATCTCTTCCGCTTCTCCTGGGAGGTAATAGTCTTTGCGCTTGTGCGTAGTTCTCACTTCCGGCTGCTCCGCCGATATAACACCTCTCTTTCGAGCTTCTTAATTTCTGTAAACTTCAACAAACATAAATTTCTTATGATACATTCAAAGTTTCCGCTACAATCAATAAATGTGATAGTCCCAAATTTTACACTTTTTTGCGTGACATATTTAGTCTACAAATTTTATTACAAATTTTTCTTATGTAAGATATGGGGAATTATTTTACTAATTATGGGAAAGATATATGTATTAATATATTTTTACCAGTCAAAATAACATTTATATTTCAGTTTATGTAAATCAGTTACAAACAATTTTAATCAAAATCTAAGACAAAATCTTGATACCTAGTGTTAGGCTTTTTAATCCTCTTGGACCTTTTTGACAATCCTACCTTACCTAAACTCGAATTATCTTCCTTAGTCAACAATTTATCACAGTTTCAGTTAAAATATTAACATCATGAGGATTACATAGATTATGTATAACACTATCACTACTAAAATTTCCTATTTCACTAACAATATTTTCTGGTTCCTTAAAACTATTTTCTAATGGACAGGACTCCTGTACAGCGTTATTACTACTTACATCACACTCGTTAGGGTCTTGCAACGAAATGTTACCAGTATTCTCAGGTACATAAGCTATTTTGGGTTCCTCAAACCGCACCGTTGCTCGCTGTTCGTACTTATTTTCCTTTTTGCTAGTCCTCTCCCCTTTCTGTCCTTCTTGACACTTTATCATTTAATTTTTATGTCTTTTCCATTCTTGATTCTCAACGGTCTTGCATATAAATGTTGCTCGGCCTGTCTGCCTTATCACCGTTGCCTCTATCCATTTTTTTTTATTCATCGTTCGATAATCTCTAGTCATTACGCTTTCGCCTACAGCAAATTTCCTATTAATCCCTCCATAATATTGTTTTTGACGTTGTTGAGCTTGTCTAATATTCTCTAGAGTTTCGGTGTTCTCCTCGAGGCTGACATTTTCACTAAGTTTTGGCTTCTCTTTAATCTGCGTGAGCCTGGACCTTAACTCTCTGTTGAACATGACTTCTGCTGGGCTCTTTTTTGTCGAGGAATGTTCTGTTGTCCTATACTGAAACAAAAAACTAGAGATCAACGTGTTTAAATGTTGACCTTTGTTTCTTTCGTCAACAAGTAGGGTTTTTAATTTATTTTTAAAAATTTTTACGGCACTCTCCGCTTGACCATTACTCTGGCTATTCCATGGCGGAGATGTCACATGCTTGATACCATTTCCTTTCAAAAATGCTGACATTTGGTGCGACACCAGCTGTCTTCCATTGTCGCTGCACAACGTACGAGGTAGTCCGAACCTGGCAAAAGTTTCCCTTAACTTTTCAATTGTCTCTTCCGTTGTAGTCGTGCGCATTTCAAATACTTTTATCCATTTTGAATACGCATCCACTACTATAAAAAACATCTTACCATTTACAGGACCCAGGAAGTCCACATGAATCCTTTGCCAGCACTGATCTTCTATTGGCCATGGGGTTAGTTCTGATCTTGGAGGTGATTGTTTATTTAGGAGACAAGGTGTACAACTTCCTACCACATTTTCGATATCCTTGTCTATGTCGGGCCAATATACCAGTGATCTTGCTTTAGTTTTCATTTTTACTACCCCAAAATGTCCAGCGTGAAGTTCCTCTAAAATCTTCTGTCGTAATTTCCTTACAATAATAATACGTAACCCCCACATTAAAATTCCATCGCCTATAAAAAGTTCTTCTTTTCTACTCGCATAATGTTTTAATTCTGGACGTAGCTCTTTAGGCCATTTATCTTTCCTTACATAACTTACGACTTCCTTTATTTCCTCGTCTGACTCTGATAATTTTCTTACTGTGTCGTTGTTCACGGGCCATTCATCTAATGTGCTGGTAAAGTAAATAAAACTGGTTTTTCCTTCCTGATCTCGCTCTGTCGCCTTTAAAGGAGCTCGGCTCAGGTAATCCGCAATACTGTTATCCTTTCCTTTAATATACTCAATGGTATAGTTGAATCCCGATAGAAATGCGGCCCACCTTTGCAACCGGTTTTCATACATCTTCGGGATGCCTTTATACTCACCGAAGATTGCGATAAAGGGTTTTTGGTCCGTACGTAGAGTAAACTTTCTTGAACAAAGATATTGATAGAATTTCGTGGCTCCGAAATAGATCGCTAGCCCCTCTTTATGGATCGTTGAATATTTCTCCTCAGCCGGTGACAGTGTTCTTGATGCAAAACATACAGGTCGTTCATCCCCGTTGGGCATTTTATGCGCTAAGACAGCAGATATGCCTTGGTTGGACGCATCTGTGGTTAGAAGTATTGGTAAGTCAGGGTCAAAATGAGTAAGAATTTGATCAGATGCAATTACATTTTTAATTTCTTTAAACGATCTTTCACATTCCTGTGTCCAGTTAAAAGTTGCTCCATTTTTTAGGAGATTATATATTGGTTTCATGATCTGTGAGAAGTTCTTACAAAATTTTGAGTAAAAATTTACTACACATATTAGTCTTCGTACTCCTGACACATCAGTTGATCTAGGCGCCTCCTTAATGGCTTTTATTTTACCCTCCGTTTTCGCTAATCCTTCCTTGCTTATTTTATGGCCCAGGTACTCTATGGATTCTTGAAAAATTGACATTTCTCCGATTTCACTGTCAATCCAGCCTCCTTTAGCTTCATTAGAACTTTTTCTAGCGTGTCCATGTGATTTTGATGGTTTGAACCTGTAACTAATATGTCATCTAGATAAATTATTACATTGTCAATGCCCATGAACAACTGTTCTAAATATTTTTGAAATTTTCCGCTTGCTGGAGTGATGCCAAATGGCATTCTATTCATGGTAAACAAACCTTTGTGAGTACTCCATACTAACAATTTTTTTGCTTCATCGTCCAACAAGAATTGGTTGTACGCCTGACATAGATCCAATTTTGTAAAGTGTTGTCCGTTATGTAGTTTTGAGAACATTTCTTCAATACGAGGCAAGCTGTAAAATTCTTCTCTCAATTGACTATTTACCATAGACTTATAGTCCCCACAAAGACGTAGCTTTCCATCGCTTTTGATAATCGGGACCAACGGTGTGGCCTACTCTGACGTTTCAATCGGGGTTAGGATACCGTTCTTCACCATGGTCTCCAACTGCTGGTCCATTTCCTTACGGTATGCCAGGGGGATCGGCCTAGGTTTAAGAAAAATAGGTTTAGCATTGTCTTTTAAGCTTAACGAAATTTTTGCATGTTTGAACGTACCCAATCTGCTTGAAAATACCTCTGGATATTTTTTTACTAATGTTTTTATGTCGGAGTTGACTTTACTGTGATTAATACTACCATTTGAAATCTTAAATTAAATTTATCTACAAAGTTTCTTCCTACTATACAGGGCCCTCCGTCAGAAATTACATGAATTTGAAGAGGTTTAGTTACATTCATATATTTAACATTAACTACAAAATATCCCAATGGGGTAAACATGCTACCATTATAGCTTTTTAAAATAATATTATCTTTTTTTACCTCATAACAATTAAAATGCTTTTCATAAATGGCACTATTGATACAATTTACAGACCAACCACTGTCCAAATTAAATTCAAAATTTTTATTGTTTATTTCGACCTGAATTAAGAATTGATTTTTCTTATTGAAATTGTCTGCAATACTGAACAACGAAACTGCTTCATTTGCATTGGTAGCCTCTTCGTTTAAGAAAGAGTCTGTTACATACCCGTTTATGTCCTCCTGTATGAAATTTACCTGATTTCTCTGGCACACTTTCGCTAGATGTCCTTTACCTCCACATTTCTTGCATGTGTAACCTTTATACCTGCAGATTCCTTTATGTGGAGCACCACAAACCTTGCACTTTTCATCGAATTTTACGTGTTTTGCTCCATCACCTTGCCTTTGACCTGACCTTCGTCTTGGTTGCTGCCGTCGACTGTCATTCTCCTGTCGGTAATGCAGGATACCTCGTTGTCGATCATTTTGACGTATCGGCAAACTTCTTCCTCCTCTTCTTTGCAAAAAATTCATGTTCTACACGCCTTTGCCGTCATTATTTGCTTCATAATTTTCTCGTTGCACTGCTACATTTTTCAATTTTTCCAACGTTACCTTCTCATTTTCTTCACATATTTTGTCAAATATTGTTCCCTTTTTTAATCCTGTTGCAAACTTGTCACTCAAAATATCTGTCAAACTGGTACCAAAGTCGCAATTAATTGCTAAACTACAAATTTTTGCATACCAGTCTCCAATTGTCTCGCCATCTTCTTGTCTGGAGTCATAAAATTTTTTTCGTTCCCTCCACACATTTACTTAGGGGCAAAAATGTTTTTTGAGCATTTTGCTTAATTCATCGTATTTCTTATCTTTGGGTAAATCGGGAAAACATAAATTCCTCAGCAATTTATAGGGTTGGTCACCAATTACACTCAGTAGATTTGCAACTTTTACAATGTCATCTTTAATATCATTTGCCGTGAAAAATTGTTCTAGTCTTTCTGAATATATCTGATAGTCATCCACTTCTTGGTTGAATTCTATGAACTTATTAACTGCCATTACGACTTTTAACTACCGCGTTACTCGCACGTGGATGGTTAGGTAAAAATATTCCACTTTTATCTCGTCGCCAGTGTAACATCCGAGGTGGTGCCGGATATAATAAAGTTCAGCTATTGTTACTTATACGTTTATTAACCGTATTTACACTAATATCACAGACCAGATAATATTTTATATACATTTACAAGTTCACGATGTGGAGGTAGGATAGGAACGTCTTGCTGCGACCGTGCTCACATGCCGAATCCCTAGCGATTTCTTCCGCTTCTCCTGGGAGGTAATCGTCTTTGCGCTTGTGCGTAGTTCTCACTTCCGGCTGCTCCGCCGATATAACATTCTAAGAAGCATATTTATTAAATACGTCTCATGCTTGATTATGTCTTGAAGTGCTATAGCCTCTTTGCTCCGAATCATTTCTGTTATACCACCCTGCCCTTTAGCAGGTTTGTAGTAGCACATCTCCGAGCCCCGATCCATATCAACACTGGTGAATTTTCTATCTTCATGTTGAAGAAATTCGCCTCTTTTGATGTATCTAATGTAAAAATGTGCTTTGAATAATTTTAATCCTTTGCAATTTTTAGCTAAGCGAAATAGTTTCCGAGGTATAGGCCATTTTCTGGTAAAAGTATATATGATGGGCAGCCATATTAGGAGAAACCTCCCCATGCCAGAAAGCGTACCCAAGCTGAAACTTATCTTAGACATATAGGAAACAAGTTTTGAAAAGGAATTCCCTATATACCTCCTTGCAACAATCGACATCTATATGGCTCCTAGACTAACGATGATCTTAATGATTCGCAAACCATTAATAGTCGCATCACCAAAATAGATGCAGTCTGCCGAGAAAAGGATTATAGTGTACATAATGAATTGCTGTTAGTAAGTGCACTATAATTCCTAATTTTAATAACTGGGATTTAACAATAGTGTGAAGTTTAATCATTAATTTAGGATGACATTAATATTAAATTGCAATAGCTGTAACACAGCCATCTTCTGAATTAGAAATTTAGGATCTCTATATTACAACCAATACAGTGCCTTTTAGGAATAACTGCGACTTAAAACTAATTTTCTTAATCTGTCGTTATATTGAACTCGAATTCTAATTCATCACTAATCGAGAATATGGAATCCAGTTATACCTGGTTTTATCTTCTGCTCGTGATAATGAAAGATAGACCGAAATTCTGTAATGAAACTTTAATATAATTACAAAGAGTTAACTCACCCCACGTCTATATACAGGGTGAAAATTTGTATTAGTTCATTCAATTGCTCTATAATTCAGTTAGGAAAACTCAAGTTTTTTAAGAAAACCGAAATAATCATTGAGCTGTAAATGGAAAAAATGAATCTCACAGACAACCTATTTCAAAAATTCAAATGATAAATTTTATCATTTAGTAATATTAATTGAGTAAGTAATTTGATACATGTTAAAATTAGTTTTCAGTTTTTGAACATGAGATAGGTGTTTGAAAATGCAATAATTTAAGATTTTATTAATATTTCATTTAAATTAGGAAACCATGTTT